>JAOWBW010001527.1:0-74060 GCA_026119855.1 Campanula takesimana
TTCCGGTTCGGTCCGGTTCCGGTACGGTTCCGGTCCCGGTTCCGGTCCTCTCCTTTAAAATTATTGAAAAATAAGGGATTTTCGGTACGGTTCCGGTTCCGGTTCCGGTCCGGTTCGGCATATATGTGACCCTGAACCGGCCCGCATGCCTTGCGGTTCCGGTCGTTCCGGTTCCGGTTTCCTCCCCGGTTTGCTCCGGTTCCGGGCTTTCCGGTCCGGTTTCCGGTCCGGTTTTCCGTTTCCGGTCCGGTTTGGCCATCCCTATTAGTAGATACTCCCTCCGTCCCACTCGAATTAGGACAAATTTCATTTTGGGTGTCCCATTTGAATTAGGACAACCCAAAAATGGAAATGTTTTATTTAATGGGACCCACATTCACATTCACACTCACAACAATTTTCCACTCATTATTCTCTACCCCGCTTTCTCTCTCATACTTTACTTTTCATGCTCACAATACATACTCCACTAACACTTTTTCCTTAATCCCCGTGCCCAACCCAAAAATCCTAATTCGTGTGGGACGGAGGGAGTAGTTGCGAGTGAGTAGGAGAGAGAAAATTGAGCATTTCAGGTAAGTAGCAATAAGTATGGAACGCCCAAAATGGAAATAAGTACCAATAAGTTTGTGACGGAAAGAGTATCAGTTTCAAATAAATTTATTGTCCAAATTTGTACTCCTCTCATTGTATACTGCTACCTCCGTCCCGATTTAAAGTTTCCACTTTTACTTCGCACAGGTTAAAAAATAAAAATAAAATAATGATTATGAGTATGAGTATGAAAAGTAAAGTAAGAAATGGAGAGTGGGTAGAAAGTTGGTTGTGAGAATGACGAGTGGGTCTCATTGTTCATTTTTTTAGTATAAAGTAAAGTAAAAACTTTAAAACGGACAGTGGGAGAGGGAGTATATTAGTAACAGTTTTTGCGTCCCCCCCCCCCCCCCCCTCCCCGGAGGTCTTTTAACATGTTTGATCAGTTGACCTTTCTTTTTTTATTATGAATATGAGATTGTTGATTTGCAGATAATAAAACAAAGGAATACTTCAAGTAATAGGAGTGGATATTGGAAAAGGGTCTTGACCTTCCTCTATAAGAAGGAAAACAGAAACAATGATCCAGTCAGTCCCTTCATGTTCATCCAAACAGATTTTCCCTTTACTGTGTTTGTTTTTCTCTCTAAATTGTGTTTTGACATTTGAATTGTTACAATATGTGTAACTGCACAGCAATATAATCAATCTTCATAATTCATTCTTGATTTCCTCTACAACAACAAATGGCTCGACTTGCCAGCAAACCCGAAGCGTAAGCCTAAAATCAAAGATACCAGCCGTGTAGGATATCAGTAGAATGTACGGGAGGGATTTGAGACCTGCACAGTCCGTCTGCAAACTATATAATGTAACTCATGTTATAAATGATGTACCTCATTTTCATGATTTCCAGTAACTCATCTGTTATAAAATGTAATTCATCTATTATAAAGTTACTATAAATGTAACTCATCTACTATTAGGATACGATTGATGTGTGGTCTGACGGCTGCACAAAGCACAGACCTTCCAAGATTGTGGCTCTAACGACTAGGAATAACTGAAGTTTGCTGATGTAGCACGAATGTTTGCCAAAGTCAAACATATTAATTATTTTTGTATTTTAATTAGTATTTTAGGATTTAGTTTACATTAGATTTTATTTTATTTGTTTATTTTCGTCATTATTTTTACTAGGTCATTTAAAGAGGGTTTTAGAGTAGGATTAGGAGTGATTTTGCTATTTTGAGTCCTATTATGTTACCATATAGGTTAGGGTTAATTCTAGAAGGTTTAGAAGTCTTTTTCAAGTTTTATGGGCACTATAAAATAGGTCTAATAGCGTAATCCGAAAATTAGACATTATTATTTCTTAATTCAATCTTTGCAATTGCAAGATAATTCACCTTTGTGTGTTGAAGCTTTTGTGCTTGCAGAATAGTCTTTTCGGATCGAGATTATTATAGAGAGATCTTTATCCTATTTGTTTGAAGGGTTGATTTCGATCAATCATTGGTTTATTTCCGCTGCGTTTCACATCATTTGTGCACCACGTCAATGTCAGGATTGAGAAACTAGAAGGCTCTGCTAAATCGCAAATCAATAACATGACACTTTGGAAGAAGGTTGAGAAATGTCAAGTGCTTCAGTGAGTGAGAGCCTTCACCCCAAAATGATAGTGATGTACATGAACATAAATGGTTAAAATGTTTGAATAGTCAAATGGAACGATCATTATTGGATACAGAGAGTAGCATATATTCTGCTACATAATGAAATGTAACCGGTCATATGGGCTTGACCCAACCAAACGATACATAGTAGAAACTGCTCTCTCCGTCCCAAAAATGAGTGTCTAAATTTTCAAAATGAATGTCACATATTTGTTTTTAAATTTTCTCTTGAATATGCTTATAGTAAGTTTGAAAATATTTTATGTTACTGTGAATTAAACTTTTTGCAATAACTTTAAGTTAATTTAATTATTTTAATGAAAATCTAAACTTGTTATTGATAGTATTTGTTGATGTTGTATTAATAACTAAATTTGGAGATGAAGCAAAATAGAAAATGTCAAAGAACAAAGTGAGTAATAATCAATATTTGGCTTAGTTTGTTAAAAATTGGCTTATACTAATATGCAAGATTATGTTGGGATGTTAAATGCTAATACATTACACAATTCCGTCTCGGACAATGATACACATAGGGAAAACTCAAAGGGAAAACTCATAGTGAAACACTTTAAACCGTTGGATGAATTTTTATTAGTGGGGCTCTCAAACATTTATTACAATCCAACGGATTACAGTGTTTCACTATGAGTTTTCCCTTTGAGTTTTCACTATACATATCATTATCCTTCCGTCTCAGTTTAATGCTTTTGATTCGAGTTTGCACGCTTATTAATAAAACCAATAAAAATTATTGAAAATAGGTCCACAAAATAAAGAGTTACAAATATAATTGTGCGAACACCGTTCATAAAGTAAGTAGGTGAAAAGTAAGTTAGGTAAGTAGCGTTTTCTTTTTCTGTTTTGCAATTAAATGAACTTTATGAAGACAAGACTGTCCTAAACAATGTTCATACTTTATCATTTATGGAATAAAGCAACTAAACCCTTTAAACTGAGAATGACCAAAAAGGAAAGTAAGAACTTACCGAGGGAGTACTATGTTACTCTAATTTATGTATTAAAAGATGTAAATCATTGACACGCTTCCTCGTAACTCATCTACTATGAACATTCGACTGTGCCCCAGATCCAAATTTTGTGGCTTTAACGACTAGGAATAACAAACTTCGTGCACCACGGTCAGTGAGGGTCAGGATTGAGAAACTAGAAGGCTCTGCTAATTCGCAAATCAATAACAGGGACTTTGGAAGAAGGTTGAGAAATGTCAAGTGCCTCTGCGAGCGAGAGCCTCCGCCCGCTGACTCCTCCATGCACTCTCGGCCCAACTCTTTATACGCTCCCCTTCCGCCTTCATGTTCTGCTCACACACAGAGTTTCTGCATACCCACCTATAGTCAGGGGCGGATTTGTGTTAGTGCTAGGTGGTGCACTTGCACCTGGTCAACCAAAAAATTTAAGGTTTTTTTTTTTTTTTTTTTTTTTTTTTTTTACTAAGTGCACCGCCAAAATAATAAAAGTACTATTATATTCTTGGTGAGTGTGTGAACTTAGAAAAATTAAAATTTACCCACTTCATTTAAGTGACTTATTTCATTGCTTGGACAAATTGAGAGACAGAGAGATCAGAGAGAGCGCAGAAAAAAAAGAGAGGAGAAAACAGGAGTGCGACGACACCGACGCAATCGGCAACCTCCAATCGCAATCGGCAACCTCCAGGCTCCAACCGGCAAGGCGGCAACTAGTGACGCCGGCGACATCTTACCCATCTTCTTCCCTTTTTGTAAGTTTTCATCTCTCAATCTCATTATTTCTCTTCAAATTGGATTTAACAGAAATTTAGGGTTTGAACTACAATTTGGGGCTTTGACATTGTTCTTCTAATTTCATGGGTGATTTCAATTTATGTGTTTTCTTAAATGTTTGATTTTAAATGTATATGTGTTTGAATGGTTATTTCATGGATATTTTTTAGCAAACTTACATGCTTGCAGCTAGTTGACTGTTGTTAACTTTATCTCGTCTTATTTAGTGCATTAGAATTCTCTGCATTTACTTCCTCTAATTGACTGGACCCAAAAAAAAAAAATCTGGTGCACCTGGTGATCAAGATTCTCAGATCCGCCACTGCCTATAGTAGCAATCAGTGATGAATATTATACTTTCAGATATAAGTAAAACCAATTACACTATAAAAGAAGAATGTTAACCAAAATGAATTAAAGCACCAACCTCTAGGATAATTCTAGGTTTATCAAAAAAAGGAAAAAAAAATAACATATAAGTACTCTGTTACAAAATGAAATGTGATCGGTCGTATGGGTTTGACCATAGTTATAAGAACCGTTCCGTACCGGTTGGAACCGGCCGGTTCGTTCCGGACCGGACCAAAACCGGTGTGGAAGGTGTAATATTCCGTCTCGCTTAAGATCCCGACCAGAACCGGACTGAACCGTCAGAACCGGGCTGTTCCGGACCAAACTGCCCGGAAAGTGAATTTCGGCCGGAATATAATTGGCTTTGACGAACAGAGAGAAGAAAGAGACGAGCCAACGGATTGGGTTTCCGGTTTCGTTGGGGAAACGGAGTTGGAAACGAAGCAGCACAAAATGGTTAAGGAAGGTGGGGATGAGGCAGATCTGGCGAAGGGGTAGTCGCCTCGTCGGCGGCGGTGGTGGAGAATAAAACTGAGGTGGAAAGAGAGATAGACGGAGGAATGAGTTTGAATTTTGAAATCACAGCATCCCGAGAGAGAGAGAGAGAGGCGTACTTACTCTGTTGTCTTCTCTTTGTAAACCTAATGGGTTGGGAGGTTGGAGTGTGTGTGAGTGTGTGACAGCTTTAATAGTAATAATTGTTTATTTCTTCAATAAATTGAAATAATTACTCTTACCTTGTTATTTTGAAAGCAAATTAGCAGTATTTTCTTTTTCAAAAGAACAAATTAACTTGTTGAGAATTCAGTTCCAGTTGTGTTTAGGAATTGTATGTCTTTGTTTCATAAAGTTTGACTGCCGGCTTAGACTTATTTTTTTTTTTTTTCTTACCAAATTTGAAATAATTATTTCAATGTTTAATAAAATAAAGTGCGGTAAATCCGGTACGGTACGCCGGTTCGTTCCGGTACCGGTATGTCCCGTCCCAATAGCAAAACCGGTGCGCTTTTACAAAATGAAATGTGATCGGTCGTATGGGTTTGTTGACACAACTGAAAGACACAGTAGTAGAAACTAATCCCTCCGTCCCAAAATGAATATCAAGTTTTCTAAAACTTTTGTCACAAAATGAATGTCTGATTTTTTTTAGTATTCACAAAATCATCCATCATCAAAGATGTTCTTATTCACGCCTACACTCATAATGCAGTATGGTGAAATCATTAACGGTTTTTATGTTCAAACATTTGGTATGATGCGAAGGGAGGGAGTAAATTCTAAAACATACCTCTTGCAAGGGCAATTACATACATCTCTTCTACATGCCTTTGTTTTAGCAACTGTGACATCAAAATGCAGTATATAGTCGGTTAGGTTCTTAAAGCAGAAAAAGATGGACTATAATACCGTCTTCGCAATAGTATACGTGGAGTGTCTAATGGAGGAGCTTTTAGCACTTCTATAGCTTTTCTATAAAGTCCCTACGCAAAATGTAGCAACGGGAATGATATTAAAAACCATCCCATTTAATTAGCTCTAACAAAACTTGACAGATAGGCTTGCCAAATCAGTGGCCAAAAATGGAGCGAGAAAAAAAAAAAAGGATAAGAACATGTAAATGGATATTATTCATAATTTCTACGTTAGAGAACACTGACCTCTTGAATTATAAGGGAACTTGAGTGTTCCGCCATTGCCTTATATCTTAACATGAGAGCCATGCAAGTTAAAACAACTCCAACCTTTGGATGATTGGATCCTACACCAAATTTAACACCAAAACAAAGCTATCATCAGTCTTTCTAAACATACACTAGTACAGAATTTACTACATGAAACATTTTAAAAAATATTACTCCCTCCGTCCCTAAATAAATGTCCAAATTTCAAGAAACTATGCCCCAAAATGAATGTCCACTTGTTTCTTGAAGTTACTACATCCTCCCTCATTCTATAACAGGTTCTAATTCACACTAAGACGCATTATGCAATATAGTGAGATCGTCAAGGGTTTTTATGTTCTTTTATTTTTTTTCACAAATTGGGGTTCTTTTTTATTTTTAATAATTCATATAGTGTCATGAAGTCTACAACTGGACCTATAAATAGGCCAACACAAATCTCCCTACGGGTTCTTATGTTAAACTTCTTTGCAAATGTCCATTAAAGTGAAATTTGGACTTTCTTTTAGGGACGGAGGGAGTAATAAGTAATAACAAACCATAAAGTTTTTCTGTTTTGGTCAATGCCCGATTCAATATCTCCTCTGAATCAGCAAAATTCCTGAAACATGTTAGAAATTAGTCTGCGAATCGTATTAACATAACCACAACTGCATAATGGTTTCAAAGAAACACGGTATTAAGTATAGCAAAAACTAACATACCCCATATGTGCCTCGAGCTGTCCTAAAGAACAAGTAGCTGCAAGTGAAAGATCTTCTGCTCGGGAAAACATGGCTAATTCAATGGCATTCAATTTATCTGGATCACAAAAATTTTTATTCTCAGGTACTTCGTCAATTACCTTTTCGTATAACTCCTTTGCAAATGAGAAGTTTCGCTTCGTATGCAGGAATTCCGAGTAAGATAAAGCAGAAAAACCTACACACATCACAATTTCATAGGTTATGACAACATAGAAACATGGTGCGGCTTTATTGGTCGGTTGCATGAAGAGAGGTCTTTTTTGCTATCTAAATATCCTAAGCTTTAATGTCTACTCCCTCCATCCCAAAACAAAGTACCCATTATGTTATTTTGGGTCCCGTTGGAAAGTACTATTTTTCCCAAAAAGAAAAATATTTCCTCTACTTTCTCTCTCCTTCCCACTCACAACAGCTAATTTTCCAATATATTTCCTTAATTCCCGTTTCCTAAAAGAAAATGGGTACTTTGTTTTGGGACGGAGGGAGTATATACATGTCCGAAAATTCATGAGCAAACTTACCGGTTAAACATATTCTGTCACGTGCTACTTCAAAATATACTCCCGCTGCAGAAGAGCAATCCAGTATTATTTATTTCAGACAAATGAGCACGGAAACTTTTTTAATTAAGGAGAGGAAATATGAAATAAAGTGGATCATCACATGATTGAGGATAGCCATGGACAAGCTCAATCAGCCCTTTTACCGCCCTCAGATAACCATACGCTCCCGCCACCAAATCATCGTCTGCAAAGCAGTCATCTAGTCTTCTTGAATAATTAGAACAATTACCCTGTGTAGAGCGAACAATCTTGAGGTAATCTTAAAGCGGAATAATATATAAATAGCCCAAAAAATATCAATTTAGTGGAAATTACCTCTCCCTGTTCTAAAGCGAGTTCCGTAAAAGCTTCACAAGCAGCCATACAAACTAAACACAGAAAAATACAAAGAAAAGGTCACAAAGGGAATTTATAACACATGTCATCAGTGACGAAGCCAGGAATTTTTAGAAAGGGGGTCAAGATGTTTTTGAGATAACCATTACATTTGATGTATCAAAATTTAATATACTAGGGGGTCAAAATAATGATTTAGTGCAAAATTTCCTCAAAATTATGGGGGTCAAAATGTAGAAATAAGTCATTTTTAGTACTACCTCTGTCCCTAAATGAGTATCCAAATTTCATTTTAAGGGACATCTGAAAATCTCAATTTTTTGTACAATTTGGTGGCAAAGATTCATATATGATCTTGTAATATCCTTTTCAAACATTTAGTTTTGCACATATAAAGAGACCGGTGAAAAAAAATTCGGCAAAAAACATTTAGGGACAAAGTTATGTTAAAAAACGACACTCATTTTGGGACAAAGATTTTTTGAAAATAGACTCATTTAGGGACAGAGGGAGTAGTAAAAATCATTTTTTAAAAAAAAATAAATGATAAAATTGACACGTTTCAAAATTGAAGGGGTCCATGGTTTGTATGTGGCTTCGCCACTGCGTGTCATCAAAGCAGTTCAACAGCTAAAATAATACTGTACGTAGTAGCACTTACCTCCCACATGCATAGGTCCCTCGTGCAACTTATACAATTTCTCCAATGCATCATCATAGTTTCCTCTACACAAGAAGAACAACAATCGTCGGAATAGATAATTTCGAATATCTCAAAAAACACTCTCCATTCTAAGGGAAATAGTCAAACCTTTGACTTTCTAAATTATAACCGTTAACAAGGATTTTGTGGTTCCTCCATCCCAGAAAAAATTATTTAAGCCATATCCTAACATAAGAAGACCAGCTGGGGTAATACTTGAACTAGCACTCTATAAAAAAACACCGATACTGAGATAGGGTAGAACAAGGTGATAACCAAAAGCAATTAGTCAATAACTTAGTAAAATGGATATGACTGTTATGGGTGGTCCGATACTGAATAAACGACTATCTCCTCTAGATGGAAGAAGATTCTCTTTGGAAAGTAATTTTGTTCGCGTATTCCATATTTGACCATCACAAAAAAAAAAAAAAAAAAAAAAAAAAAACAAAAAGAAAGGGAAATTTATGTGCAGTTTCTTAAGCTACTTTCTTAAAAGACAAGCAATGTATAACTCAACTTTTTTTTTTTTCTCGAGAGAATGGGAGTATCGATCTATTTACCTTTCCAAAACCAAATCCTATAGCGTTTATTATATGTGTAGTTTACAATAGGACCATGACATTCTGAACCATCGTACTTTGCTCAAGCTCCGGCTTTAACCATCCATATATTTTTAGTAGTTTTAACCATCGCACTCAAGATACGCATTCACTAAACCCAAACCCCCTAACGACGTCTAAAATCATTAAAAAAAAAGTTGATGGAACCTCACATAAGTCAATTGAAATTTAAGAAAGTTAACAATATAACCAAGTGCCATCCCTACTTCACACCTCCCTCCCTCCACCACTCCCCCCCCCCCCTTTCAAATCCACCACCCATCACATTACATCTCTTCAACACCCCATCATTGTTCTCACCCTCAATCAAAACCAACTTATCTTACCCACCAAGACCATGGCCAAATTGGTACTAACAAAGCCGAAGTGGATGTGGTATGGTAGCCTTCTACGTTATCCACATCTCTCGCCTCTATGTTCACCTACAGTATACCCATTCACTTTATTAGCACTACCACATACGAGCGCCAAGCCAAGCTCCGTATCCATGGTTGAAACTCACATTCCAACAGCACCATCCATTTTCATGAAACCCGAACCCCTATTTTCCATCTCCACCACCGGATCCCAACACCCACACCAAATTTCCCTCTCATCTCTACCATCCCTTGACGCAATGTCTAATATACCCAGTGGCAAAGCCACATACATGCCATGGGGGTCAGCCGACCCCCTTCAGTTTTAGAACATGTCAATTTTCACCCCTTTAATTTTTTTTAAAAATAAGATTTTTAACTACTAAAAATGGTGAATTTATCCATTTTGACCCCCTTGGTTTTGAGAAAAAATTGCACTGAATTATTATTTTAACCCCTTGTATACTAAATTTGGATACATCAATTATAAAAGTTATCTAGATAACAATCTTGGCCCCCTTTCTGAAAATTCGTCGCTTCGCCACTAAATATTCCCGATTATCAATTTTATATGTAAAGTCTTATACAAAGCCAAGAATATTGTTCTTATTAACAACTCGTTAATCATGAAGAGATCAAAGGTGGTGGTGGATTCGAAGACAGAGTGGCAGTAGTGGGTTTGGGTATTTAGAATGCGCATTTTTTAATACGCCAAAAAATGGATGGATGGTTTAAACCAGAGCTAGACCAAAGTACTACGATGGTTTAAAATATCGATAGGCCTTTACAATAATTTACAATAATATTGATACCAACTAATTTTTAAAAGAAAAAAAGGCAAACTGCATTTTAAGGTCCATAGTTTGGGGGGGGGGGGGGCATTCACACTTTTGGCCCTTATGTTTCACGTCGGTCAATTTAGGGTCCAAAGTTGACAAATTTTGCCACGTTAGGGTTTTTTTATGGAATCATTAGAAACATTCGTTAAGTCATCATATGTCGTTTAGTCATCATGTGACTTGCTCATGCAACTTAACTGAGGTTATTTGGGTTATAATTACCAATTTACATTTTTTAGACCCTAAATTGACAAAATCCTAACATTAGACCACACTTCGCAAACACCCCCAATGCTTGGACCGCAATTTGATAATGCCCCAAACTTTGGAGAAACAATAATTTCATAAGTGTCGACTCCGCAATTGTTTGTGTGCGGGCATTCTGATGTCTTGGCTGTCAGCTTGCCTAACATAAAAGTTGTTCGGTATATTGTTCGGACCACAATAGCATATACTCCCTCCGTCTCAGATCAAATTGCAAAAGAAAAAACTAAAACAAAAGGCATGCACGGGAATTAAGGAAAAGTACATAATATTGAAGTGTTGTTAGTATGGATAGTGGGGTAGAGAATAGTATGTGGGATAGTTAATGTCAGTCTGACTATTGGTCTTGTTGATAAAAAATATTACCAATCTTCCATTTTTGGTTTTGCAATTTTAAGTGAAACCTTGACTGTTTTTTGTGATAGCTTAAGTCCCCAGAATATTGCCAAGAATCCGGTACAACATTCCCGAACGAAGCATATAGATATTAGGCATCATTTTATTAGAGATCTCGTTGAACAAAAAATCATTACTCTTGAACATGTAAGCACAACGGATCAACTTGCTGATATCTTTTCCAAGGCTTTGGATTTTGAGATATTTTCTTCCCTCAAGAAGTCTCTCGGACTGTGTGTACCAGTTGACTGCACAAGTGTGCAGACAACTGTATAATTGAATATTACAGTAAACACAAATTTAAAAAAAAAAAAAAAAAAGTATTCTGCATTCATTCTATTACACGATTGTCTCTTGTGATCACTTGGTCTTCTTTAGTTCCTTGACTCTGAGCTTTGACCCTTGAATGTGAGACCCTTTTTGACTTGATAATAAAATTATCTTGTTAATTCCTTGTGTTATCATAGAGTGGGCACTCAATCTAAGGTTGCGGGGAAAACAAGCTGCCTCCAATCTTTGAAGTTACTACTCTTTTAGGCAATGTGCTGACATGTATTCATACATAACTTGAGAATCAGTGTAACACTGTATTGTGAGAGTGAAAAGCTCTTCCCCGTAACTGATTCATAAGTCATAAGCCTTCAATGGGAGTGTTCTAGAGGCTGCATGATTGAAGGAGAATCTCATTGAATTCTTGTGAGTTAAAACCGAGTCATGGACTGAGTTGATCATACAATGTCACACCAAAATTGAGACAATCTTCTCTTGTGTGTTTAGGCATAATTTTTCTAAAATTTTTTCTCCCTTGGTATTAACATCAGCAAATTGAATTGTTGTTCTTATGTGTTAAAGATTGATGTTTTTCATGTGATTAACGATAATCTAATGGCGTGATGTTCCAGTTTCATTGTGCAGTTGGTGGAATTTATGGTACATTGAGGATAAATGGATTCAGTTGAATTTTTGCAAGTTCTAATTCTGGGACGGACAATTTATCACAAAACATGGAAAAAGTTTGAATTTTAAAATCAAAATCCTTGTTTGTTTTGGAATTCAAATGGGTACTTCAAAGTCACTCGGTTAACCCTACTCCTTGGCCTACCTGAGTTCTTAGGAAGAATCTCTGTCCTCCCTTGATATTTCCTCCATGTCAATTCTAGTTGTGAATTATGGTTTAGTATATCTCCTTTCTCATGTTTTCTAGCTACATTTCTCTCATCTCATCTTGTTCCTATTCTGCAAATGCACTCTCTCTAACATTTTTGCAGAAATATCCGAGAATTCAGGAGAAACACTGAGTGATTGTGACTTAAAATGATTGTTTGTCGCTGCTGTAGATACCCCGGGGGGGGGGGGAGCCACGGCTTTAGGCTCGAGCGCGTGGTTACCCTAGGATGTCTAACTTGATTTAGAGTCGCCACCTATGTTTTGAGGAACATAAGAAAAACCTATTGATTATAGCCTAAGTTTGATTACGAAAACAGAGATTCTTTGTTTTGAGGTTCGGGGGTTAGATTACGAGATGGGAAGTACCGAAACACCCATCTCGCCCAACTTAAGTTGGTCTTGCTTGATCAAAATCTACATGAATAAAAATGTTCTTCTTCTTCTTCTTTAAGTCATAAAAAGGGGGGTTTAAATATGATTTGGAATGTAGGAGATAACCCCTTAATCAACCTCAATGGGATGAGGTGATCATTAGAGTCATGTCCCAAAATGATTTGGGTGATTGCACATTTGATTAAAGTAAAAGAGAGAGAGGAGATGAAGTAGAAAAGAAAGAAAGATGGACTTTTACCTACAATTTGAAGAACTTCAAATGTTGCTTGATGAGATCCTTGGATACCTTTAGAAAGTGATTTTTTTATAGTTTTTGGTGAGTTCAATCTTTTTGTCTAAGTTTTCGATCCTTGAAAATGGAGGTAAAGAGAGGTTTTTATAGGTGAAAGAGGGGTGTTTTTGGTGCCAAACTCAGTCACCAAGAAATCCTTCCCGGGCAAAATCCTGTAAATTGAGCAAGGGAGAGAATCCTGGCCAAAAATCTGTAACTGACGCCCAGAGGCGCGCGCTTCCTGCTTTGGGGGCGGGAGGCGCGCGCGCCTGGCTCCTCCTGTCGGAGGCGCGCGACTCAGAGAAGGAAATTTTGACAGAATGGACCAGAAAGTCAGCCCTGTCATTCAGTTTAGTCCCTAGACTTAACGAAGTCAGTCAGGAACTTAACAGAAGTGACAGAAACTAACGAGAAACACTTAAAAATAGGGAGAAACACAAGATCAAATGTGCAATCGGGGTGAGCGGTCCAAGGCGGGGTGTCTACAGCTGCTCTGATCAAGCTCATGCATTTTTTTGTTATTAAGCATCCATCTGGTGCTAAGCAACTTGCTCGTGCAACTGTGCGGACAACTGGTCACTCAACTGGACAGTCAACTGGTAAGTCTGCTACTGTTTTAATAGGTAAGTACATCTTCTGCAAAACTCTCTGGTCTATAAAGCGTTGTTGTGATATGAGTTGAGATTGATGATGCTCTTAGAGGTATTTTTGTTAGGGAGATTCGAATTTAGGGGGAGTGAAAGATATTCAATTTTCTTTCTTTGAGTTTGATGGTTCTTCTCAAAAAGGGGGAGAAAGATGTGCTTGGTCTTTATATTCAGGGGGAGAAAGATGTGTTCTAAAGATGTATTTAGGGGGATTAGAATCAAATGTACAAATTCAGGAGGAGAGATTATTGTTTTGGATGTTTTGATCAGAACCACAAAGATAGGGGGGATTGAAAGAGTATGAAATACTCATTTACTTATTTTTGTGTATCTTTATGATTCTAATAATAATTATTGTATATAATTAGTTTAGTGTTATTTTAGGAATTAGTTGTAATTATTTAGGAATAGTTTAATTTGGGTTATTTATTATTTTTATGATTTATTTGACTAACCTACTAATGTTTATCTTTGGTAGTTAGTGTTTTGTATTTTAGGTAAAGATGGACTCTCTTCTTGGAATGTGATTGGATGAGTATTGATCAAGAATATCTTCACCTCAAAGAAGACCATTATGCCGCATCTATAAATGAGGCGATCCCATTCAGTTCACAACGACGTTTTTTGTGATTCTTAGAGAGAATTTCATTTTTGTGAAGAGAGTCATTGTTTTCTTGAAGTTCTTATTCATAAAGACTTCAAGTGTTTTAGTGTTTGGTTTATTCTAGAGATCTAGAATAGGTTTGATCTTTTCGTTGTTTTTGTTTCTTTCATAATCTTGTATTCTGCAAGATCTTTGTTAATGAAAGTTTTCCAGCAAATAATTCTTGCTGAAGTGTTTAAATCTCTGTTTTAATTATTCCGCTGCGTTTTCTGCATTATTTATTTATTCCGTCCGTTGACAGTTGACAGGACAACTGTCTTGACACTTGTGAGCACAACTGTACTCTCAAGTGGCTGTTTTCCAGAACAGTCCTAGCTGCATATCTGTACTCTCAAGTGGCTGTTTTCCAAAACAGTCCTAGCTGCATATTTCTTTTCGTGCAGGTGGTGAAATTTTCTGGGATGGTGGACCTTTGTTGAACAATGGATTCTGTGGAATTATGGCAAGTATCTATTCCGGGCAAAATAGATGATCACAATATATGCCAAGATTTTATTTTTTCTTAACATCAGAATCCCACTCTTGGTTGGAATCTTAAAGGGTGTTGTGAATACGCGAGTTTGAAATCGAGAGTCGCCACGTTGTTTTATTTGTTGTTAAAACATATAGAAAACCACTTATGAGAATAATAGGGTTCGGGGGTCAAATTACAATAGAAGAAGAATATTCATGTTATCACTCCTATTGCCCGACGAATCGGTCTTTCTATCATGATCAATATGTGTGTGTGTGTTAGTGTTTGAGACCGGATCCAAAGATTGCCTACATTCTTCTCATCATGAGAATCTCAGGTCGGTGTAGTTCATTGATGAATTAGAATGGGAAGAGATGAAGCGGGATCATGTATATAGAGGGGGAAGATTAGGGTTAGAAATAGTTCCTAGATCGTATTAGGGTTTGATGAAACCCTAAGATCATCATTGGTTATGGCATGTGCACATAAATAGGGATTAAAACATTAGATCTAATATGTTACGCATGGATAAGTCTTAGATCTAGCATAATAACAAGAACATTATAAATACATATGAATGAACACATAAACATGAAGATCGATACCCTAAATATAGCATATATTATGAGTTTAGACTAAGAACATAAAGAACGCATGAAGAACATATGAATATGGATGCATAAACATAATGAAAACATGCATAATATAGATCTAGCCTAAGAACATAACAAGAACATAATAAGAAAAGGAAGAGAACTTACCTTGATCGGCAAGAACTATGATTGAAGCTTCTTGAAGATTCGAAGAGACTTCGAGGGTGCCAGAAAGGCTTAAACTAAGAGTTTCGGAGTCAGTTTTGACTGTAAAACTCGTAGAATCAATTCGTTATCGATCTCTGGAGCTGGAGGCACCTATTTATAGGGAATAGGAGTCGGAAGGAGTGGCCGCCCGACCTGGGGAAGAAGTGGCCGCATGGTCAGTCTTGCCGGATCACGTCGTTATCTAGATCTCAGTGAAATCTTATCACTTTGTTCTCGGGATTTGTCCATTATCCTGATGGATTTCGACTTAGAAGCGATTTCGTCCAACTAGAACTCTGGAAAGCTGTCGGATAACTCCCTGTCAGGTTATAATTGCCTAAAAGGTCCTTGGAGGCTCCTAAACGTCTAAGAAGTCCTCTATCTTCAGATTGGGTACTAATAGTAGCCCCACGGCGATGCTTCTTGGAAGGCATGGAGGGTCGTTGATTAGAAAGGAACCGATCTGAGACATGAGTTCCAAATCGTGGGAGAGAAAGGTAAGAAGGTGACCAGTTGGTGAAGCGGCTGAACCTATGTCAGGCTACCTACGTATCTAGGTGGAATCAAGCCAGTCGTAGTTCAAGACCTGTGGGGAAAGAAAGAAACGAGACGCCGTCCTTTGCTGGGGATAATCAAGCATTCGTCAGACAATAAAGTCGCGTGGACCCTACTGGGGAGGAGAAGCAAAAAGAAACGAGACATTGTCTTTCCGCTTGAGATCGACAAACGTTCGTGAAGCAATAAAATCGTTGTAAATGGACTCTATTGGGGAAAGGAGGGAAGGCCATACGCACAGTTCGATAAGAAGTTTTAAGAATCGAGAAAGGAATTAGGGATGAATTCTAACTTCCTATAGAGCGCACGTAATCGATTTATAGATTGATTTGGAGGATTAGGGCTTACGGAGGTTCCGACCTTTTATTATGGATTGATTTAGAATTTTTTTAGAGGATTTCCGAACCCAATTTTAGATTGATTTGGAAATTTTGTAGAGGATTTTCGAACCCAATTTTAGATTGATTTGGAAATTTTGTAGAGGATTTCCGAACCCTGTTGGTAATTTTTATAGAGGTCTTCCGGACCTAATTTTGAGAATCTTTAGAAATTTTGTAGAGGATTTCCGAACCCTATTTTAGATTGATTTAGAAATTTTATAGAGGATTTCCGAACCCAATTTTAGATTGATTTAGAAATTTTATAGAGGTTTTCCGAACCCAATTGGTAATTTTTATAGAAGTCTTCCGGACCCAATTAGGGTTTACGGAGGTTCCGACCTTTAATTATAGATTGATTTTAAGAATTAGGGTTTACGGAGGTTCAGACCTTCAATTTATAATCTTTAGGGTTTAAGGAGGTTCCAACCTTTAATTATAGATTGATTTTAAGAATTATGGTTTACGGAGGTTCCGACCTTCAATTTATAATCTTTAGGGTTTAAGGAGGTTCCCTACCTTTAATTATAGATTGATTTTAAGAATTAGGGTTTACGGAGGTTCCGACCTTCAATTTATAATCTTTAGGGTTTAAGGAGGTTCCAACCTTTAATTATAGATTGATTTTAAGAATTAGGGTTTACGGAGGTTCCGACCTTCAATTTATAATTTTTAGGGTTTAAGGAGGTTCCCTACGTTTAATTATAGATTGATTTGGAAATTTGGAGGCCTTCCGGGCCAATTTGGAATTTGTTGGTGTAAGATACCTTTTGTTTAGGTTTTAAGCTTTGTGAAGTTTGAGTGAAATTACCTATAGTCTAGGGTTTGAGTTTTGATTGCTTGAGTTTAGAGATGTGAATTTCCCAATGTTTGGGGTTAAGTGAATTTTGTAGGAAATTAGTTGTATTTTACCCATAGTTTGGGGTTAAATGAACCTTATCTAGATTGCAAAGAGTTTTAATTTGTAGATTACCCAAGGTTTGGGGTTTATTTTTATTTTACTTTGATTGTAAAGATTTTGATGGTAAGTTACCCAAGTTCGGGGTTTAAGTTAATTCTTGTTGATTTGTAAGAGTTGTAATTGTAAGTTACCCAAGTTCGGGGTTTTTAAATATTAACCGTAGAGGTTTTTAATTGTGAATTGATCTTAGAGTAGGACTTGATTGTGAGTTATTTTGGAGCGAAGGACTTGATTGGAATTTATCTTGCATGAAGGGTTTGATTGTTGATTACTTCGAACGAGAAGGTTTGATTGTTAATTACTTCGAACGAGAAGGTTTGATTGTTAATTACTTTTAATGAGAAGGTTTGATTATTAATTACTTCGAATGAGAAGGTTTGATTGCAATTTACCCAAAGTTACGGGGTTTGGATTTGGATAGTGTTAAGTTGAGGTGCTTTGTTTGCGAATTACCCATGATAAGGGGTTTTGGTTGTAGAATACAAGGAACTTAGTTGTAAGTTGTTGAGTGAAAGGTTTGATTGTAAATTACTTCGAATGAGAAGGTTTGATTGTGATTTACCCAAAGGATGGGGGTTCGAATAATTTATTGTTAATTTGGTTATGGATTACCCAAGGTATGGGGTTTTGGATTTGGATGGTGTTAAGTTGAGGTGCTTTGTTTGCAAATTACCCAAGATATGAGGTCTTGGTTGATTAATTTTGTACTTAGGGTTTAATGACCTTTAATTGGGGTTTTCATGAAACTCGTAGATTTTGACCCAAGTTGATTGATTTATTTGTAGTATGTATAATGTATTGCTTTTGGTGGTTTTGTTGAAAAACGCAATTCTTATGTTGAGTCGCTTTTGGTCCGAAAATGTTGTAATATTTGACCGATTTTTGACTTGGTTGACTTTGTTAAAAGTGCTTTTTGTGTTGTTTGACTTTCGTTGGAGTGTAGGGATGCAATGTACATTAGTGTTTCGTTGAGAAAGCTTATTTTGGATGAAGTCATATTTTTGTCCGTTAATTATTGAAATGTTTTGGACTTGTTTAGAGTTGACTTGTCCTAGGTAGACTAGGGTTTTGGTTGTGAGATATTTATAGTACTCGTTAGGAATTTTGGGGATTCTCCTAGAATAAAAATGCAGCAACTCATATATGAGCATGCATCATGAAGTAAATTGCTGGATTGATTGCATACATTTGCTGTGCATACCTGTTTGTGCTTGCGGGTTGTATTGCCGCCTTTGAAGTTGAGGGGCTCGTGTAGCGTTGTGCATAGCTTGTGGGAGAGGATCCCAGAGATTGTACAGAGCAAGGTGCGGGCCACCGGCTTGGGAACATTCTTCGAGAGCTTGTTCGGTCGGGGAAAGTTGACCAAGAGCACTGATCTGTTCATGGCACTGCGGGAGCATTTGTGGGATACCACCCATACATTCCACTTTGGTTGGGGAGAGGTTATGGTGACTCTCTCGGACTTCACGGCTCTGACCGGGTTGCGGTTCACATGTAGCCCTAGTGTGGAGTGACGATACCTTGCTTGATAGCGAGGACAGGCTTCAGAGCTCGATTGGGTTTGGCTGCACTGACAACAGGAGCGGGTATGTTTGGGCGGCCTTAGGAGGCGGCATGAGGCGATGTTGGTGGATCTCGAGGCCGGAGGCGGTGATGTAGAGATAGCTTTCCGTCCGTTTATTTGGTATGGATTGTCGTAGACTATTTTTGCTAATGTCAGCACGACGGCAATGATTCCACTGTTTGGATGTATGGTGGACTTGGATGTAGTGAGTAGACTTGTTTGGGGAGCTACCGGCTTGGCAGAGTTGTACGGTTCCCTAGATCGGGGTTGTAGATCGCAGTTGTGCTTGAGGCGACGGGTCAGCGGAGGTTATTGATTGGACATGGCAGAGATGCCCTTTACTTGATTGAGAGGGTAGGTCCCTATGATGGATTAGGTAGTGTCTACTTGGTTCCGGTGGATCCTCCGTAGTCAATGACTTGTTTTAACATCTTTGACCAGGTGAGGTTGACCAAGGGCCTTGATGCTAGACAATCTGTTGTAGGGGGAGCCTCGTATGATGACTTTGTTAGGACGCGCCTTTGGGGCTCACGCGCCGCAATAGAGGAGAAACTGCGGGGATGGGGCAGAGGCATATTGAGTCAGTGGCATCGGGCTCGGCAGGTCCTTCGTTTGATAGGGTTTTTGGAGTCCCTCTGTACGATCATGTAGACGGCGATGATAACCCTCAGTGGGTGCAGCATGAGGAAAGTGAGATAGTTCTGGACTTTCGGATCCTGGCGGGTCATCTCAGTGCATGTACCTTACCCTTTCCTTCCGTTCATCCCACTTTTATCTTTAGTCATCCTCTCATTTGGACTTGATTTGACATACTCGTGCTGCCTTTGTCTTAGGTGACTAATTAGACATATGAGGTCATGGCTTGCCGCGAGTCGGGCTTGCGGGCGGTGATCCGGAGATTGCACAGGAAGGTGGTGAAGGGCCTCCGCTAGGTGGCAGAATATGTCGGTTCTCCTCTTTCTAGTGACGACGATGGTGCTCCGGGCGGACATCCTCGAAAGAGGACTCGAGGCAATGCTAGTGGATCGTTTTCTTAGTTTCTGCATTTTGTTAGCGTAGAGCACAGACAGTAGCATAGTATATATTGATGGATGACTGTATAAACATTTATGTATTATGTAATATGTACAGTAGCAGAGTAGCAAGTAGCATGTAAAGTAGCAAGTAGCATGTAGGTAACATGTAGATAGCATGTAGATAAATAGCACGTAAATAGTATTTAAACAGTCTAGGAGCGCAAGTCCTAAGGGTACGGAGGGTATCCTAGTTAGGTTCATAAACTATTTAACTTCTATCGGTATGAGTTGCCTAAAGGAGATTTAGGGTTTTTGACCTATGGAGACGGGATGCAGGTCTCAAGGGTATCCTAAGTTGGAAGGGTAGATGGTGTAGGACCGAGTCAGTTAGAACATCACAGGGATAAGACAAAAGACATTTGTTAATTTAGTGGAGACCGAGTGTGCGGGTTTATAAACAACGTGTCGTGATAGAAAACACTTTTTGAAAATGTAACGACTTTGTAAAGATGCCTTATGATTAATTACCGCCTAATTAATTCAAGTACTTGTCCTTCGTTGGATTCGTTGATTAGGGTAACCCTTCGGGTGAGTGAGACTTCATTGGGTTGCCGGTGATTTCTGAGTAGCCAGGCAGTTGTCCTAACTTTGTTTGGAGAAGCCCCAGTTTGAATGGGGGGTCTTTGAAAGAGGTGAGCCATGTCGAGCACCGGTGGAGAGAGATGACATTTTGTGGGGAGTAGCCTTGTTGGAGAGTGATCCCATTGGAGCATCGGTAGTTGATCCAGTTCTGTTAGGGTAGCCCCAGCTTGGTGAGGGTATTAGAAAGAGGTCATCCATGTTGAGATTCGATGGGGAGAGATGACCTTCTGCAAGGAATGATCTTGTTGGAGTATCAGTACTCGGACAAATTCCATTGAGACAGCCCCATTTTGGTGAGGGCATAAGGTGGGGGAATCCTACCTCCTTTTAGACGCACCCTATTTTTTCTCTAGACCGCCCTTGCGGGTTTTCAATCTAGGTGGGTATATTCTTTTAGCATCGTTCTTTTTATTTATTTATTTCAGTCGACTCAACATAAATAAAAAGACAGAACTGTACAGACGACTTGCAGGAGCCTTTTCGTTATGGTGAGAGAAGACAGAGAGAGAGAACAAGAGAGGGAGTTCCCGCATTTAGACTTTACAAGAAGTATGTGTATAAAAGGAAAGAAGCCCCTGCTTGACAGAAAGTAAGTGTTTAGCTCTTTCCTAGATTGTAGAACAGAAGACTTGTCGAGACATTTAAAAATTGTTTTATTAAGAATTGTCTTTTGATTGCTCGAGAATGGACCTCGTTGATTAGTTACGTATCTTATGATTATGTTTTAGACAAGTAGTCTCGAAATAATTAACGCCTTGATTAATCGAGAAAGAGAATAGAAATTATCATGTATGGGGAAGCGAGAAAAGAATGAAAATTGGCTCGAGGTGGGTTGCGTATATTTTGTTGACCGGACCATGAGGTTGCCTACGTTCCTCTCGGTGTAAGAGGCTCAGGTCCGCGTAGTTCGAGGATGATCCAATTGATGATGATACCGGGTTTGAATGGTGGTTGCTCCATTGTTGCTTGTTGCTTTGGACCGCTTCGTTTGTAGTTGTCGCTTTGGACTGTTGTCGTCAAGTTGGATTGAACTCCTTTGAAAAGAGAGAAAAATAGAGAATATGAAATGAAAAGAAAGTGGGACTTTTACTTTTTTATGATGATAGCCCCTTCTATTTTTCTTTGCTTTGATTTATTTCTTTGTGCATACCCTTATTTTGCCAAGGCCGCCCTTACGGGTTTTCAACCTAGCAGGCTTCTTTTTTGTGCATTTGCTCTAATTTTTGCCTTAGCCGCCCGTTGTGGGTTTCGACCTAGCGAGCTTTATTAATTTTTTTATACATAATTACATATTAAAACGTGGGGCAAGATGAGCCCCTAGTTTGCTTTCGTCTTTGGGAGGTGGAACTTGTGGAGGAGGTTTTGAACAGCCCCTTGCATTTCATTGACATCATCGTGGGGAGACAGACAGCCCCAGTGCGCCGCCATGTTGTAGTTGTGATGGGAACGGACATCCTTTCATGGACACTTCTTCGATGGTGAGCGGTTCTGCAGTCATCGTCTTCTTTTATGGGAAGATGGAAGTGTACGTGGGGAGTATTTAGCGGGTGCACACAGTGGGTATACACGAGAAGGGTATATATATAGAGTGTACACAGTGGGTGTACACAAGGGGTGCATATATAGAGTGTACACAGTGGGTGTACACAAGGAAAGTATATAGAGGGTGCACACAGTGGGTGTACACAAGGAAAATATATGGAGGGTGCACACAGGGGGTGTACACAAGGAGAATATATGGAGTGTACACAGCGGGTGTACACGAATAAGGGTAGGTTTAGAGAGGACAAATAGAAAAGAGAAAACAATTCGATTGATCAAAGCGTTTGTTAATTTGAGACTAATTGTTTGTTTAGTTATGTATAATGGTTTGTGGGTCCATTTACCTTTTAATGAGTCTTTATTAACGAGTAGATTTGCGATTAATTCGTCATATAAAGATATAGCAATCAATTGTCAATTAAGATTAATACAATTTTCATGGAGTTGATGTATATGCAAGATTATGTCCCAAGTCTAGAGTGAAAAGAAATAAAGACTCTTTTATTAAAGACTCAAATAGACTAGTCCGAGGTGAACTTTAAAAATCTAACTAATGTCCAAAGTGGACTTTTGCTAGTAAAAAGTAAAACACTAATGTCCGAGGTGGACTTTGACTAAAATACTCTCTAGAACCTACGAAGACTGAAAGACTTTTTTTTTTTTTTTTTTTTTTTTAGGAGGAGGTAGCCTCGGTGTAACTTCTTCTTCTATGCCCATTTGTTCCCTTGGCGGATGATGGCTCCACTATCAATGAGGCTTTGGATCTTCTTTTTCAGTTGGATACAGTTCTCAGTGTTATGTCCAACGTATTGGTGATACTTACAGTATTTGGAGGGATCCAAGTCTTGTCTTACATTGAGCGGTTTGTAGTTGACTAGAGGAGACAACTTTCCGGCTTGAACTAGACTTTTGAAGCATTTGTCTAGCGGCATACCTAAATCGTCGAACTCGCGCTCGTCTTTCTTGTCACGGACCATCTTGGAGGGTAGTTTAGGCACCGGTATTTGAGGATGAGTAGTCATAGAAGGCATTCCAATGGGGAGAGTCTGTGGTGGCCCATACATTTGAGGAGCGTATGGGTATCGAAACTGGGCATGAGGGAGAGTGCGGTTAAGGTACTCGTAGATGCCATAAATGTCGGATCGGAGATGTTCCTCGGTGTCCTTTAGAGCTTTGTACACCACCTTCTGGAAGCGGTCTGTTCGCTTGAGGAGAACAGTCTCGAAGAAGGTTTCTTGTTCATCGAGAAGAGTTCGGGAGAGCGTTGCTTGTTCCTTGAAGATAGTCTCATAGTGGGCCGCTTTCTTGTCGAGGATAGTCTCATAGAAGGCTTTCTGCTTGTTGAGAGAAGTGTTAAGATGGGCCGCTTGTTCGTTGAGAATGGCGTTGAAGTGGGCCAGTTGTTCATTGAGAACGGTATTGGGGTGGAGAGTTGTTTCGATACCTTGGGTGGTAGCTTCGGTTGTGACTGTGATGATTCCTTCGGCAGACATGATGCAGGATTCTGTAATTGTTGGTGGAGAAGTTAAGTATTTGAATTGAATTAGACTCACAATTAATGACAAGGCACCGTTATAAAATCATTTTTTATAAAAAAGACTCGATCTCTGTATTTTCAAAATGTTCTTTGAATGAAAAGACTAAATGCTTGACCGAGCCGGTAGCTGCCTACGTTCCCTTTACTATGCAGGAGAGGTCCCACACAATGAGAGGCTCAGGTCACCGTAGTTCGGGTTAAGTAAAACAAGTGAAATAGTGACCGTAGAGGTCAGTGATTTTGAAAACCATAAGTATTTAAAAGATGACCGTAGAGGTCTAAAAGTAAGGGGAGATGACTCGGTCCTTGGTTAGGTATAGGTAGAGGGACCCAAGGTAAGGTGGTCTTAGCCTAAGCGAGTCGGGTAAGGTTTGACATAGGTAGACCAAGAGGTGGGTCATCTAAGATCGGCTAGCTTGACTAAAGGTGGAGTCGAGATAAAGGATTGACCTAGATGGGTCAAAATGGCGGGTTGACCTAGATGGGTCAAGGTAGAGGTTTGACCTAAACAGGTCAAGGTGACGGGTTGACCTAGATGGGTCGAGGTGACGGGTTGACCTAGATGGGTTGGAAACGGATTGACCTAGACGGGTCGAAGTTGACTTAGGAGGTCAAAGGTTGACCTAGATGGGTCTAGATGACGGGGAATCCTAGATGGCTTAGAGGTAGGTCGGTTGACCAAAGTTGGCCAAAGTTTGACCTAGGAAGGTCAAAGATTAACTAGAGTTGACCTAGACGGGTCAAGGGTTGACTAGAGTCGATCTAGGGTAGACTAGGTTGACCTAGACGGGTCGAACGTTGACTAGAGTTGATCTAGGGTTGACTAGGTTGACCTAGACGGGTTAACCTAGACGGTTCGAAGGTTGACTAGAGTTGATCTAGGGTAGACTAGGTTGACCTAGACGGGTTGACCTAGACAGGTCGTCGGTTGGCCAAAGTTGGCCAAAGCTTGACCTAGACGGGATGACATTGAGTAAGTTGACCTAGGAAGGTCAGAGGTTAACTAGGGTTGACCTAGACGAGTCGAGGGTTGACTAGAGTTGATCTAGGGTAGACACACGCAACATGATGAATGATTTTAGTTAAGATTAGGATTACTTGTTTTGATAAGTGTTCTTAACTCGATCAAAGTGCATGGTTTAGAAATGAACAAGGATTAACCTCAACGGCTCGAGAGCGAACACGATGAGTTAGATAGCCCGGGTGCCACGAAGATAGAGGCGACAGGATCACCAAAATCTGTGCACTCAGCGGAGTATCCAGTAGGGTGTGCAGTGTGACACGGACTAGTGGTAGTGTGCTATTTGATTACGTATTTTTAGGAATGATATGCGATGCGCGAGAGAAGTCTACTAGCGTAATAGTAATAGCATTTAAGCATAAAATGAACATAATAGAGTAGATCTAGAACCTTTAAACATGCATTAAACACATAAGCCTACAGGAAATCGTTAGAAACAGATTTGCAGAAAAGGGGTGCGCGGGGCAGTTAGAACACACACAAAATCACGAAGTAAATGAAAGTTAGACCCTCTTAAGTTTTGAAAAAGGTTTTTCGAAAACTAGTCCCCAGCAGAGTCGCCACTGTGAATACGCGAGTTTGAAATCGAGAGTCGCCACGTTGTTTTATTTGTTGTTAAAACATTGAGAAAACCACTTATGAGAATAATAGGGTTCGGGGATAAAATTACAATAGAAGAAGAATATTCATGTTATCACTCCTATTGCCCGACGAATCGGTCTTTCTATCATGATCAATGTGTGTGTGTGTGTTAGTGTTTGAGACCGGATCCAAAGATTGCCTACATTCTTCTCATCATGAGAAGCTCAGGTCGGTGTAGTTCATTGATGAATTAGAATGGGAAGAGATGAAGCGGGATCATGTATATAGAGGGGGAAGATTAGGGTTAGAAATAGTTCATAGATCGTATTAGGGTTTGATGAAACCCTAAGATCATCATTGGTTATGGCATGTGCACATAAATAGGGATTAAAACATTAGATCTAATATGTTACGCATGGATAAGTCTTAGATCTAGCATAATAACAAGAACATCATGAATACATATGAATGAACACATAAACATAAAGATCGCTACCCTAAATATAGCATATATTATGAGTTTAGACAAAGAACATAAAGAACGCATGAAGAACATATTAATATGGATGCATAAACATAATGAAAACATGCATAATATAGATCTAGCCTGAGAACATAACAAGAACATAATAAGAAAAGGAAGAAGACTTACCTTGATCGGCAAGAACTATGATTGAAGCTTCTTGAAGATTCGAAGAGGCTTCGAGGGTGCCAGAAATGCTTAAACTAAGAGTTTCGGAGTCAGTTTTGACTGTAAAACTCGTAGAATCAATTCGTTATCGATCTCTGGAGCTGGAGGCACCTATTTATAGGGAATATGAGTCGAAAGGAGTGGCCGCCCGACCTGGGGAAGAAGTGGCCGCGTGGCCACATAAGTGGCCGCGTGGCCAGTCTTACCGGATCACGTCGTTATCTAGATTTCAGTGAAATCTTATCACTTTGTTCTCGGGATTTGTCCATTATCCTGATGGATTTCGACTTAGAAGCGATTTCGTCCAACTAGAACTCTGGAAAGCTGTCGGATAACTCCCTGTCAGGTTATAATTGCCTAAAAGGTCCTCAGAGGCTCCTAAACGTCTAAGAAGTCCTCTAACTTCAGATCGGGTACTAACAGGTGTCCAACACTAAAAAGGAGTCACAAGGTTTTCCCCCTCATCCAGTGCACCGAGTTCAATGTCTGGGTTCATTGCCCTTCATTGTTAATTAAATCTTGTCAAATCAAGTGTAAGCTCTCACCTCCCCCATCATAACTCCTGTCAACCGCCTCCTCTCTCTTCTTCATTATTTTTTTCTCTCTATTTCTCCATCTCTCTCAATTCTGTTTTTCTCTCTCAAGATTTAATTGCACTGGTAGTTTTCGTCTCCCTTTGTGCGCAGAGAATCATGGCGTCGTCTTCTTCGTCCGCACCAGCCACCTATACATGCAACGCCATTATTGCAGATTTGATCAATGTCCCTTAATCGGACTTATCAGTTAATCCGCGGTTTCTGGGGTTGCCCGAGCATTCCATTGATGACGACAACGCTCTCCAGGTATCCTTTTTGGCCAAAGCTCACAATGTCTCTGCTCTTGGGTCTCGCCGTTCCAGTCGGCTTGGAAAATTGGGGACAGGGGCGTCTTCTGGGTCCTTCAATCCAGATGAAGCCCGAGCTGCCATGATAGCCGAAGGAAGAACGAAAGCAAAAGCGAAGGCAAATGACACCACTGGGTCCCGTCGTCGTTTGATTTTGAGCGAATCAGAGGAAGAGGAGTCGCCGTCTTCTCCGGCGCCGGCGGGCGATAATGTTCCGGTGGTGACCTTGATTCTGACAAAAGGGAAGAAAGTGACAAGAAAGGGTACTCCATACAAAGCCCCCTCTCCGTCTGCTCCGTCTCCGACATCTCCTAGGGTTCAGACGAGGGGTGCAAAACGTAAAGCCCTAGAAAAGTCTCTGAGAGAAGAGGGCTCATCTTCACAGTTTGATAACTCCAGTGATAGTGATGCTGAGTTTGATTCTGAAGAAACTCACTCCGATAAAGAAGGATCATCTCGGGTTCAAAGGCAGTATCATCTTTCTGGGTTTGATGGATCTGTCCGACCATCTGTGCACAGATCTGTGAGATCATCCCTACCATCAGTTGGTCAGTCAAGTGGCTCAGGGTCTATTGGCAAGGCAAAAAGGGTACGTAAACCTTCTGCTTCTATTCCCCTTGTCCCCTTTGACTTGACCTCTCCTCATGACCCCAAGTTCTATTATACTGCTTCTGCTGAAAGATTTTCTAAGTACTTTATTAGGAAGTTTACTGTTGAAAGGATCAGGGATGAGAAAATGTTTGAGAGGTTAAATGTGTTGGGTTTTCTGGGTGACAGACATCTTCTAAAGTCTTTAGTTTTTGCTTCCTCTATTTCCCGCCAGTTGGTAACCGAATTTTATGCCAATCTTTCTCAAGATGTGGCTTTGATTGAGTCCCCCAACTTTCACCACATCTTTGTTAGGGATAGGGTAATTGAGTTTTCTCCCAAAACTATCAATGATTTCCTCGAAACCCCAAACACCCCTCTCTCAGAAATTTCCCAAGACATCGATGAGTCAGTCAGAGTAATCACTGGCCAAACCATCTATTTTTGGCCCCCTGAACTGCAATCAACATCTTTATCTAGGTTATATCTCTTTCTCCACCACATAATGCTCACTAATTGGAAGCCCTCCTCAAATCCATCGGTGGTTACCCGTGAGCAAGCCCTTCTGTTGCATTCCATTGGGGAAAATAAGTTCAATTTGGGAGAAGTGACTTTTGAGACTATTGTAAGTTATGCTGAGTCTCAAAACACTACTTATCGGCTTCCCCATCCATGTCTTATTTTGGCTTTACTTGGCTCCCATGGGATTGTGACAGAACAAGATGACATCATTGTTCCTCTGCCATCCAAAATCGTTCAGCCGAAGACTATGTTTGAGCCTCATCACTACAAAGACTGGGCTAAGCCAGTTGATACCCCATTTGACATTCCATCTGTCACGCCAACTGTGCCATTATCTGTCCCCACAAATTTGCAATCATCATCCATGCCCACACCAGGTTCTTCTCAAGCTGTTCTCCAGGCTCAGATTGAAGCCATCAGTGCCCAGTTAGCTACTCACAAAGCAGAGGTCTTAACCAAACAAATTATTATATCAGGGTTGGAAGCTACTTTGGAAGGTCTTCGAAAGGCTTTGGATGGTTCCTCATAAAAAGGGGGAGAGACTATAGAAGCAGGGGGAGCTAGTGCAGGGGGAGCTCTCACAGTTGTTGGTTCAAGTGTTGCAGGAGGTCGCGATGACAGTGGTCTTAAGTTCTCTTTTGAAAAGGAAATGGATGCTGCAGCCGAAGATGAGATTCTTGGAGAACATTTATATTCTGGTCTTTGAAAACAATCTTTATTTTTTTGGGGTCTGTAATAACTTGATATTTTTTGGTACTTTCGTAGTAGGTTAAAAAGTGTTTGGTATGCTTTGCATTAATTCGTGTTTGCAAGTTTTGTTCAGTGGGGAGATTGAAGAGTATGGGTATACTAGTCATTTCTTTGTTATCTTTGTGATTCTGATTTCATAATTAAATTGTGAATATCCTAGTTATAAATTGTACATATAATTTATTTATACCTAGGTAGTTATTTAGGATTTATTTCACTAACATATTGATATTTATCTTTGGTAAGTTTTTGTTTATTTTAGGAGTGTATTTGTAGGAGGACTCTCACAAGGAAGGGATCATTGGTTGACTAAAGATCACGTGTGATCAAGAAGCGGCCAAGAAGGTTTATAAATACAAACACCATCTTCCTATGTGATTTACGGATTCTGAGTATTCCTTGAGATATTTCAGAAGTATAGAGAGTCCTTTCTTTCTTAGAAGTTCTTCCAAAAAGAACTCTAAGTGTTTGAGTGTTTTTAGTGAGTTCTAGAGATCTAGAATAGTTTGTTCTTTTAGTATTGTTTTGTTTCTTTCATTCGTCTTGTACTTCGCAAGATCATTTCGTATATGAAAGTTTTCCAGAAAGTTATTTCTTGCTGAAGTGTTTAATTATGTTTACTTTTTATCCGCTGCATTTTCTGATCATTGACAAGACAACTGTCTTGACACTTGTTGTTGGGTATGCCCACATATATCTCAGTTTCAATGTAATAGGATTGATTAGATTTGATTGATCCATCACCTAAGTTTTATTTCATGGACTTTAGACCCACATGTAAGAAGTATTTATACTTCATTTTTTAGGTAGTCCATTGTAATAGAATAGGCTTAGGAATAGGGCAAGAATGTCAAGATTGAAGAAAATCACTTTGTTCAGATTGAGCCACGCGCCCATGCGCCACGTGCCTACTATGCTCCCATGCACCCTTGTGTATTGCGCCTATGCGCCTTGATTGGCGCGTGCTATACCTCGCGCTCCTCTGGATCTACGCACCCCATTATAAGTGATTTAAACACTCAGTGATTTATTGAAGACATGAAGACTTGAAGAAATTCAAACTACGCCAATAATCCAACAGTGGTTAAAATAACACGTATGCACCCGCATCTAAGGACACCTGTCCATAACGGTCATATTTGTGTTATGTGTCTAACGGCTATAAAGGACACGTGCTCCACTCAATGAGCAACAACACATCTATCCTTTAACCTTATCCACAAGGGATTTCCAAAGGCTAGTTTTTTGGGCTCTACTATAAATACCCCATAACTTCAAACGTTTTGAAGTGGCTAAGATATTCAGAATTTCTCTCTCAAGCATTTGTTGAAGATTTGAAGATTGCCTTTGATTTTCCAGAATTCTCAAGAACATCTTAATAACTTCATCCTTAGCCCAAATCCTCAAGCAAAAACACTTTAGTTTTCTTGTGCTCTTAATCTCAAAGATCTAAAGAGCCTTAAATCTAAAATCACACACACACACCTATTTAACTTTGATCACTTAGATCTTTCTTTTAGAGATACACCGGTTATTGTCTAGGATTTGTTCTTTCATAGAATATTAGATCTTGAGTTAGTGTATAAGCTCAAACGATTGTAATTTGTAACACTCACTCATTCTCGATCTAACCTTTCCAAATAGCGCGTATTAATTACTTGTCATTTACTTTCAAGTTATTATCTTATCTCACTATTTGCTTATTTACTCATTGTAGATTGATTGAACTGAATTGTGTTGTGTTTGTTATATCATTTGCCTTAGTTCCTTATTTCACCCACTTTGAGCCAAAATACTTAGAGTGTGTGTTGTGCCCCTTTTAATCATTTGCGCCTACTTTACTTAACTATTCCGTTGTGCATTCACTCACTCACTTAGGCGCATTTCATAACGCTTATTTGATTAAGTGCGCATTTGCCATTGAATTTTCAAGGGTACGAAAAGAATTTTAAAACAGCTATTCACCCCCCCCCCCCTCTAGCTATTTTCCATACCCTTGTTGCCCTTTGGGACCAACAAGTGGTATCAGAGAAAACACCTTTATAAAACATTTTTTTGTTTTTTCAAGCTTAATAGCTTGGGTGCCGATTCGATGTGGAAAACTTAAAACCTTCGGCAACTGCTAACTACACACATGTTCCAGTCTTTGATGAAGATCATTTTGATGTGTGGAAATTCAGCATCTTGACTCATCTTACCTCAATCGATGAAAGGCTTCATGACACCGTGGTTTATGGACCTTACATCCCAATGAAAGCGAATCCAAATCCATGCACCAACGCTGCTCAACCAACCATCAAGAAACCAAAGGAAGAATGGACTGAGGAAGACACAAGAAGAGTTGCAAATGATGGCAAAGCAAGAAACATTCTTCTAAGAACTCTAAGCACGGCTATGAAACAACAAGTCATGCATTGTGCTACCGCCAATGAGTTATGGGATACTATTGAAAAGCATATAGAAGGAGACACGGTTTGCAAGAAGAACAAGAGATATGAAGTGCAAAACAGATTCAAAAATTTCTCTCAACTCCCCGGTGAAACTCTTAGACAGACTTATGAAAGCTATTGTGAAATTATCAATCTCTGTATTTCACTTGGAAAGAAGTTCTCCAATAAGGAATTAAATACAAATTTCCTTACTTCTTTTGGATCAAGATACCTACATAAATCTAGCGCCCTTGAAGACGCTGGAACTTTAGATGTATGGACTTTAAGGAACCTTTATGCAAATCTTAAAGTTTATGAGCTCAAACTTCAGCGCATCAGTGAAACTGAAGGAAAATCAAAATCCATAGCAATAGTGGCGCATAGAGAGGAAGTGCATGCGCCTGTGCCGGTTCAAGATGAGAAAAGTTCGGATCCAAAAATTTCCACTTCTGAGCTATTAGACATGGATGATGAAGAGTTCGCTTTATTTGTGAATAGATTCCAGAAGTTCAAAAAATTCTCAAAACCCGGCTCATTCAACAAAGCTCAAGGAACTACAAGCAAAGCTCCTTCAAAGTTCATGAGGAGCAGTGATTCTAAAAGAAAAGAAGACCTTGTTTGTTTTAAATGCAGGAAACCAGGACACTTTGCTTCAAGCTGCCCAATTCCCAAATTTGAGTACATGCAGAAGAAGAGCAGCCATACTCCCAAATTCACTCGTCACAAGGGAATGGTTGCTGAAGAAGAATCACCAGCAAATGAGCAGAATACTTGGATTGAAACAGACTCAGACGAGAGCGATGAAGATTCTGATGATGGACTCGTTTGTTTGGTGGCAAATGATGATGAAGTTGATACTTATGATTCTGGTGATGACTACTCCAAAGATGTTCCTGATATAAATGTCTTGAATAAACCTATCAAGAAATCTGCAGGTTTTCAAGAAGTGAAAAGGAAGAAAGGACCAACCATCAGCGAGCTCGTTGAACAAGGATTTCTCACTCCGGATCAAAGCGATGGTGGATTGTTATATTCTAGATGTGATCTGAGTGCTAGAAGCAAACTCAGAAAGAGTGAATATGTTAGACCTCAAGTTGCACCTACTCCTACAATCAATCATGATGAGGACATTGTAAAGCAAGAAAAGTTATTCAAAGAGGCTGAAAAGGTAATCAGTCGTTTTAGTGATATGAAGGAAGCCTTAGCACTATCAAGTGATGAAATTTCCCAGCTTAAGAACGAGAAATCTATACTTAAATCTGAACTCACCCTCCTTAAGGAGCAGATAAAGAGCATGACTCCTCTTACTGTTCAAAACACTTTTCTAACAGAACAGAACTCACTTCTTAAAGTTTAAAACGATGAATTGGTTGCTCAAATTACTGATCTTAAAAAGATTACAAATGAGTGGTCCAATTCTCGTGTCACTATGGAGAATATATTTGAGTCCCAAAAAGTCAGTGGTGATAAAAGTGGCTTGGGATTCTCATCAACTAGTGACAACTTTAAGTGTGATGTTTGTGCTAAAAGAGATAGTGAATTTACAAATCAGCAAACTTTTGAAATTCCCAAGGAAAAACATTCTAATTCAATGGGTAAAGGATAGAAAAAATTCAAGAGACAAACATTCCATTATGTCTACCCAATAAAACAATTTGGGAAAGCTAAAGAGAAGGAAGTAGCTACAGATGAATCATCTTCTAGCAAAATCATTCTTGTAACAAGGTGCGCTCCTTCTCCGAGTGCACATTATGCGCCTAAGAGCCACGCGCCTCACCGCCGAGCGCCTCCTATCCCTATGCGCCCTCCAAGAAATAGCACCCTAAAATTTCAAAAGAAATATTTTGTTAAGGCTGGCTCATCTGACCCAAAGAACAATGCTATCCCAAAAAAAAAACTAAAGAGTTTGTGGAAACTCACGTGATTGGTGGCTTTCATCATTGTTCTATTTGTGATTGTTCGGGACATAAGGCCGTGGAATGCCTTTTGAGATTCACTCACAATGCCAAAGGACGTAAAAATCTTAAGGTCAAGCAAGAGTGCGTTGTCAAGAGTTGCTAACTCTAGGACCCGAAAAGGAATAAAGGGGACCTGCTTTAAATGTTTATATTTCAGGTTCTTTGCTTCATGGCTGGATCTTTAAAAGCTAAAACGTATCAATGGATTCTCGATAGTGGGTGTTCACGACACATGAATGGAGATGAATCCTTCCTTGAAGATGTTCATGAAGAAAGAGGTCCCTCAATAACATTTGGTGATAATTACAATGGTCAAATTGTAGCATATGGAAAGCTCAAGAAAGACAAAATGTGCATTGAAAGAGTCTCACTCGTTGATGGGCTCAAGCACAATTTATTATCCATATCTCAATTTTATGACAAAGGATTAGAATGCCATTTTACCTCAACTCAATGTCTTATCAAGAATGGCAAAACCAGAGCTATACTACTCACGGGATATCGTAAGACAAATATTTATATTATTGATTTCCATAGTATGAACTCTAGTACTAATATTTTTTTTGTAGCTAAAAGTGTGAGCGAAAATAGTTGGCTGTAGCACAAGCGCTTAAGTCACTTGAACTTCAAGTATCTATCTAAACTCAGCAGGAATAATCTTATCAAAGGACTTCCCAAGGTTGCTGATCATCATGAAAAGAAGTGTGCCGCGTGTCAACTTGGCAAACAACCGAAAAAGTCTTTCTCCAGTAAGACCAATCCCTCAACTTCTAGATGTTTGCAATTGCTACACATTAATCTATTTGGACCAGTTACCACCGCAAGTATTAGAAGAAACAAGTATACTCTAGTTGTGGTGGATGATTATTCAAGATACACATGGGTGGAAATGATAATCTCAAAAGACGATTGTTATTACATTTTGACCACCTTATTTAGACTGCTCCAAACCCAAAAACAAGATGACATCGTTAGTGTTCGATCCGACAATGGAACACAATTTAAGAACAACGGTGTTGCTCGATATTGCGACGATCATGGGATAGATCATAACTTCTCAACCGCTGGAGTTCCTCAACAAAATGGTGTTGTGAAAAGAAAGAATAGGACGTTGATTGAAGCGGGAAAGACGATGATAGCCAAAGCTAAATTGCCTAAGTACTTTTGGGAAGAAGCTATCAACACCGCGTGTTTTACTCAAAATCGTTCCCTCATCAACAAACTTCACAACAAGACTCCGTATGAACTTTGGCATGGTAGAACTCCCAACATTGCATTCTTCAAGATCTTTGGTTGCAAATGCTATATCCTCTACAACGGAAATGAACATAGAGGTAAATTCGATGCCAAAGCCGACGAAGGTATTTTTGTTGGGTATGCCAAACATTCTAAAGATTTTCGCGTTTTTAATAGATCTACATTAGTGATAGTTGAATCTGTACATGTTACATTTGATGAACATTCTCTCATTGAGCCACATCTGGCTCCAAATGATTCTGATGATTCTGTTGAGTTAAATGAAACAGGTTCTCCTATTCATGTTGCGCCTACACAAGATCAGAATCTATCAACTCAAGGAAATCCATCTACATCAGTTGCGCCTAACTCCTCATATGGCGTGCCCCATGAATCTTCAGTTGCGCCTCCATCAAATGATGCGCCTCTAGATTCCTCTCACGCACCTATATTTACTGTTGCATCTGATGTTAACCCTAGTTTCAATTTTGAACCAGTTCAACCCCCTAATTATGATGATTTTGAATCTCGTGAAGATGTACCAATTGAAGACCTTCAAGTTACTACAACCCAACCTAACTTACCTCCAGAAATTCGTGAAGTTAGAGGTCACCCAATTGCTAATATCATTAGTGATCTACAAGTTGGGGTTCATACAAGGAGAGCTACAAACTTTGATGCTTACACTGCATTTATCTCTCAAATTGAACCGAAGAAGGCTGATGAAGCGCTCCAAGATCCTAATTGGGTTGTTGCTATGCAAGAAGAACTCAATCAATTTGAACGATGTAAGGTTTGGACTCTTGTTCCAAGACCAAATGATCAAGGAGTGATTGGTACGAAATAGGTGTTCAGAAACAAGATGGATGAGAATGGAACCATCACAAGAAACAAAGCAAGGTTGGTTGCACAAGGATATAGGCAAGAAGAAGGAATTGATTACGATGAAACATTTGCGCCCGTAGCAAGACTTGAAGCTATTAGACTCTTTCTAGCTTACGCCGCTCACAAGAACTTCAAGTTGTATCAAATGGATGTGAAGAGCGCGTTTCTAAATGGTGAACTCCAAGAACAAGTCTACGTAGCTCAACCACCTGGGTTTGAAGATTCACAATTTCCAAATCATGTGTACAAACTTCAGAAAGCTTTGTATGGGTTCAAGCAAGCGCCAAGAGCATGGTATGATACACTATCCAAGTTTCTCATTGAGAAAGGCTTCACTCTCGGTAAAATCGATACAACTCTTTTCAATGCCAAACATAATGGTCATAAATTACTTGTTCAAATTTATGTTGATGATATTATATTTGGTTCTGCTAATGAATTGTTGTGCAAACGCTTTGAGAAACTAATGAAGAGCAAGTTTGAAATGAACATGATGGGAGAACTCACATTCTTCCTCGGGCTTCAAATCAAGCAAATGAATGAAGGCATATTTATAAATCAAGCCAAATACACAAAGGATTTAATCTAGAAGTTTGGACTTGAGAATGCTAAAGCATACGACACTCCAATGGCTACCGGCAACAAACTCGACAAGGATTTAAAAGGTAAACGTGTTGATCAAACGCTCTATCGAGGTATTATTGGCTCACTCCTCTATCTTACTGCTAGTAGGCCAGATATTATGTTTAGTGTTTGTGTTTGCGCTCGTTATCAATCTGACCCTAGAGAATCGCACTTAATTGCTGTGAAACGTATTATAAGATATCTCTCTGGCACTGTTAACCTTAGACTTTGGTACACCAAAGATTCAAACTTTAAACTCGTAGGTTATTCAGATGCGGATTATGCAGCGTGCACAATTGATATGAAAAGTACAAGTGGCACTTGTCATTTCCACGAATATCGACTTGTGTCATGGGCGAGTAAGAAACAAGCTTCAGTGTTTGTATTAACAACGGAAGCAGAATATATCACTGCGGGAAGTTGTTGCTGTCAAATTCTATGGATGAAGCAGCAATTGGTGGACTATGATATAATCGAATAAAATTGTCGCATCTACTGCGACAACACTTCAACCATTGCCGTTTCTGAAAATCCTATCATGCACTCCAAAACCAAGCACATCGACATCAAATATCACTTCCTCAAAGAACGCAGCAATTGGTGGACTATGATATAATCGAATAAAATTGTCCCATCTATTGCGACAACACTTCAACCATTGCCGTTTCTGAAAATCCTATCATGCACTCCAAAACCAAGAAAATCGACATCAAATATCACTTCCTCAAAGACCACGTGGAGAAAGGAAATATTCATTTAGAACACGTGGGAAACGACTTTCAAATCGCCGACATTCTAACGAAAGCACTTGACGCGAAAAGTTTCATCTTTTTGAGAGGTGAAATGGGTATGCTTGAACTCAACTAATTCCATATAGTTTTGTTACTACTAATGATTTTATGTTTTGTTTGAGTTATAAGCATCCTAGGATTTAAAAGATATATCGATTTTAAAGTTTCAAAGAAACTCACTGCGGGCCCAAGTCGTTGGTCCATAACACATTTAGTTGGTACTTCCATAATTTTCAAGACAGGAAACGTGAACAGATTCACGATGGAGCAGTGGGAGTATACTGCTGCGATTATGGGAAAAACCATCCTCATCTGGCCTCAAATCCTATTTAAAACCTTACGGGATCAGATTGACAAATACAACAAGAACAAGGCTGAAGGGAAGACCAAGTTTAAAACTCACTGCAGAATTCTCACCAAAATCTTCCTCACCTATCCTGCTCTTGCTACTTTCCTTGCTCAGAACCCTGCCTATCAAACAACCGATGTTCTAATTTTTGGTAAAAATAGCTTGGTAATGAAAAGATGCAGAAATCGCATGGCTAAGCTGTAACGACCCCAAAACCCGTCCCTATTTATTTTATATTTTTGGGGATTTTAATTTGATATTATGTGTGCATTTTATGTGTTGCATCATATTTTATGACTTGTACATCTTACTTGATTAAATGTGCTATTTACTTAGTTAGTAGTAATAATGGTTAAAAGAGTTAATTGATTAAGTGAAACTATAGGGTCTTTAGTGAAATTATAACTTTAGGGGCTAAAGTGTTTAAAATGGAAGTTGAGTGACCAAAGTTGGAAAACGGGGTAAAGATTGTTACAAAACATGTTTATCTCCTCTCTCTCTCTGTGTGTTCATTTTCACCCAGAACATTTCCTCGTTTCAACTTAGGGTTAAGAAACAAAAGGTAAGTTCAACCTATTTCGATTGAGCATTTGGGTTATGACTTTGTGTCATTTTCCCCCTGTAGTTAACTTGGTTTTTGGGATCCCGGCTTCAGCTATTTATGCTGCTCAGAGTGGAGGTGGAAAGAATTATAGTGGCACTCAGCCAAGTTCACTATAAGGATTTTCCACTGGACCTTTTTCCTCAGTCCAGATTGGCCTTGGATGAGATGAATTAGCTCCCTCGAGTGAGCATTTGGGTTATGACTTTGTGTCATTTTCCCCCTGTAGTTAACTTGGTTTTTGGGATCCCGGCTTCAGCTATTTATGCTGCTCAGATGGTTTTCTCAGTTGGTTTTCTCAGATGGTATTCTCAGACAGTTATGTTTATTGGGTAAACCTTGGTTTGGTATCCACCTGAGTGTGGCATTTGTGGTATTTGTGGTATATGAGTGGGTTTTACCTATCATACTATGTGCTATGTGATGCATATGATCTTGTTCTTTATGCTTATCATTTTAGCATGAAACGTAGTTGCATTTTAGTAGCTTACTGAGATTCATTCTCACCCCTTATTTGTTTACTGTTTTAGATAAAGGTGAGTTCAGGGGATAGGACACTTTGGCACGAGAGGACGTTGGAGTGGTAAGAGTTGGGACTTGTTTTTGTTAAGGCTACATTATGTAAATGTAAAACCTTTTGGGTAGAGTACCCGTACTTCCTATTGTAACACCTATTTTGGATAATGTTGGTGTATGTACATTTTTATAAAAGTTTGTAAGCCTTCGGGCTAAGTACTTTCGTTGTGAAAGTTGGTTGTAAAGTTTGTTTAAAGTTAAATGAAGTCTTTGAACTTCAAGTGTGATTTTGTTAAACTTTATGAAAGTACATTTTGAAAAAATTTCAAAAGTGTTTTATAACGTCTTCCACTCGTGTCCCGAGCGTGGGGCCAAGTAGGACCATGGGTCTGGGGCACGACATAAGCGCACGCCTCAAGTAAAAGGTGATCAGTTGGTTGATAAAGCCACTGAGTCAGATGATGCAGATGCTGAAGGCGCAGATGATAGCGCAGAACCTGAAGTTGCATCACGCACAGAAACAGTTGTTCCAGGCGTAGAAAAGGTTAAATGAAAAGGGATTGCTGAAGGTACAAGCAGACCACCAAAGCGCCCTAGAATAGACATTGAAGAATAAAAAGAGCTTAAACGCGCTAAGGACGCTAGCAGAATTGAAGCATAGAGAAAAAGAGACGAAGATTTCCAGTTAAAGCAAGCTGCTGTTTTGGCTAAATCAGAAAGGCGCAAGGGCGCAGGGTCTAGCGCTAGAGAAGAGGCTCGAATTATGTTTCAAGGGATGTTCGAAGCGGCAATGAAAACTTTAAATGATCAGAGGCAAGGAGGGGAACAAGCACCTCCAAGATATGGGTTAGAACAGTTTCTGAAAATGAAGCCTATGGGGTATGATGGAGAGCCTGATGTCACTAAGGCTGAAAGGTGGGTTGAGTCGATGAAGAAAATTTTTGATGTTCTACAATGTACTGAGGAAGATAAAGTTCGATTTGCAACTTATAAACTGATTGGAGCATCTGAGTATTGGTGGAAAGTGGTGAAAGCTAGTTGGGATGAAACTCATGTACCCTTTGCTTGGGAGACTTTCGTGAGGAAATTCAAAGAACACTTTATTCCCAAGGTAGACCAAGACAAAAAAGAGGTTTAATTCCTTAACTTAGAGCAGAATATGATGACGGTAGCTGAGTATGTTGCCAAGTTCACTGAATTGGCTAGGCATTGTCATTACTTGGTGGCTACTGAAGAAAGGAAGACTATGAGGTTCGTGAAAGGGTTGAGAACAGTGATCAGAACACAGCTCATTTCTCACAAATTTCAAGACTTGCAGGATGCGATTGACCGTGCTTACCAAGTGGAACATGATATAGTTGAACATAAGAGAAAGATGGAAGAAAAGGGAGGAGGAAGACAAGAAGGACAAGGGAAACAACCACAACAACAACGTGGTGATAATAGAGGAAATCAAGGAACATCTTCACAGTTCAGGGGATCTTCTCAAGGGCAATCGGGTAACAGAAATTAAGGTAACACTTCAGGGAGTCAGAATAAGAAGGTTTGTAACTATTGTCAAAAAGAAGGGCATTCTGAAGAGAGATGTTGGAAGAAACAAGGTAGATGTATGAATTGCGGTCAGTTGGGTCATTTTCAGAGGAATTGTCCCAGGTTTAATAATCAGTCTTTGGGAAGTGTAGTTGGGTCTTCTCAGGGCCAGAAGAGGGATAATCTCTGTGTCTAGTTTGAGGGCACGAGCACTTATAGACCCTGGCTCTTCGCATTCTTATATGTCTGTGCATTTTGCTTCTCGATTGCATTTGTCTTCTGAGTCTCTACCTTATGTGTTAGAGGTGTCTACTCCTATGGGGGAGTGTTTGGTGACCAATAAGGTGTTGCCTTCTTGTGATGTGCATATACGTGAGCATGTTTTGCCTATTGATTTAATTATCTTGCCATTTCAAGATTTTGATATTATTTTGGGTATGGATTGGTTGGGTAAATATCATGCGTCTATTGATTGTGCTAAAAAGGTGGTCACATTTTCTATCCCTAATGTTCCTAAATTTACTTTTGAAACTGTTCCCTAGGGTAGAGAGATTCGTATTATTTCTTATGTGAAGGCTAGAAAGTTGTTGCACCGTGGTTGTGCGGGGTATTTGGCTAGTGTTCTTGATACTACTAAAAGGGTTCCTGATATTGGGAATGTGCCTATTGTTAAAGAATTTTCAGATGTATTTTCTTCTGAGTATGCTATGCCTCCTGACCGGGAAATCGAGTTCTGTATTGACTTACTTCCAGGTACAGCTCCTATATCTGAGGCACCTTACAGAATGGCCCCAGCTGAGTTGAAAGAGTTGAAGGTTCAGTTACAAGAGTTACTTGATCGAGGATTCATTCGTCCTAGTGTATCCCCGTGGGGAGCTCCAGTGTTATTTGTCAAAAAGAAAGATGGGTCCTTGAGATTGTGTATTGATTACAGAAAGCTGAATCAGGTAACTATAAAGAATAAATATCCGCTTCCTCATATTGATGATTTATTTGATCAACTTCAAGGGTCAGTTGTCTTTTCAAAACTTGACTTGAGGAGTGGGTATCACCAGTTGAAAATCCGTTCTGAAGACATTTCTAAAACTGCTTTCCGTAGTAGATATGGCCATTATGAGTTTCTTGTTATGCCTTTCGGGTTGACTAATGCTCCGGCTGTTTTTATGGATATGATGAATAGGGTCTTTAAACCTTATCTTGATACCTTCGTGGTTGTATTTATTGATGATATTCTTGTTTATTCCAAGTCTCGGGAGGAACATGAACAGCATTTACGAATGGTTTTATCTATTCTTCGTGAGAAGCAGTTGTTTGCTAAATTCAGTAAGTGTGCTTTTTGGCTCGATGAAGTATCTTTTCTTGGGCATGTGATTTCCAATAAAGGTATATCAGTTGATCCATCCAAGATTGAGGCTATTGTGAATTGGAAGAGGCCAGAATCAGTTACAGAAATTCGAAGCTTCTTGGGGTTAGCCGGGTACTACAGAAGGTTCATTGAGGGGTTTTCTAAGATTGCAACTCCCTTGACTCAGTTGACTCAAAAGAATGTTCCTTATGTGTGGGATGAAAAATGTCAAGTTAGCTTTGAAGAGTTGAAGAAGAGATTGACTACAGCTCCTATTCTTGCCCTACCTAATGGTAATGATGATTTGGTAATATATAGTGATGCTTCTAAAGAAGGTCTCGGGTGTGTATTAATGCAAAATGGAAGGGTGATTGCGTATGCTTCGAGAAAGTTGACTCCGAGTGAGCAGAATTATCCTACCCATGACATGGAGCTTGTGGCTATTGTCTTTGCGTTGCACAAGTGGAAACATTATCTTTATGGAGCAAAATTTGAGATTTTCACCGATCATCAAAGTTTGAAGTATCTTTTCTCTCAAAAGGAGTTGAATAACAGGCAAAGAAGATGGATGGAGTTACTGAAGGACTATGATTGTACTATCTCATATCATCCGGGTAAAGCAAATGTGGTAGCCGATGCCATTAGCTGGAAATCTTATATGGCTTCATTGATGGTGCGTGAATGGAAGATGTTAGAGGATGCTCGAGATTGGAGTCCTTATGAATCAAATCATTGAGCTATTTTTGCGAACATTCGAGTATTACCAACTTTAATTCAACAAATAAAAGAAGCTCAGAAGGATGAACCGGAGTTGGTAAAGATTATGGATAAAATCAAAGATGGCAAATTTGAGGATTTCTCTCTCAATTCTGAAGGAGTGTTAATTTTCAGAGGCCGGTTATGTGTGACTTGTGCTGATGGGATTAAACGCGAAGTTCTTGATGAAGGCCACAAGTCGAGGTATACTATTCATCCCGGGAGTACTAAAATGTATCAGAATTTGAAGCAACACTTTTGGTGGAATAATATGAAGAGGGAAATAGAGGATTATGTATCCAAGTGTTTAACATGTCAACAAGTTAAAGCTGAGCATCAAAGGCCCGCGGGATTGCTTCAACCATTAGAGATTCCGGAATAGAAGTGGGAGCATGTTACTATGGATTTTGTGACAGGGTTATCTTGTACACGAAGAAGGTTTGATGCAGTTTGGGTGATTTTTGATAGATTGACAAAGTCTTCTCATTTTCTACCTATTGAGATTGGTTATTCTATGGAAAGGCTTGCAACCTTGTACATTAATGAGATCGTGAGATTACATGGAGTTCCAGTTAGCATTGTTTCTGATCGTGATCCTAGATTCACATCTCGGTTTTGGCAAGCATTTCAGAAGGCTTTGGGTTCAGAATTGAAGTTTAGTACATCTTTTCATCCTTAAATAGATGGTCAGTCAGAAAGAACCATTCAGATTCTTGAGGACATGTTGAGAGCTTGTTCAGTTGATTTTGCAGATTCTTGGGATATTCATTTGCCTCTCGTGGAATTTTCTTATAATAACAGCTTTCAGTCCAGTATTGGGATGGCTCCTTATGAAGCCTTGTATGGGAGGAAATGTCGGTCTCCTATCTATTGGGATGAAGTGGGAGAAACCAAGATTTGGGGTGTTCAGATGGTTAATGATTCAGTTGAGAAGGTTAAGCTTATTCAGGATCGTTTGAGTACTGCTCAGAGTAGACAGAAAAGCTATGCCGATCACCGGAGGCGATACCTTGAGTTCGAAAAGGGTGACTTTGTGTTCTTGAAGGTTTCACCTAAGGTTGGTATTCGAAGGTATGGAAAGAAAGGCAAGCTTGCTCCGAGGTATATTGGTCCATTTGAGATTCTTGGAAGAGTTGGAGATCGTGCTTATCGTCTTGCGTTACCTCCTTCTCTTGATAAGATCCATAATGTGTTTCATATCTCTATGCTTTGGAAGTATGTGTATGATCCTTCTCATGTCTTATCCAAGGTTCCCAAGGATATTGAGCCGAGTATGTCTTACGAGAAGCATCCAGTCCAAGTCATTGATTTGAAGGTCCAAGAATTGAGAAACAAAAGTATTCCTCTTGTTCGAGTGGTATGGAGGAACCACAATGTGGAAGAATCAACTTGGGAGCTTCGGGAGGAGATCGAGATAAAGTACCCTTGGTTGTTTGAGGGCCTAGGTAAGTAACCCTAAAATTCTGGATGAATTTTCTTTAAGGGGGAGTGATTGTAACGACCCCAAAACCCGTCCCTATTTATTTTATATTTTTAGGGATTTTAATTTGATATTATGTGTGCATATTATGTGTTGCATCATATTTTATGACTTGCACATCTTACTTGATTAAATGTGCTATTTACTTAGTTAGTAGTAATAATGGTTAAAGGAGTTAATTTATTAAGTGAAACTATAGGGTCTTTAGTGAAATTATAACTTAGGGGATAAAGTGTTTAAAATGGAAGTTGAGTGACCAAAGTTGGAAAATGGGGTAAATATTGTTACAAAACATGTTTATCTCCTCTCTCTCTCTCTGTGTTTCATTTTTACCCAGAACATTTCCTCGTTTCAACTTAGGGTTAAGAAAGAAAAGGTAAGTTCAACCTATTCCGATTTATTTCTTTTTATTTACTACTCCGTTTTAAAATCTAATTATATAAAAATGAACTGGGCGTTGAGTAGGTCATTTCTACCCAAACAAACCATATTTCCTCGATACTTTTTCCGGAAATAGGTAAGTTACTAATTCCCCTTTTAATGTTAAAATGGTCATATATATGTTATATGTGCTATATGTGTTGTAAATTTATGTTTTAGATAAGTTTTGTGATACTTGTAATTTTGGGACAAAGTGAGTATTTGGTATGTTGGTTTGGTTGGGTTCAAAGTGGTGTTAGAGTTATTTTGGGACTGATTTTGTAGCCTTAGTAAAGTTATAAGCGTTAAGTGTTGTGAGTGTTGTACTTTTGGGACGGTGAAACGAAAGGAGTACAAGTCATTTTGGTTTTGGGCCTGCGAGGTGTGGTGGGCAGCCGCCCAAAAAGGGCGTGCGGCCGCACATCTATCTGAAAAGTTTTGGTCGTGGGACAGAGCATTTTGGGCGGCCGCATAGGCTGGTGTGGGCGACCGCCCAGGGCTGCTGAAAAGTTTGAGTTGTTTTGATCCAAGTGATTTAGAGTTCAATCTTGGTCTAAGTCTTAGGTGATATCCTAAAGTACCTAGAGGGTTGTGGTGGAGCACTCTAGTGTTTGAATTTGGTTCTTTTATGAATAAATGTGTTATGGAATGTGAATAAGTGTTGCATGGGGTATAGTTGAACATATTTTGATGTGTTTTGGATTGGTTCATCTTATTGATGAGTTTTGTGTGGTTCCTTACTTTGGAATCATGCCCCGGTTGTTGTTTAAGCAAGTATTCATTACAGTGCTTTGTTTGAAAGTCCAGCTGGTGTTGTGTTATCGAGTGGAGGTGGAAAGAATTATAGTGGCACTCAGCCAAGTTCACTATAAGGATTTTCTACTGGACCTTTTTCCTCAGTCCGGATTGGCCTTGGATGAGATGAATTAGCTCCCTCGAGTGAGCATTTGGGTTATGACTTTGTGTCATTTTCCCCCTGTAGTTAACTTGGTTTTCGGGATCCCGGCTTCAGTTATTTATGCTGCTCAAATGGTTTTCTCAGTTGGTTTTCTCAGATGGTATTCTCAAACAATAATTTTTATTGGGTAAACCTTGGCTTGGTATCCACCTGAGTGTGGCATTTGTGGTATTTGTGGTATATGAGTGGGTTTTACCTATTATACTATGTGCTATGTGATGCATATGATATTTTTCTTTATGCTTATCATTTTAGCATGAAACGTAGTTGCATTTTAGTAGCTTACTGAGATTCATTCTCACCCCTTATTTGTTTACTGTTTTAGATAAAGGCGAGTCCAGGGGATAGGACACTTTAGCACGGGAGGACGTTGGAGTGGTAAGAGTTGGGACTTGTTTTGTTAAGGTTACATTATGTAAATGTAAAACCTTTTGGGTAGAGTTGTAGACACCCCGCCTTGGACCTCTCACCTCGATTGCATACATAGTATTTTTATTTAACTTATTTTTATTAATTTCTGTTACTTCGGTTAAGTTCCTAACTGATTCCGTTAGTTTTGGACTAAACTGCATAACAGAATTAATTTTAGAGTCATTTCTGTCATTCTGTCATTTTTACCCGCGGGCGCTTCCGGCACTGCCAGTGAGCCGCGCGCGCGTCCCGCCCCAAAAGACGGACCCGCGCGCTTCCCACTTTGGCAGTAACGGATTGCACCTTATTTCCCTCCATTTCCTTATTTACAAACATCTTTTCTTGATCACAAAAAAAAACATCTTTTTACATCCACATTCATCCCCCCTTTTCTCATTAACTCTCAATCCCACACTTCTAGCCTTTTCATTAAAACAAAATATTTCCTTTTTATTTTATTTGATTTTCTTTTATTTCTTTTATTTATTATTTTATTTATCTTATTTTTGATTGGTCAATTCCATTTCACATGGATGATCATCTTTTCCCTCCATCATTTCCCTCTCTTTTTTTACCTATAAAAACCATCATCTTCTACCTTGGAAAAGGACCCAATTTTTGAGACTTGAACAAAAACTCTACACAAATCATCTCAACAATCCTTCTCTACAAAACACTACACAAAGTGTTTGCACAACATTTTCTCTACAACAACACCATTTCCAAGTCCAAGTTTGAAGTCCTCTTTTCTAAGGTACAACATCTCTTTTCTTCTCTTATTTTATTTGTCTAGTCTTACTAGTATGCAATCTCCATAAAAAGGGCTACAACCAAAAGGCCACTTCACTATTGAGTTTGGCCAAGGTTACATCCCAACATCCCAAACTTCATTTAATTTATATTTCATTTCTTAATGTAATCATTTAGCACTAGTCCAACATGTAACTATTTAGCATTAAATTAATAAAATCATTCTTTTCCCCTTTTTCTTTACATTATAATTGTTAGCATTGTTAATAAATTGAAGGACATTTAGCATTAGAACACCAATAGTAGCAAGACCCGCATAAGCGGGGCGGAGTGGGTGTTTAAGTACTTCCCACTCCGTCACCTAACCCCCGAACCCTTCTCTCCCGAATCTCTGGTTTTGTACATAAATTAGGCTATTTCTAGGTTTTTCTTATGTTCCTTTAAAAACATAGGTGGCGACTCTAAATAATCTAAAACAAGTTAGACATCCTAGGATAATTCACCGCTCTAGCCAAGCCGTGGTTCCCCGGGGTATCTACAGTGGCGACTCCGCTGGGGACTGATTAGAGGGTTAAACTTGCGTTCTTAACTTTTGGTGTTCTTATTACTGTTTTCTGGGCATTCTGGTAAAAAGGGTGGGAAGCGCGCGCCTCTGGCCTTCTTTGCCTAAAGCGCGCGCGTCCTACCCCAATTACCAGAATCGCCCGTCTTCCTTCTTGTCCTTCCATTCCATGTTTCTGTGCTAACAAATTCTGCAGGGGAAAGCATTTTATTTAGGGTCAAGGCAATCCCTTGAACCCGCTGATTTACAGGTTGTTACCCAGATGCGGGCGTCTCTGCCCCTCTTTGTCTAATGCGCGCGCCTCCCGAGTAGGCATCCTAATGCGCGCGCTTCTGGTCATTTTCCAGAAATAGAACAGTGCACAGAACAGAGTGGTTTTGACAGTGTGTGGGCACCGGGCCTGCACAGAACTTGTTTTATTTCCTGTTTGTTTTGTCGGTCACACGGGTGATTCGAAAGTTGTAATTATGTGCTTATTTGTTTTTTTTTTATTTCTTTAAAAAAAAAAAAAAAAAAAAATTGTTTTGTCACATGTTAGACCTCACACTACATGCACATATTCTTATCAATTGCTCACTATCGAGTCGCACAAGTCCAACCCCAAACCCGTCGAGGCCCGTCCTAGAAAGTTTCAAGCTCCACTCGACCTTGGCTCTTTCGAAGCGGTAAACCTCAACCCGTGGCGTAGTTCATGACTACATGCCGGGGGTGACCTTTGAGCCTCATATTCAAGCCGAGCACAAGCCACACAATTCTAGTCTAGGGTCTAACACTCCGTGACTCAAGTCGGTTTCCATGTGCCGAGATTTCCTTAAACTAATGTCTTCAAATCATACATGCCAATTTGTTGCAATTGACGAAATAAAACTCCGTTCCCAAAAGTGGTTACTTTGGACGAAAATAAAAATCCGTCCCCACATGTATGATTTACTACATTAATTTAGTTTAATCCCGACACATGTAGGATTCACAAGCGTGGTGGAATCCGATGAGTATATGGGACCGCGAGAAGGTCTATATACTAGTGTGACGATTCCACTATTTTTCTAGAAACCCTAAAAAGGACCACGTCCTTCCGACTTTGTAAATAAAAAAAAAGAGTCGTTTTTTCCTTATGTGGGTGAGTCTTTTTCCTTGTTTGTGGGTTAATTCATTTTATCCAAAAGGTGTTTGTGGGGCCAATCTAAGATCAACCGTGCTCTTTCAATAGGTCCAATGGCTTCCAACGGCAACAACAACAACGGTGGAAATGATTTCGTGTCCAACGAAGGGTTACTCAACGTAATAAAATCAATGGAGGAACAAATGGATAGGATTGTCGAGGATGCCCGCCGTAAAGACAATTTGTGGCAAGCCCGTTTCGATATCGACAAGAGGATTCACAAAGAAGAGGTTTCCGAACTCAAGGCCCGTCTTGATTATGAAAGAAGAATTCACAAGGAAGAGGTTTCCGAACTCAAAGCCCATTTGCAAGAGCTCACCGACAGCAAAGCAAAGTTCAATGATAAAGCATGCTCAAGTGGCCCGACCCCTCAAAAGCTACAAAGGTACCGCGAACAACCGAGTTTTCACTCCTCTCCTAGGAGTAACCCAAGCCGAAGCATTTGAAACTTTGGTGGCAAGTGGAAAGATCAAGCCTTTAGAGGGGTACAAGCCGAAGACGATACCGAAGAATCATGCACATGGTGAATGGTGCGGCTACCACAAGCATAGTGGCCATACTACCGAAGGGTGCTTCCTTCTCCGAAACATCATCCAAGATTTGTTCGACAACGGCGAATTTACTGTGGGTGAAGAGAAACCTTTAGAGAGTGCCAACATGCAAGAACTCATCAAAGAAGAATGATTTGGTTTCGAAATGGGGCTTCTACAAGAAATCATGCCACAAGGAGACTACAACTGTCGCGACCCCCCGAACCCCGCGGGCCCGAGATCGCGAGCTGGACGTCGACTTAGAACCAAGACTCTAAAATATAGAAGTTAAAAATTCCATTTTGAACCAAAAGATTTTAATACAAGGTTTGGAAAATCCAAGTTTAACAACACCATAAAACAACTAGTGTAAGCTCCACAAGCTCACACCCAAGATACAAAATATTACAATTCTTAATGACGTCAATAAAGGTAAAACTATCCCCAAAAGGTTATACATTTAAATAATGTAAACCGATCCATAACAACCTGCCCCAAAATATCTATCCTCTCGACGTCCTCCTTGAACCGCGAATCCTAATCCTTTTCCTCCTGGGGGGGGGTTAAGGAAAAACAAAGATGGAAATAAACGGGGTGAGATAAAATCTCAGTAAGTTACTAATGCAACTACATGACATGCTAATATGCAATGACCGATAGCAATTAACATAAGACAGATAGCAGCGGAATAATAAGTGACATGCTGTCAACAGTAATATCCAATAATCAAGCATATAAATAAACACATAACAACAAATGAGAGGCTCCCTATCGCCAACCGTCCCATACCGGTTGGAAATAACGACCAGCTCAACATGCAACACATAAAGCTGAAATAAACACTCATAAGTGGATACATAGCCAAGGTTTCACCCAACTGAAGAACCAAATAAAGGTCGTTGCGCAGCTTCAATAATCAACAATCAACATCTTCGTAGCAGCATGAAAGCTTGAAGAGAAAACCCCGGTCAGAACCGACCAATCAATCAATCAACCCACCAAACCATCTTCATAGTAGCATAAAAGCCGAAGAGAATACCCCCGGTACCGGAATCAATGACCAGAAGAAGTGTCACAAAGGACGGGAGACATGCCACAAAGTCATGCTCCAAGTAAAGCTAAAGTGCACACAAAGGAGCTAGCTCTTCTCACATCCAAGGCCAATCTGGAGGAGGGTAATAATGGGGCAAAACAATGGTCAACAATCACAATGGACTTGGCTGTGCCATCATAATGTTTCGCATCGCCCAAACACACACAAAATACCAGCTGGACTTTCAAGTAAGGCTAAGTAATAAAATACTAGCACAATAAACAACCATTGATTCCAAAGTAGGGAATCATACCAATTAATCACCACAAAAGATGCAAACGATTACTCAAGAAGAGTTCAACAACAATAGCACAAGGAGTTTCTCATAAAAGAGTCCAACAACATTGACCATTAAAACATAACGATTCCAAGATAAGGCACGTACCAAATACATCCTAAATATGATACTCACAAGTTACTCATAAAGAGCACAACCCAAACGGTCGCTCACAAATAGCACAATGACTATTACCAAAGTGATCATAAACATTTACTCAAAAGATATACTAGGATTATGAACTCAACCATCACATCACACCTGGAATTCCAAATAAGAAATCTGAATGAATACATCTTAAGGTTAATCAAACCGTAGGTACCCAATTGCCAATTCACGCTTCATCTCCGTTCATAACGAACCCATTCCAAACACCCCAAACTACTCCAAAAGGTTACTCTTATTAGAACATGATCACGAACACATCATAAGATGCCCAAACATATACTAAATGATCATCACAAAGATAAGTCAAACCAACGATACCTCAATAAGATGTTCAAAAACCCAATTAACCCTTAATAAATTTCCATCACAACTTAATCACAAAGGACCCAATTCTATCTCTAGAGTGTACTATAATGTTCACTAAGGTCAACTAGGAGGACACCCAAGATTTGGATCAAAACGCGTTCTTCAATCACACAAAATTTACAAATGTAGCTTTTCAGAGGACTGTGCGGCCGCCCAAAAGGGGTATGTGCGGTCGCCCAGTAAGACCCTCAAACACGACCAAAAGCTTTCAGAATGTTGTGCGGTCGCCCAGGGAATTTCGGGCGGCCGCCCAATCTTCCGGATTGCCAGAAATCGGGAAGAACACATGGGTTCTTCCATTTTTATACCCAAAACACATTTCCAACCAAAATCCAACCTTCTAACTAGCATACTAATGTACCAACACAACTAGTAAGTCTAAAAAGACTCATACAACAACATTTAACAACCAAAATCAAGAATCAAACCCAACATTCATAAATCACCATTTTTAACCCAAAATCCAAATAAATTCCAAACAAATTCAAAACCCAACCAAACTTCAAATATAACAACTCAAACATCATATATGCATGATAGGAACACTTTAGCATAAAAATGGGGGAAACGTAACTTACTTGGATTTTCTCAAAGTTGACGGAATTCGATTCTTTTTGGTTCTACGCGATCCTATCGACGATCTAAACAAGGTTCACGTTTTAAGAAATGAGAGATTACAAGAGGAAGATAGAGAAAATGAAGAGAGAAGTGAAAGAGAAAAACTTACCCATTTTCTTTTGAAGAGAGAGAGATGAGCTGGGAGGTGAGGGTGGAAAGTGAGGGAGAATTGAGGGAGGAGAGATGGAGTAGGGGAAATTATTTTGAAAAGTTACCATTAGACCCCCTCCCCATCTTCAACACAAATACTCCCCACTAACGATTAAGACCCAACAATATTACACTAACCCGAATGACTCAAATAAAATGCTAAGCATAATTATGATGGACATAAAATGCACACAAAAATATTTAAATAAATAAAAATTTAAATAAATAAATAAGCAAATAAATAAATAATAATTATTTATTACCAATAAAATAGAGCCTAGTTTTCGGGTCGTGACATTCACTCCCCCTTAAAGAAAATTCGACCCGAATTTTAACGAGACTTACCCGAAAGACCAAATAGCTACGGATACGATAGTTTCCGCCATTTCTCAAATTCCTCAATTGTCCATTCTAAACCACCACATAGTAACCTTAAATAATGTTCACGATACCACGACCTCTCGCACATAACTCCCTTCAATCATAACCTTCACTACTAATTAGAATCCACAATCAAAATTGGAGAATCCCAATTGCTCCCAATCATAACTCTCGAGATATCCCAAGCTCACCTTATTCATAACCTAAATTACACTGCAAAGGTGTTTCCTTTCGTAAATCGCATACTTAGTAGTATTCCCCAAAAATTCAAAACATTACCATCTCGAGCTAAATTAGCTTTTAAAATATAAAAAGGCTAAAGAAATTTCTATTCCCACAATAGTCATAAAAAAAATGAGAGAGTGAGAGAGAGAAGGGAAAGAGAAATGGAGATCCCCGACCTCTAAAGAAGACAAGTTCTACATTGAATCTCCTCAGCAAGTCAATTCCCCACCGAGTCAACTTTGGGATTGCAAAAGGCTCGACAAGATATAGCACCATCAAAGGTTGTCTTGGGTTATCGGCATCATTCTCCAGCAGTGTGCATTTTTGGGTTCATGAAAAGAAGGCCCGTGGTAACCAAGATCCATCCGAGAACAAGCCCATCATAAAAGGGCACGAGGTTGCACAAATAATCCCTAGCTAGTCAATTGGCTTGGGCATCAAATAGCAACAACATGTGTCTCAGTTTTCAAAGCTTCTGCAAGTATAAAGTACGCCGAAAGGCTCCCGAGAAATGGAGTAGCTCTTGCCTCACACGAGGACGAGTCACTCTTGCTTTGCTCAACAAATGGTGACGCCCTAGGGGCTATGTGACTCAAGAACAAGGGATTCTTTTGCTTCATTTGGCAATCAATACGCCCTAGGGGCTATGCTCAAGAAAGATGTGTGAGACTATCCTCAAAGTCCCTCAAAAGGGATGTCAAAAAGTCCTCTTGTCATGTGTGCCCATGCTCGTTCCCCCAATAAAGGATGAACCTTTCTCGCAATCAATGATGGCACTCTAGGGGCTACGGTCAAGTCTTAAAGGCTCCCTCGGCAAAGAGCAATTAACTCCCCAGCAGTATCCCCAGCCAAGTCATGTACAACATTGGAAGCTTCCTCAATTCGGCACCGAAGGTCTCAACGGGCTTCGCAATCTACAATCTTTTGGGCTACGGCATTACATTAATTCAAGCAAAGGGCAGTATTAGGGCTTCGCGACCGACAGTCTTTTGGGCAACAATACTCGAGCAAGTGCAATGTGGAGTAGTCTTATGGCTCCATGAGAACAATCAAGATTCAAGGGTCTCTCAACACTTCAAAGGCCTCTTGGTTTTAAATGAAGACTCCGGTGTTATGAATGAAGTTGATGATTTTTGTTAGAACTTTCAACGAGATCATGAAGAAAGTCTTAGAGAAAAGGAAAAAGATTCAATATGCTAAACTCTAATCAAAACAGGGTTATAGCGGGAAATGCCACGGCCAATCCCAATGTTTCTGCAATTCAGCACCCCCTTCTCCAAGATCAAAAGCACAAGGTGCAGCTCAGATAAAGTTGGGCCACAGCACTAGTTGCATCCGAAGATCCGTCATTAGTTCAACTCAAGAAGAGTCAAGCAAGCATACTCATTTGGGACTTTATCACACCAAGACCTTATCATCCGCGACCTCGACGGCACCGCAAGACATTACTGCGTCCTTTGACATAAGCCCTCAGCCATTTGGGTATCGACCACAATGAGGCCATTCATCTCCTCAGTAAGAGAAAGAAGGAGATCTCTATCAAGAATTCTACCAAACGGTACATCCGCTCTCAATGCCGAGCCAACCACGAGATAATTTGGGGCTTTACAATGAAAGGTCTTAACATCCCGCCATCTACAAGCCCACGGCACTTGGGGCTTTGCAATCTCTCGAAGCTTGGCATCAACGATCTCCTCTTGGGGCTTGCTCACTACAACAACAAAGGGCGATTTACTCGAATGGGCCAAGAGCTGATTTATCTTGGAGCTATGCAAGTCCCTCAAAATTTGGCATCAAAGGCATTCTAGGGGCTTTACAATCAGCAACCCCTCATCTCTGCATCAAAAGCCTTTTGAAGCCCCATAATCGACAAATCTCTTGGGGCTAGACATCAATCTTCGTTGGGCACACCGGCGACAACAGAATTCAAGCGAGGCAATCCGGACTTCGACTGAACATGACTTGATCTTGGGTTGGCTTCACAAGCACACAATGGTTAAAATGGTTCACCCACGAACTAAAAAAAAAAAAAAAAAAAGAAAAAAAAAATCTGTTCCTCACATGTGTGCATAACCTTTCCTTTCTAATCTAAAAAAAAAAAAAAAAAAAAAAGATTTTTCTTTTTCTTTTTCTCCTTCTATGTGCAAAAGTATGTGCTTTACTTTGCCTTGCTCCATAGCTTCTTCTCCAGCGTTCTCCATCATCTTTGAACTACGCTGGTCTGATTCTCTTAAAGGGATACGTAGGCAGTCTTTTGGCACGACCAACCCATCATCCAGAATACCATCTCGCCAACCCAACATCAAGGGCATTCTCTCATCAACATCTAAAGAATGGACATTCTCCATCAAAGCATCCTCCGCGGACATCAAGAATCCATCTCCACTCAAGCGGCAATGGTAAGTGAAGGTATGAATACATCCAATGCTTTCCTCAAAATCACACCGCACAGAAGATCACTTTCTACATTCTTACTTCTCTCTCATTACGAAGGTGCTTTCAAATCACATGTCACACCACAATCACAATTTTCTTTCGCAATTCCTATTTCACATCTCACACAAGTACATATATCTCAAAGCATACACATAACAGGTGCCGCACAGAGCACCAGGTGCCGCACAGAGTACCAGAATCAACAGGTGCCGCACAGAGCACTAGGTACCGTACAGAGTACCAGAATCAACAGGTGCCGCACAGAGCACCAGGTACCGCACAGAGTACCAGCATCAACAGGTGCCGCACAGAGCACCAGGTGCCGCACAGAGCACCAATTTTGGTCGATGGTGGACCGCTCAAATCACCATACCGCCGCACAGCGCATCAGAATATGCCGCACCGCGCACCAATTTTGGTCTATGGTGGACCGCTCAAATCACTATACCGCCGCACAGCGCATCAGAATATGCCGCACCGCGCACCAATTTTTGGTCCATGGTGGACCGCTCAAATCACCATACCTCTTCCATCAGCAAAAGTCGCTCACACAGGGAGCGCATTTCTATCCTTTGTAATTTCAAATTCCTGCTTTAACGAGTCTTTGTTTTCTCTTGTCGATGTCCTCGGCGGTTGTCTTTCTTTCGTCGACGCGTTTTGCCTCGCAATCCACGTCACCGAGGGGCTCTGTAGACACCCCGCCTTGGACCTCTCACCCCGATTGCATACATAGTATTTTTATTTAACTTATTTTTATTAATTTCTGTTACTTCGGTTAAGTTCCTAACTGATTCCGTTAGTTTTGGACTAAACTGCATAACAGAATTAATTTTAGAGTCATTTCTGTCATTCTGTCATTTTTACCCGCGGGCGCTTCCGGCACTGCCAGTGAGCCGCGCGCGCGTCCCGCCCCAAAAGCCGGACCCGCGCGCTTCCCACTTTGGCAGTAACGGATTGCACCTTGTTTCCCTCCCTTTTCTTATTTTGCAAACATCTTTTCTTGATCACAAAAAAATATCTTTTTACATCCACATTCATCCCCCCTTTTCTCATTAACTCCCAATCCCACACTTCTAGCCTTTTCATTAAAACAAAATATTTCCTTTTTATTTTATTTGATTTTATTTTATTTCTTTTATTTATTATTTTATTTATCTTATTTTTGATTGGTCAATTCCATTTCACATGGATGATCATCTTTTCCCTCCATCATTTCCCTCTCTTTTTTTACCTATAAAAACCATCATCTTCTACCTTGGAAAAGGACCCAATTTTTGAGACTTGAACAAAAACTCTACACAAATCATCTCAACAATCCTTCTCTACAAAACACTACACAAAGTGTTTGCACAACATTTTCTCTACAACAACACCATTTCCAAGTCCAAGTTTGAAGTCCTCTTTTCTAAGGTACAACATCTCTTTTCTTCTCTTATTTTATTTGTCTAGTCTTACTAGTATGCAATCTCCATAAAAAGGGCTACAACCAAAAGGCCACTTCACTATTGAAGTTTGGCCAAGGTTACATCCCAACATCCCAAACTTCATTTAATTTATATTTCATTTCTTAATGTAATCATTTAGCACTAGTCCAACATGTAACTATTTAGCATTAAATTAATAAAATCATTCTTTTCCCCTTTTTCTTTACATTATAATTGTTAGCATTGTTAATAAATTGAAGGACATTTAGCATTAGAACACCAATAGTAGCAAGACCCGCATAAGCGGGGCGGAGTGGGTGTTTAAGTACTTCCCACTCCGTCACCTAACCCCCGAACCCTTCTCTCCCGAATCTCTGGTTTTGTACATAAATTAGGCTATTTCTAGGTTTTTCTTATGTTCCTTTAAAAACATAGGTGGCGACTCTAAATAATCTAAAACAAGTTAGACATCCTAGGATAATTCACCGCTCTAGCCAAGCCGTGGTTCCCCGGGGTATCTACAAGAGTACCCGTACATCCTATTGTAACACCTATTTTGGATAATGTTGGTGTATGTACATTTGTATAAAAGTTTGTAAGCCTTCGGGCTAAGTACTTTCGTTGTGAAAGTTGGTTGTAAATTTTGTTTAAAGTTAAATGAAGTCTTTGAACTTCAAGTGTGATTTTGTTAAACTTTATGAAAGTACATTTCGAAAAATTTTCAAAAGTGTTTTATAACGTCTTCCACTCGTGTCCCGAGCGTGGGGCCAAGTAGGACCACGGGTCTGGGGCACGACATAATCGCACGCCTCAAGTAAAAGGTGATCAGTTGGTTGATGAAGCCACTGAATCAGATGATGCAGATGCTGAAGGCGCAGATGATAGCGCAGAACCTGAAGTTGCATCTCGCACAGAAACAGCTGTTCCAGGCGCAGAAAAGGTTAAAGGAAAAGGGATTGTTGAAGGTACAAGCATACCACCAAAGCGCCCTAGAACAGACATTGAAGAAGAAAAAGAGCTTAAACGCGCTAAGGACGCTAGCAGAATGGAAGCGTAGAGAAAAAGAGACAAAGATTTCCAGTTAAAACAAGCTGCTGTTTTGGCTAAATCAAAAAGGCGCAAGGGCGCAGGGTCTAGCGCTAATGTACGCGCGCCTGCTCCTCCACCAAAGAAAACTCAAGTTTCACTCTCTTCTAAACGACAACAACTTAGGGATCAAATCTCTGCTGACCTTTTTGGAGAAACAAGTGAAGATCAAGTTCAGGGGGAGCCCGAGCCCTTAAACAGGCGCAAGACCCCTTCTGCACCTCCAGTTGCTCCTGCGCCTCCTGCAAATACTTAAGAACCTACTTCAAGCGCTGAGTATCTAGCTTCTCCTCCCCGTGCTCCTACTCCTTCTCCTGTTAGGCGCCCAGTCTCTCCTGCGCCTGCTCCTCCCGCTCCTGATATGAGTATGGATATTTCACTCCTACAGCAACTCCAGCAAGGCCAAGCTCACATTAATTCTCAGATGGAGCTTCACACTTCTATGCTTACTCAGCAATCTGATGAGATTGCTTCCATTAAGGGGGAGATGGTGCGCATAAATGCTGATATCAAGGACAAACATTTCCTTACTCCTTAGCAATGGAATGATGCTATTGATCAGATGAATGAGTTATTTAAAGGTACTCTTGCTTCCCTTCATGATCGAATTGACGGTGGCATCAAACTCACTGATGACCAAGATTTCATTAATGCTATAAGTGAAGTAGAGTCAAACATAGCATCTGATATAAGTAAGTTATTTGAGATGGTGGCTGGAGATAGCCAAAAATTATTGAATGTTGTTAATAAACTCAAGGAAGTTAAGTATGAGCTACAAATCCTTGGATTAACTGTCTATGGCGCAGAACCTAGTACTGAACCAAGCGCTGCTCCAAAAGCACCTGAAACCCCTGCACCTGCTTCTAGTTCTGCTCCTAGCGCACCGGTTGACTTTAGTTCCTTGCTCTCTAAGATAGATGCTTTGAAGGAATTAATAGTTACTCACTTCAACGCTGTGCATTCTAGCGCAGACAGGCGCGCAGAAAGAACCTCTGCTGATATTATTACCGCGCAAGCTGCTGTTGAAGCTAACTTTCAAATAGTTGCAGAAAATCTCTCTCAACAGCAAGCCATTTCTCAACGCACCATTGATGAGTATCAAAACATCAATGTTGATCATCTGCGCTATATCAGAGATGGTGTCACTGACACTCATGGTGTTGTCAACCGTTGTCATCAACTGTCAAAGCAGATTCAGCGCTCGGTAAAGGAGATCGAAGAAGGATTGAAGGAAGACGACGCGCCTCCTAATCCTTAGTTATTTCTCTTTGTAAGTTTGTTAGAAACCTTTGATGTTAGAACCTTTTTGTTAGTGACTTAGTGCTTACTTGTTTTTAGCACCTTTTGATTTTGTTCTGTTGAATACTTTTATTCTGTAACTCTTACATCCCAAGTATTAATGAGAACAAAGCATCACTATTGGTTCAAAACTTGTTCACTCAAACTCCTTGGTTGTAGAACAATGAATTTATTATTTAAAATCAGATGCATTATATTTGAACTGTTTCATATCTTTATGCATAGAGTTTAAACTTTGTTTAAACACATTTCAAAACTAAAACTCATATATCATTTGAATGTGTTTAACTGTTTCTATCATTCCATTTGTAATGTTTTATCTTTATTGGAATAGATTAGAAATCTATATATTGGACTTGTGTGTGCATTAACTTGAGACATGATTTACCAATTTCATTTATTTAGACATGTTATTATCAAGTATAATGTTTGTCCCTGATATAGTAGGTAATGGCATCAATCAATAGGGGGAGATTGTTGGGTATGCCCACATATATCTCAGTTTCAATGTAATAGGATTGATTAGATTTGATTGATCCATCACTTAAGTTTTATTTCATGGACTTTAGACCCACATGTAAGAAGTATTTATACTTCATTTTTTAGGTAGTCCATTGTAATAGAATAGGCTTAGGAATAGGGCAAGAATGTCAAGATTGAAGAAAATCACTTTGTTCAGATTGAGCCACGCGCCTATGCGCCACTCGCCTACTATGCTCCCATGCACCCTTGTGTATTGCGCCTATGCGCCTTGATTGGCGTGCGCTATACCTCGCACTCCTCTGGCTCAATGCGCCCCATTATAAGTGATTTAAACACTCAGTGATTTATTGAAGACATGAAGACTTGAAGAAATTCAAACTACGCCAATAATCCAACAGTGGTTAAAATAACACGTATGCACCCGCATCTAAGGACACCTGTCCATAACAGTCATATTTGTGTTATGTGTCTAACGGCTATAAAGGACACGTGCTCCACTCAATGAGCGAAAACACATCTGTCCTTTAACCTTATCCACAAGGGATTTCCAACGGCTAGTTTTTCGGGCTCTACTATAAATACCCCATAACTTCAAACGTTTTGAAGTGGCTAAGATATTCAGAATTTCTCTCTCAAGCATTTGTTGAATATTTGAAGATTGCCTTTGATTTTCCAGAATTCTCAAGAACATCTTCATAACTTCATCCTTAGCCCAGATCCTCAAGCAAAAACACTTTAGTTTTCTTGTGCTCTCAATCTCAAAGATCTAAAGAGCCTTGAATCTAAAATCACACACGCACCTCTTTAAGTTTGATCACTTAGATCTTTCTTTTAGAGATACACTGGTTATTGTCTAGGATTTGTTCTTTCATAGAATATTAGATCTTGAGTTAGTGTATAAGCTCAAACGATTGTAATTTGTAACACTCACTCATTATATAAGATCTCCATTAGAAATCCAAGACTACATATTGGTAGGGGACGTAGATCATTTCCCGATCGAACCTCTCCAAATAGCGCGTATTAATTACTTGTCATTTACTTTCAAGTTATTATCTTATCTCATTATTTGCTTGTTTACTCATTGTAGATTGATTGAAGTGAATTGTATTTTGTTTGTTATATCATTTGCCTTAGTTCCTTATTTCACCCACTTTGAGCTAAAATACTTAGAGTGTGTGTTGCGCCCCTTTTAATCATTTGCGCCTACTTTACTTAACTATTCCGCTGTGCATTTCACTCACTCACTTAGGCGTATTTCATAACGGTTATTTGATTAAGTGCGCATTTGCCATTGAATTTTCAAGGGTACGAAAAGAATTTTAAAACAGCTATTCAACCCCCCCCCCTCTAGCTATTTTCCATACCCTTGTTGCCCTTTGGGACCAACACTTGTGAGCACAACTGTACTCACAAGTGGTTGTTTTCCAGAACAGTCCTAGCCGCCTATATCTTACAGTTTTATTAAAGTAAAACAAGTTATAGGAGATGAAAACAAGCTTTACATTAAAACGTGTGTATTTTTGTAACCGATGCGGAAGTGCTGAGGAATCAGAATTCCACCTTTTTCTCGGATGTAACATAGCCAACCTAACCTGGATCCAAACCCCGCTGACTCACCCAAATCACTTGCCCTCGCTCACACACCAAAACATTTTAAGTTGTTCACCTCCTGGGTAGCTAAAGATATTCCCACCCTTGATATCTGCTTAGTTTTCCTTATTTTCTGGGAAATTTGGAAAAACAGAAACAATGTTATTTTTAATAATGCCTACCCAACTGCAAATGAACCCCTAACTCTGGCCCTACAAACAAAGCCTTCAAAAAGTCAAGACATCCATAGTCACCAAAACGCCTTTACAACCAACAAATTCTCTGACCCGCACAGTTAACCCTACTTCTTTATCTGACGTAATGTCTTTGAGTCTTGATTCGTGGAATGGAAAGACTCTCAAGGAATATCTCGAAAATAATTTGCAAAGTAACCTCAAAATTTTGATCACTGATGGATCTTGGAAGAAAGATGCTCGATGGGCTGGTCTTGGATGGGAACTCTGAGATCCGACAACAGGTAGAATTGCGGTAGGCAGCATATCATGGAGGGCAAATTCAAGCATTCAAACTGAGATTCTGGCTATCTGGAAAGGTATGGAATGGGCAACGCTCAACTCCTTCTTTGACATTCTTATTCTGACATATTCTACGCAAGCTCGAGATTATATTCAAAATACGACATGTCAAGACTTCTCTGTGGACTCTATCATTCGAGATACCTAAAATCTCATGAACCGTTGTAATAGGGCTTATATTATTAAAGTAGACAGGGATGTAATTCAATTAGCGCATAATAATGCGGTATTTGCTAGGAAAATGTATCATCACTTTATAGGCTCCGAGCCTACTTTTCTAATAAAATAGTAGTATAGCTGTTAAAAAAACAAGATTTTCACTTGAATCAGAATCATAACAGAAATAAATTTTTCGTTTCCAAAGAAATTTGAAATCAGAACAAAATTATATACACTAGTTAGTTTCTATTGATTCGGTTCTGGTCCAGTTCTACTAATTATTAGGGCAAATTGCAAATTGGTAACATGTGTTTGTCTCACGTTTGCAATCCCCAACCTGATAGTTGAATTGTGCCAATCAGGCACCTAAGTTTGTCAATTTATTGCAATGTGGTGAATAAACTAACTTTTCGTTAATTTTTTAACGAAGCTACACACATGTGCCTCACACATGACTTTTGGGAAGGGTAATCTTGTCAATCCCAAAATAAAATGACCCAAAAAATGACCAATATATCCCTACGTCTATATCTTATACAATTTTATACTTCTATGCCTATTACCCTTGACCCAAAAACAAAAAGCAAAGAAAAAAGATAAAAGAACGAACAGACTCCAAAACCCAGAAACCCCCTCACCTTCCCCATTGTCGCCGGCCACGCCATCTTTCTCGGCCGACCGGCGGCCTTCTTCATCCACCACCCTTACCTTATAACCTACCCCTCCCCTCCGAGCCACGGCGTCCCACGCACACGCCAGCCCCGCCCTTCTTCGATGCAAAGCTTCGCCTGAGCCTCTTCTTCTCAATACAACCCGTTGATCTTGCTTCTCTTTCTTTCCAAATCTGATTTTGAATGGTGTTTTTGGGGTTGGGAATGGAGAAAGATGGAAGGTGAGGGGGAGTGAATGACATTGCTAGGGTTGGGAATGGAAAGAGATGGTGGTGGTGGTGGTGTTAAGGGTTCCGATGCTGGTGGTGCTAGGGTGTTGGGAATTGAGACTTGACCTATTTCCGGTGGCGGCGGCGGCGGCGTCACCGGTCTCCATTTAACTTGTCTCAAAGACTCCGACTCTAGCCTCTCTTCTTAAATGGAAACAATTTCCCGATTTGTGTTATGATTTAAAGAATTGCTTGGTTTTGGTGCCCTTTATCTCTCATCTGAATCTTATCCGAAATAGGGGAAATCAACATCAAGCAGTGGGGTTTCAAATTATTGAAACCATTAGCATTTAGCAATCTGTGAATTTGCAAATTGGGGTTCCTTATCTCATCTGGGTTCTATTATTTTCTTTGAATTGGTATCAATAAGTGAACAATGAAGATGAAGAAAGAACGTGGATAGTGAGATAGCAGGGGAGAAAGAGTTTGTTTTTGCCTAATAAGCATATTTCATATTTAATGAAAAATTGAACGAGGTTGAGTGAATAACGGGGATGACGATGGCGCCGGAAAAGGTCCTTTGCAGGGAAACATGACAGCGCCGGAAAAAGTCCTTTCCAAAAACTTGCAAGTTGACCCTCATTAAACACGTGCCTTGCTAAGTCATCAGGAATTGACAAGATTGCCCTTTTCAAAAGTCATGTGCGAGGCACATGTGTTTAGGTTCGTTAAAAAATTAACGAAAAGATAGTTTATTCACCACATTGCAACAAATTGACAAACTTAGGTGCCTGATTGGCACAATTCAACTCTCAGGTTAGGGATTACAAAAGTGAGACAAACATAGGTTACCAATTTGCAATTTGCCTTAATTATTATGTGCTCCATTTGTTACATGCCAAAATTTTTGGAAAAAAAAAAAATTTCCTTATAATTTGAAAAAAAAACTAAGTTTTAATCTGTGGTGGCATTTTTTTGTAATTAACTGAAACTTCTTTTAAAACGCGCGATGACATTTTTGCAAACTAAAAATTCTTATAAAACATGTGATTACAATATTGTAAATAACTGTAATTTGTGAACACGCTAGTATACTCAAATACATGCACACTGAAACTCTTTTACATTAGCATCAGCACTCTTGTATACTAATTGTGGCATTATTTTCCACTGACACTTTTTTTCACACCAATACTTGCACTTTTTTACACTATAACTCTAATACCAGTACTCATTCACACTAACACTGACACTATTTTACTATAACACTAACACTTTTTAACACTACTACAGACACTGTATTATACTAACACTGTCACTGATTAACACCACTATTACTGACATTGTTTTATACCAACAGCGACACTTTTGAACATCCGTGGATCTTTACGACTGGAACTCTTTTACACTATTACTGACATTGTTTTGAACAATGTCGGTGGATCTTTACGACCGGAACTCTTTTACACTATCGTTGGTTATCTTTTAACATTGTCAATGGGCCCAGACAACGTCCTAGGCGTAGGGGAGATCCTTTGCAACATAATACGGGAGGCCAGCCCTTTGCCCGTATCGCCGCTTTATATAAGCTCCAGTGAAGCAAAGCAAGACAGATGGATAAAGGGATACTCTAAGAGGACCTACTCCTTCTATTCTCTTCTTTCCTCGCGAGCAGGAAGCACACCAGCAGCGTGCGCTTAGCGAAAAGAATGTTTTTTGATACACCTAGGACATGGATTCTATATGAACCTTTCCTAAGAAAAAGATAGGAGAGCACCCCTTCTCCCGAAGTTATGGGGTCATTTTGCCGAGACACTCTTTAACATTGTTGCTGACAGTTTTCAACACTATCACTGATATTTTATAACACAAACCATTGGCACTCGCTATCATATATGTATTAGCATTTAAAAAGTCACATTGAATTCGCTTAAAAAAAAACTACAGTCGCACAATAGGAATATCAAAACTTCTTGCACTTTCAGGATTGAGAAACTACAAGGCTCTGCTAATTCGTAAATCTACAACAGGCACTTTGGAAGAGGGCTCGAAAATGTCAAGTGCATCTGCTAGTGAGAGCCGTCGGTTCTTCCAAGCATTCTGGGCCCACATCTTTATACGCTCCCCTTCTGCCTTCCTGTTCTGCTGAACACACAACGTTTCTGCATACCCACCTATATATAGTAACAATGGGGGATGAATGTTTACGTTCCAAAATAAATAACACTAATTACACTATAATAGCATGTTACTCGAGCGAAATGAATCAAAGCAAGAAACTATAGGATAATAGAATAATACTAGGTTTATAAAAAATAATTCACATAATTTGTTACTAAATGAAATGTGATCGGTCGTGTGGGCTTGAGGTCTTGTAACTAAATGCCGGAACCTAGTTGATACTCCCTTTGTTTGAGATATATGTCAAATTTGACTTGTTAACGTTATTAAGCAAGGTGCTCGCGCTACTTGTTTCCACATTGCCCGTAGAACGGTAAAAGGGCGGATTAAAAATGGAAGAGCGTCATTTATAATTTTATGGAGGGAGTATTCATTTTCTGTAAACATTTTTCTCTTTACCTTAGCAATGATTACGACAATAAAAATGGAGAAAATTTTGGGGGAAACTAGTTTCTCCATAAGTTATAAAAAGTCCTGTTTTCATAGGGGTTAAAGTTTAGGGTTTAAGGTTTAGGGTTTAGGCCTTTAGGGTTTAAGAAGGGTTAAAAACATGACTTTTTATAACTTATGGAGGAACTAGTTTCCCCCAAAATCAACTCATAAAAATGTGGTAAACTACTCCCTCCTCTGTCCCAACAGAAGTGGTGATAATTCCATTTGGGGCCTTCCCAATTGAAATGTAAAATTTCCCTAAAGAAACTTAAGTGCAACAGACCACGTTAAACTTCATTAAATTTTGTATGCTCATTTCAAATACTGCTGCCTATACTTTGAGGGGCAATAAGGAAATTAGTTGACTTCCACCGATTTTCCCTTATTAGGGTGTCTAGTCAAACACTACTTTTTATCGAGGTAGAGGGAGACGCTACAATAAAAAAGTTGTAGGGTCATAATTTTGGGACGGAGGGAGTAAAATATACCTCTTGCAAGAGCAATTACATCTCTTCTACATGCCTCTGTCTCAGCAACTGTGACATCAAAATGCAGTACATAGTTAGGTTTCCTAATAAGCAAAGCGTTTAAGCTAGGTTTATGTCGATAGAAACAACATTCCACACGAATCGAGAACATTCTGGAGTTATCTTATACTGAAGTGGTCATTACAGAAGACTAATATGCTTAAGTGCTACAATATGATGCAGGTGCCAGCAAAGGCCTAGTGGCCAAATATGCATTTACATCGAAATAAAACAAAACGTAATAGTATTTCCTTTTAGAAGATTTTTTGAATGGAAAAAAATGGACTGTTAGTATAGTCTTCGCAAAAGTATACCTGCAATCTCTAACGGTGGAGCTTTTAGCACTTCTATTGCCCTTCTATAAAGTCCCTGTACAAAATATAAAAACAGGAATGATACTATGAATCGCCTTGAATTAGCTCTAATAAAATTTTAACATTTATAGTCTTCCAAATCAATGGCCAAATAAAAATATGTAAATGGCTAATTGAGATCAAAAATACAGTCCATGTCATGAGAACCGGGTATAAAACTTTGTAACTTTGTTCACTAGAAAAAACCTGACCTCTTGAATTATTAGGGAACTTGACCGTTCCATTGTTGCCTTATATCGGAACATGAGAGCTATGCAGGTTAAAACAACTCCAACCTTTGGATGATGTGACCCTACACCAAATTTAACACCAAAAAAAGGTTATTATCGGTCATTCTACACATGCACTAGTACAGAATTTACTACATGAAACATTTAAAAACTACTCCATCCCGAAATGATATTCCCACATTTTTTATCGTTACTCTGAATGAACATTGAGCAATAATTATAGGTTGATTTAATTATCCTAATGAAAATCTAAAACTTGTTATTAATGGTATTGTTGATGGTGTATCAATTACAAGTCTAGATCTTCATTAGTATAATTAAATCAACCTAGAATTATTGCTCAAAGTTCATTCGTAGTAACGGCAAAAAAAGTGGGAATATCATATTGGGACGGAGGGAGTACTAACAACAAACCATAAAGTTCTTCAGTTTTGGTCAATGCCCGAGTCAAAATTTCCTCTGAATCCGCAAAATTCCTGAAACGACATGTAAGAAATTAGTCCGCAAAATCTTATTAGCAAAACAACTGCTACATAAAGACCTGATTTTTATGTTAGAGGGTTGAAGCAAGAAAGGGGTTCTCCAGTATAGAAAAAAAATACCCCATATGTGCCTCGAGCTGTCCTAAAGCACAAGTAGCTGCAAGTGAAAGATCTTCTGCGAAGGGTAATATGGTAATATTACCGGTTCTCAAGGTATCTGGCTCACTAAATTCTTTATTCTCCGGTGTTCCCTGAATTACCTTCTGGTATAACTCTTTTGCCAATGAGAAGTTTCGCATTGTATGCAGGAATTCCGCGGATGACAGAGCAGCAAAACCTACACACATCACAATTATGGCTTATTAATGAAATGTTATGACTTGCTGACACGGACATTTGTGCAACATATAAACATGAAAAAATTCCTATTGCTATCAATATATCCTACTTTTGTGTCTACATAATTCTACATGTCACGAAAATACATTTGCAAACTTACTAGCAGAACTTATTCTGTCCCGTGCTACTTCAAAATATGATTCCGCTGCAGAAAAGCCGTCCGTATTATTTTGAGATAAACACATATATATAGATATCATGTAAGGAGAGAGGAAACAAGAGATAAAGTGGGTTGGTACATGATTCAGGATTGCCACGGACGAGCTCAACCAGCCCTTTTAATGCCCTCAAACGAGCATCCAATTCATCCGTCGAACCATCGAGTAGCAAGGAATCATCTAGAGCTCCTGATGCAGCATCATCCTACAAAAAGCAAACAATCTCGGGATAATATTTATATGGATATATAAATAGCCAAAAAAGAAAGAGTTTGAAAACTCAAAATACAGACCACTCAGTAGGTGCTATTTCAGGCAATTACCTCTCCAATTTCTAAACGGAGTCCCACAAGAGCTTCACAAGCAGCAATACGAACTAAAAAAAAAAAAAGACAAATGCAAAGGAATGGTCAGAAAGGCAATCTATAATCAATTCATAAAAGAAGTTGAGCGGCCTAAGTCATAGTAACGCTTACCCCCCTCATGCATAGATTGAATGTTCAACTCTTGAAATTTATCAAGTTTCTCCATTGCATCATCATAATTTCCTCTATACAAGAACAACAACACTCTTCAGAATGGATAATTTCAAGAATCTCAAAATTCAGCTGGCTTAGTAACTCAAAACTACGACGAAACCTTTCAGACAAGAGCTTCGACATAGACATCAAGACTAGTCCTTTTGAGCTGTCATCAGTCTGATTCGACTCGCACTGTTCCAGTATCAATAATCCTTGTGCATATGAGTCATCTGCATATACACAAACAATCAAAAAATTGAAGATTACACACACATTTACTCATACATATACAAATAAATTCAGAACCCCAAACTCAAAACTACATTATTTTATAATGTTCAAACATAAACATCACTGGCGCATAAGCACACACGCATATTTATACATAGATACAAGAAAATATATATATACATATATATATATATATATATATATATATATATACATATATATATATATATATATATATATAAATAATGGACAATTTTACATACAAATATACAAATGAGAGGGTATAACCTGTTTTTAGAGATCTGGCAAGGGAGTAGGCATAATTGATGGTTTGAACAGCAACTGGGTTGATCTTGAATTCTTGATTTGATGAGAAAAATCTTGAAAATGAAGATGATTGTAGAGAGGGAAAGTGAAGTGGAGAGTTGTAGAGGGAGAAAGCAACTTGGGTTGTTCTGGCGATTCTTGATAACTTTGCTGCAACGCTAATCATGGCTCTTCTGAAACAGTGATTCTTCTTTGAATTTCAGTCGGATTTTAAAAATCGTTAAAACCCTAATTCTACTGTGTCAAGGCGGGGGCTTGGAGTGGCAATAGCTATTCTTATGGTCTGGTCGGTCGTGTTTTTGTTTGTCGTCGGATGAGTGCCATTTTTTGGTGCTTTAGTGTGTTGGGTCAACAATTAATGCAACTAATAAAATATTATCACCTCATTTTATATTAATATTTTTGTAAAGTTTTTTTTGTGCCCCTAGCATTGCCCAATAAGAACAAATAACGCGGAAAAAAAAGTAAAAAAAAAAGTAAAACACATTTCTTAAAAAAGACTGATAAATTAAATTCAATAACGATATATTAGTACATTTGTCCTTAAATGAGTGTCCAAATTTCATTTTAAGAGACACTGAAAATCTCAACTTTGTTGTACAATTTGGTAGCAAATACTCCCTCCGTCCCTCATTAACTTACAAAAAATGAGTTTGGCACTAACTAAGGAAAAAGTTAAAAAAAAGTGATGTGTTGTGAGTGTAGATGGTTGGGTGAGAGAGAGAAAGTGTGATAGAAAATAGTTAGTGGATAGTTGTTGTGAGCAAGGTTCTAAAAAACGCTAGGAGGTCGCTAGGTGCCGCAGGGGCGCCTAGGGCATAGGCGGGATTTAGGTGGGGCCGAGAATTCAGAAATAACTATAATATCCTAGACGGGACATAGGCGTTTCATGAACGCCTAGCGCCTAGGCGGGCCTAGACGGGCGTCTTTTAGAACACTGGTTGTGAGTATGACAAGTGGGTCCCACCATTTTAAAAGTACAAAAACAATTCCATTTTAGGATTTTGTAAGTTAAAGTGGGACAATCAAATGGGTAATTTTTGTAGATTAAAGAGGGACGGAGGGAGTATTCATATATAGTCTTGTAATTTCCTTTCCAAACATTTAGTTTTGCACGTATAAAGAAACCGGTGAAAAAAAAATCGAAAAAAAAAACATTTAGGAACAAAGTTTTGTTCAAAAAAGACACTCATTTTGAGATAAAGATTTTTTGAAAATTAACACTCATTTAAGGATAGAGAGAGTATAAAATAGAGAGAGCATGCAAAATAATTATATATTTATTTTTTGTCAAAGTTTCTAAAAGTAATGTCTAGACTTTATCTTTAAAGCCTCAAAATCATGAAGCTGATAAAGCTTAGATTAATGATCTAATTGGCCATTCATATACTTTTATCTTCATTTTGTTTATGGCAGACAGTAGCCATTATAATTTTGAATATGCATCCTACTAATAATAAGAAGGCAAAAAGAATAATTTTTATGCGGGCTATCTCCCACTCGAAATAAAATTTTGGTAACATATATTATACATTATTTAAAACTTTCAAATTTTCTCTTGATCGATCGAAAGACCAAATTTTAAATTTATTTTCTGGTTCAGTGGAGAAATGAAGTCTGATAGTAGACCATAGGCAGCAATACTTTACACCTTTTGCAGATAACAAAGTGCAGGGGAGGGAGGGCCAAAACCCTCCATTTGAAGCAATGCATATTCTCACCCTTTTCTTTCTAAAGATGTAAATGGAAAGAAAAAAAACAGCATTTAAACTCATCTCAAACTAAAGATTGCATCCACATGAACACTCTCTTCATCTATCTTTCAACTTCAATATCTTTGTAGTTACACAATCTCTCTCTCTCTCTCTCTCTCTCTCTCCCTCCCTCTCTCTCTCTCGCTCTCCCTCTCTCTCTCCCTCCCTCTCTCTCTCTCTCCACGAAGACGTCACAACATCAGCAATGCCAAGACCGCGATATTTGTTCTTCACTCTATGCACATTCATATGTCTCTCTGCTTCAGGTAATGTCTCTTCTGATCTAAAGAAAAAAAAGATCGAGTTTTTGTGCAAGAAAAAACACAAAGTAAGTCAGCTTTCTTTGTTGTTTGCAGATGGTTATCAGCTCATACTAGTGAACAACTGCAAGGAAAGCATATGGCCCGGAATACAAGGCGGTGCAGGCCACCCCACCTACAAAACGGCGGCTTCCTATTAAGCAGCGGTCAAGAAGTAGCCATGGACGTACCTGATAAATGGTCAGGGAGAATATGGGCAAGGCAAGGTTGTACCTTTGACCAAACCGGCAAAGGTCAATGCAACACCGGGGGCTGTGCAGGTCAACTGCACTGCCAGGGCACGGGCGGAGCACCACCCACCACGGTGGTGGAAATGACACTCGGGTCAACTTCTTCTCCCCTTCATTTCTACGACGTTAGTTTAGTAGACGGGTTTAACCTCCGGTTTCGATGGCTCCGGTTGGAGGTGGGATTGGGTGCGGCAAGGCTGCGTGTGAGGCTGATGTGAACGTGTGTTGTCCGTCCGCTTTGGAGGTTAAGGTTGGAGGGAGAGTTGTAGGGTGTAAGAGTGCTTGCTTAGCTATGGGTTCACCTAAGTATTGTTGTACCGGGGAATATGCTAACCCAAAAAGTTGTAAGCCGACCGTTTTTGCACGTCTTTTCAAGGCGATTTGTCCTAACGCGTATAGTTACGCGTTTGATGACTCTTCTAGCCTTAAAAAGTGCAGAGCTTCGCGCTATATTATCACATTTTGCCCTCCAAAGTGAGTTAGGACTAGGGAAGACTATTTAGGGATCTATTAGAAATGCATGTACTCTGCTTTTGATGCAAGAATTGTGTAAACATTGTCAGTAATGAAAATTCAGGTGGCCAGGTGGGGTTTGATCTCATCCCACCTTCATCCTTTTATCAAAAAAAAAAAATAAGCAAAATAGCTATTCTATCCCAAATTTTCCTCGCAGCAACAGCAACAACAAAGCCTTAGTTCGCCTTATCCCCAAAATGATTTGGGGTCGGCTGAAAGGAAAAAGGTAAAACGAAACAAAACCGGAAAAGCAGTAATACTAGTGTACAAATTTGAGAGGTAGGCAATGAAAAAAAATCCGAAAAAAATCAGTTAGTCGCTTTAGGACATCTCTGTGTGTGCATATGGGAACAGATTAACAGAACAAGAGAAAAACTACAGCACAAGGCAATAAAAGACTCGTATTACTAATGGGAAAGTCAACAAGAAATTTCAAAAAAACAAACAAGCCAGAAAGAGAATGTAAAGGAAACTATTCATACTAATCATACATAAGCTCAATAAGTACCAACAAAACTTTCAGGAAGAATGGTTACTCTGCTCGCTCGTAGTTCCAGATGCACTGGGATTGCTTTGTACCGGAGGGCCAAGACCAAGTAACAAAGGAGCTTCTTTCTTTTCGGAACTACCCTTTTTACCATCTGCTTGATTAGTAGCAGCCCAAGCTCTAAGAGCAGGTTCGAAATGCTTACTAGCCACATCAGGAGGTGGAGCGTCTTCTCCAGGAAGAACAAGAAGACCCTTTTCACGAAGAGAAGAAGGCTCATTGAATCGTGTGGTCCATAAGGAGTCAACAAGGTGTCGTTCTTCTTTGACCGTCCCAAGATCCTCGACCGACATTGAACTGATGTCGTTGATTCGTTCTTGAAGAACTTGCTTTAGTTTGTCGTCTTCTTCTTGTGTGTTGGATTTGGATCCTTTGGGGTCTTGTTTCTCTAGCTCAAGAAGGCCTCTAAGTGCAGCTTCACGTACCTCTGCATCTTCACTGGAGGCTAGATGGACCATTATGCGTGGGAACCCGAGTTCGGTCACTACGTGGCGGTCGGCGTGGTTTTCGTGTAGCAAATATTGGATCAAGTTGAGAGCTTTCCTGCAAGTTTGTACAGTTTTACTGGTTAACAAGAGAATAAAAGTTACATAGGTTATTTGGGAACTGGATATACTCCCTCCGTCCGATAGCAAACGACCCATTTCGTTTTAGGAACGGAAATTAAGGAAAAGTGTTCTAAAAGTAGGTGTCGGGAGTATGAAGGAGAGAGAAAGTGGGGTAGGGCATTAAGTGAAAAAGTTGTTCCAAGCATGTCAAGTGGATCCCATGAATAAAGAAGTAATAAAATATCCATTTTAGGAAAGTGGAACTTTCCAATGGGACACTCAAAGTGGTAAAAAGGGTCGTTTGTTATGAGACGGACGGAGTATAATGTATGTTGGCACACTTTGCTTATGATCTGGTGCTTGAACAGTTTATAGACTGGATTTTATTCAAAAAAGAATCACACAAATAGGAGAAAGCATTTTCATACAATATACCTTTGAAACCTCGCATTTTCAGAACTTAAAGCATCTCTCAAACCCGCATAACCATTTGCAAGACGAAATGCTGCAATTCCTGGTTTGTTGTGCCTGATTAGAGCTGAAAAGCCAAGGACAAATAAGCACACCAATCAGATATTTTTATGTTCGGATACAAATTGAAAGAATTCCAGGACATGACACGAACTTGGAAACACATGGGGGACGGAAAAGAAAAGAAAAAGTATCACTCACAGGATATTGCCCCAAGAGCTTTGGTACGGACGGTAATATCAGGATCTGAGGTGAAATTGGCAAGAAGTGGTTCTAAACCACTTGCTTCCATGACAAGCTGCTGACTCTTGGGGTTGTTCTGCACAATTGTGGTAACTACTTCTGCAGCCTTGGCCCGAATGTTAGCATGAGAATTTTTCAGGTGATTGAGGAGAGGAGGCAGTCCTCCAATTGAGTGAAGATCTGGCAAACACACAAAGTCAAGGAACAAAATTAGGTGCCGCCTCCTCAATGTTGTAAAGAAATACTCCCTCCGTCCAAAAATGGTCTTCTCATTTGAATATTCAATGTTTTTTTAAAAAAAAATATGAACACTTGCTACACTAGTCATGTTTTGTTTGTGCACTTTTAAGCCCAAATTGTAGAAATGGGAAGAATTTTTGGGACAATGAGAAATGGCAAATAGGAAGATCATTTCGGGACGGAGGGAGTAGTATACACTATAAAGCAAGAATAGCACATCCTTAAAAACAATGACTCCTTGTGAAAGCTACTCCTTTGAGAAAACTAAGAAAATGGAACATGACACCCTAAACAAGAACTAAGAAGGAAACTGCAACAAGAAAAAAAAGGACTCACCATTAGCCATGTCAATATCCTCCACATGCTCTTGTAGCTCATCTAGCAGATCTGAATAATGTTTTATCAAAAGACATTAGTGAGTGAACAAAATATGAGAAAGACAAAGAAAAACTTACATGCTCAATTACCGTAGCAAAAATAATACCTTCAATATCTGTTGCAGTTACTCCTTGCTCCTCCAGAACATTCTCTGGAGCCTGCCATAACAATAGTAATCTCTTTCATTCGCTTAACAACATCAACTGTCTGAGCTTGCATAGATTCCATGAACCACCTTCTGTCCTCCTCACTATCAAGGAAAAATAAAGGCCAAGTCAGCATCCGAACTTTGGCAAAAGCATCATAAATATTAAATGTAACGTGTTTAATTGTATGCAGCATGGCTTTCAACCATGTCACCGCAACCTGAAAACTGTCAAATCTACTCAAAACATTGATTAATTTATTATCCTTTGGTTGCATTGGTACCTCAATCAATCAATCCGAAAATTTTATTATCTTTGGTTTCATTGGTACTACTTCAATCAGTTGGACAAGACTCACTTCTACTCCTACTCCCTCCGTCCCAAAATGATCTTCCCATTTTTTTTGCCGTTACTAGGAATGAACTTTGAGCAATAATTTTAGGTTGATCTAATTGTTCTAATGAAAATCTTAAAACTGTTATTGATAGTATTGTTGATGTGTATCAATAAAAAAATTAGATTTTCATTAGAACAATTAATTCAAGCTAAAATTATTGCTCAAAGTTCATTCATACTGGCTGCAAAGGAGTGGGTAGAACCTTTTGACAGAGAGAATATTATTTTAACCTCTATGTCCATGATAAATTTGTCTTCCCCTACCTCTAGCGCTATGATTGAAATTGAGGGTATCTCATTTCATTTTCGTGCTGTTGTATTTACAGCTGCACCTTGTTTGTATTCAAACAATAGGCAACTCTCTCTCTCTCTCTCTCTCCCTAATATTATTGGAGTCACTTGCGCAGTATAAGAATTGAATGAAATGAGTACTCTTCTATCTTTCGTATTTCTTCTGAGCATTCTAAACAACACTCCTTCCATAGATCAAATGTTATTCACACCCAAACCGTTCTGTTCCATATATAAAGAACATGTCTCGTAAAGTCGTAACTTCTCTTCAATTGAAAGAATATACGCCACCAACCATATGATTCAAAAACACAATTCAGTTGTTTCCCCTGAGAAACCTAGCATTCATAGTTACAGTCAAGAATATAACCTAAAAATCAGTGCTCTCTATCAAAACAACCTTACTAAATATTCAAAACAATTAAATCGCTTTTTTAATACTCAAATTCATAGTGCAAGTTAGGGAATTTATGAAACATGAGCTTAAAATTGAACAAATTTGTAACTCATAGCTAACAAACAATCAAATGATATAACAAAATTGAACGATAATGAATCAGAAAGCAAATAAAACCTCAAGTTCCGAGCGGAACCAGTGCCATCGGAATGAGCGATGCTCCATTTGAGTAACCCGTCCCAATTTGGTCCATCTTTCGCCATGGCAATTTCTTGTATCAGCAACACACAGAGAAACAAAATTAACAATCGAATCGAACAACCAGATTTAGCAAAAAAAAATGGTGGGAATTGGGTGTTTCGTAATCAAAGTTTTGAAATAAATAGGTTAGGGATGAAATAGAAAGGGTATTTGAGTACGAATGTTCAGGAAGGAAACTAGAACAATCAGCCGACTGCAAATTGGGATCGAGAAGGGTTCAGATAAGGGAGGCCGACTCGGGCACGAGTTAGGTTGCGTTTGATAGCGCTTTTTATGCTTAATAAAATGTATAGTAATTTGGAGGTAGGATGCATGATTTGATTCATTCATTCAACATAAATATGTTCAACACCTTCTTAATGATTGAGAATTAAAAATTCTTGCTTAACGAATAAGAGCCTCACTCAACATCAACAACCAGCGCTCAATGTGATCAAATGCATCATACTTCCAATTACACTACGTTTATACTCCCTCCGTCCCGGTAGAGAAATTGCACCAAAAAAATTATGGCACGAGAATTAAGGAAAA
>JAOWBW010001527.1:74160-345807 GCA_026119855.1 Campanula takesimana
TCCCTGTTGGTCCCAAAGACACAACAAGGGTATGAAAAGAGGCTAGAGGGGGGGGGGGGTGAATAGCCATTTAAAATTATCAACCCTTTTTCAAAATTCAACCTTATGCTTACTATTGAGTTTTGTGGTCAAGTAAAAACCACTAGTTCAAAGTAAAATGCACAGCGGAAGTTTTCGATAAAACGAAGTAGAGTTTATTTGAAGTTAAAAACTGCTAGGTAAGCAAAACGTGTGGTCAGCATATTGCGGTCGGCAATATTGCGGTCGGCAAAGATAGAGGTTTGAAAGATTCAATTTGCGGTAAGCAAAATGCGGCAAGCAAGTTGCGGTAACCCTTGCGGTCGCTATTTTGCGGTAAGCAAGGTTACTGACTAGAAAGGTTGAAAAAGAAAGTTTGTGTCTTAGAGTTTTTGGCAAAATGATAAGTAGTCAGAAGTAATAACTTAGGCAATATCCAAGCAACAAACACATTCACAATCGTTTGATTATCTGGAAAGATCAAAACACTAAACGACAAACAAAGTCAATATGAACAATAAGAACAATTGCAGAAAGTAAATTTGCAGAATGTAAATGACACAATGATTGGAAAGGTTCGATCTGTTAAAAGATCTACGTCCTTTACCAAGATGGTCAGTCTTGGATTTTGAATGGAGGATATATTAATTCTCTTGAGTACAATTACAAAGATGAAGATTTGAATTAATTCCTACTTTCTATGAAGAACAAATCCTAGACTTAGACCGGTGTATCCCTAATGATGCAATCTATGTGATTGATCAATCGGGGTGTGTGTGTGTAAAGAATCAAGAGCTCTATATAATCTAATGATTGAGAGCCTAATGAATCTTTAAGTGTTGCTGGGCTTGAGATTTGATGTTCTTGAAGGCTTGCTGGGGATCTTTGAAGATTTGAATGCAAAAGCTTGAAGATTCAAATGATTCTGGAAATCTTAAGTATGATCTTCAATCACCAAGTATTTCGACAGCATTTCTCTCTTTGAATCTCAGCACTCTTCAATGAAGAGTTCAAGGTCTATTTATAGCCTTGGGTTGAGAAATAGCTGTTGGAAGATGATGAGCTGGAGCATTCTGATTGGAGCTCATATCTTTGTCTTGTAGTTGCAGAAGTTAGTGGTCCAGATGTACTATCTTGTACGACCAAATTCAAATTTGAATTTGCAACGTTCAAATCAAGTTTGTCTTTACTTGGATTTGCGGTCGCCAAGGTATGCGGTCACTAAGCGGTCACTAGTGCGGTCACGCCTATGAGCGGTCGCCTAGGTGCGGTCGCCTAGGTGAGGTTGGCAGACTTGGCCATTTTCGCAGAAGTCTTTCAGCAGCAGCACTTCTTCAAAATTTGAGGGGCTGATCTTCTAAGCCTAGCTAAACTAAAATGGACTTAACTAATGAAGTTTTAAACTTCTTACAATTAAGCCTAAAGTCCACACAAAAAATAAAATAAGATTATGGGATCAATCAAATTCAGGTAATAGGAGTGGTTTATAATTTTCATACCCAACAATCTCCCCCTATTTGATTGAGACCATTACCTACTATAACAAAGACTAAATTCATTGTACTTGGTAATAACATGTTTCAAGAGATTAATTTTATTAAGTTCATGCCCAAGTCAATGCACACACAGTAAGTCAATGCTATAGATTTCTATATTCCAAAAAATAAAATAAAGTCTAAACCTAGGAAATAGAAATAATTTTGATGTAAATCAAAAAGATAAAATAAGTGAGGGATATGAATAGCATCAAAACAACACAATCATAACTGGTACTCTGAATCATTAAAGTGATGAAGCATAAGAGTACAAAACAAAAGAGAGAATAAATGTAGTTGTTACAGACCCAAATAAAAGTTAAACATAAATTTAAATTGTTTCAAGGCATCCAGCCTAAAATGAAAAACAAATTGCGGTCAACAAAGAGGTCGAGGTTGCGGTCAGGTATGCGGTAGCTTCACATATCCAACCAGGAATCTTCACTTCGTCTTGAAATTCAGGAATGATGGTGCAAGTGAAAGCATTTGCAAGCATGTAATCAAAGCTGTTCACGGTTGGGAAGTCAATACTGTTGCCTTCATCATTTTCAGCCTGTGAATGAACATTTCCATGACCAACATCAGCAACTTGAACGGATCCTTCAGTGACTGCGCTCCCAACTGACTTCTGAACAGATTCTTCTAATGTCTCCAATTTCTTTTCAACAACTTGGAAAGAACCAACAACAGTGTTGGTCAGTTCCTCAATTCTGGTTCCTTGATACTCAAGAGGCGTTTTGAGAGTAGCATATGAGCCTTGATTGCTTCAAGCTTTTTCGCTTGATTTTCAGTCAGAGCTTCAAGAGAAGCCTTGATGGCTATATCAACTTCCTTTTCTATACTGAACTTGATCTTTTTCAGCTCATGGACCAAATCAGTTTTTACCAGATCCAACTGCTTGTGAATTTCAATAGAGGCCTCAATAACCTCACGCGAAAGCCCACGATTAAGGGCGTTTGTCTGAATGGTCAGAGCCTCCTTCATGAATCGAGGAGTAACCAATAAGTCAGTGGAGAGAACGGTCGAGGTTGATGCGGTCGGAGCAGTTTGTGCGGCAGGTTGAACGGCAGCAGAACTGGAACTGGTATTTCCACGAATAACATCTTTCACAGTCTTTGTTATAGCTACTGTCTCCCCCTTAATGGTGTCAATCATTTTGGAGGGAAGAGAGCAGAGCTCTAGCTTTAAATCAGCCTGAGTGGACTTAAGATCAATTACCTCTGCGGTCAACTGAGCAATGGAAGATTGGTTTTCAGATTGAAGCTTAGTCAAGGATTGAACTGTGGTCAATAGGGCGGCAACCTGTCCTGCGGTCGCCGGAATGTCATCGTTCTTGACGGAGAGGGAGGAGTTGGAATATGAGAGTGGGTAGGAGAAACAACAAAGGTGCGGTCAACAGTGCGGTCGGTGGCATCTACCGTGGTGACCTCTTGAGCTGCAACATCGGGGCGGTCGAAAGTTGGGCTATCAACATTCATATCCTTATCTTTGTCATCACTATCTCGTTGTTTGCTACAACATCATCCACTTGCTTGTCTTCACCACCATCATTATCATCGTCATCATTTTCATCAGCTTCACTATCAGAACTACTTGACTTCTCATCATCAGTCTTTCACTGTCTGATTCATCCCTGAGGGAGTAAACTTGTCGTGCAACCTTTTTCAATGTAGGAGCAACATCAACTACATCTATAGTGGCAAGAGGAGGAGAGCCAGTTGGAGTAAAGACTGGAGATGCAGCAACCTTTGCTTTCTTTACAACCTTGACCGGACTGAGGGAGTGAATTCTCTTTTCTCCCTCTGAACAGTTGCTGTCGAAGGAGTCGTTTGAGGGTTTGAGAGATGGTGCGGCAAGTGACTTTAATGATGCGGTCGACTTGCGAGGAGGGGAAGTGAGTAAGTAGACTTGACGGTCGGTTCCTTGAATTTGATACCGACGGCAACTGATGATTTCTTTGCGGTCGACTCAATAGCAATACCCTTGCCTTTCCCTTTGACTGGGGCGGCAGGGAGATACTCTTCTTCATCGACTTCGTCATCACTAACGGTCGGCAGAGAGGGTTGTGTTTGGAAGGAGACTCATACGGCTCATGAGGATCCTTAGCAAGATAGACCTTATAAAGACGATTTAGAAATCGAGAACGGAAATTGGTTTTCATGGTAGAGATGGTAAAGAGCTTGCTCTTGGAAATGGAAAGTAGGAGTTCGCGATTCTTCGACATGATTTTGCGAAGTTCCTTAATGTGAGTCATGAGAAAGGTGATGAATCTGCTATGAGTGCGGTACTTGATAGTTCCCTTGTCCTTTGCTTTATTGTAAGCAATGATGTTTTCTTTCAGGGCATCATAGATGACCTGACACCAATCTATGTCTTTACATAGATAAATTGCTGCAGACAAAGTCCACTGGGAGGAATTAAAGTTTGCCTGGTTACCTGTCTTGCAATGAATAGAGTGGCCAACTAGGTGACCGATATGGTACATGACTTCATCAAATTCCTTACGAGGAACTTTGGTGACATGAGTATGACCAACCAAGCGCGTTGCAAGAGCCTTCAATTCATCATCAGCCACGGTCGTGGCATATACACACCAGACTTCTTTTTGATTCCCAACACTTCACCAATATTAACCACATCTAAGGTCATCTCATGACCTTCAATTTCAGCATGAATGAACTTCACTATCTTGCTGTGCTTGGAGCGACCGGTCTCTTCAGTAGCGGTCGCAAAGAACTGGTCAACAAGAGCGGGAACATGAAATTCCTGATCAAAAGTGAAAAAAGGTAGAAGCCCAGTTTTCTCAAATCGCTTGATGAGATTCCTCCCAATGGCATCTTCTTTGAGATCTTCAATATCCATTAGGAGTCCAGGTAGAAAATGTTTAGTGTCCAAAAAAAAAATTTGAGAAGTTAGAAAGATAATACATGCGGTCACTTGTAAAGAAGGTGCGGTTAAGATATAATATGCGGTCAGTATCACGATAAGATATAAGCGGTCGACACACATAGCAAGGAATTTTGAAAACAAGGAATTTTTGAAAAAGGAGAATTTTAGAGAATCAAAACACGCACAAACACCTTTTGAGTGTGTGCGCTCAAGGAAAATGGATCAAAAAGTAAGCTATCAAGAACACCAAGAACACACTGATGAACAAGAAGAATATACACTGTAGCTAAACCCAGAAATTCAAACATCGCCAAAAATCGAATAAAAACCATGTACCCATAGCCGAAAAATCCGATTAAGATCAAATATAACATCAATTTCATCAAGTAAACAATCAAAATGCACAAATCGAAAAAAAGAAAAAAATGAAATGGGGGGGGGGGCGGAATTTCGAAAAACCCAGGTAGGTAAATATCTCCAAAAATCATAAAAAAAATTGAAATATCACATGTAGAATGTTATCCTATAACAAGAATCAAGCAACATTAAGCCTAGAAAGTATCAAAATCAAGAATGTGGGAAGAATATGGAAAGTTTTTGAGAAACCCATTTAAAACAGCAAATATTTGAAGAAATTCATCAAAATTAAGAGATTTAAGGGCCGAAATCATACCATTCGCGATTGATAAGGTGAAGGATGGAGAGAGGATGATTTCTTGTGAGTTTTATCAACTCGAGCCATGAATTTATAGAAGAAAATAGAGAGAGAGTGACGAGTACACAGAGAGAGAATTTAGAGAGAGAAAATGTAGAGATAGAAAGAGGGTTAGAGAGTGGAGCAGAGAGAGTGGGAAGAGTTTAAGTGGGAAGGGGTATATAGGCGGTTATGGGGATGTGGAGAGGTGGAAAAGTGGGAAGTTAACTCTGCAAATCATATTTGACAGACAAAAGAGTCCTTTTTGTTTTTCAAATGAGAGCCAATGACGGCGGAGCAAAAATATTATAATTATTTGAAATAAATATAAGCGAGGGAATAATGAAAATTACCTTAATGCCCTTGAAGTAAAAAAAATATCACTCCTAAATATCTCTAAAGTTAGAACACTTACCTGAAATCCATGAGTGCGGTAAGTAATGGAGTGAAGTTACCGTATAGCATGCGGTCGATGAACAATGCGGTCGACTCAATGCGGTAGGTACTAGCGGCAACCTATAAATTTGCGGTCGACATTTATCAAGATAAATGATATTGGATTGATTCGAGCGGTCGACGCAACGCGGTCGATTGAAGCAATGCGGTCGACAGAGTTGCTAGGTACCTACTTGTTTGAAGAAACTTGAAGAAACCAAAACATTAGTACAAAAATCATAAGGACAAGATATTTAGAGTTCTAGCATACCCATTTCTCCTCTGAGAAACCTAAACCTCTTGGAATCCAAAGCCTTGGTGAGAATGTCTGCTATTTGATTGTCAGTACTCACATACTCTAGATGAATGTTACCCTTTTCAACATGATCCTTGAGGAAATGGTATTTGATATCAATGTGTTTGGTCTTCGAATGCATGACAGGATTGTTGGACACAGCAATGGTAGATGTATTGTCACAATAGATTGGACAATTTCCTTCGTTGATTCCGTAGTCGACCAATTGTTGTTTCATCCAAAGCACTTGGCAACAGCAGCTTCCAGCAGCTATATATTCAGCTTCTGTGGTAGATACTGAAACTGATGCTTGTTTCTTGCTTGCCCATGAAACAAGTCGATTTCCGAGGAAATGACAAGATCCACTTGTGCTTTTCCTGTCGATGGTACATGCTGCATAATCTACATCTGAGTAACCTATAAGATCAAAATTTGAATCTTTGGAATACCAAAGTCCAAGGTTAATAGTCCCAGATAAATATCGAATAATACGTTTTACAGCAATAAGATGTGCTTCTCGAGGATCCGCTTGATAGCGAGCACAAACACAAACACTAAACATGATATTGGGCCTACTAGCAGTTAAGTATAGGAGAGAGCCAATCATACCTCGGTACAAGGTTTGATCAACCTTCTTACCTTTCAAGTCTTTATCCAGCTTGTTACCAGCAGCCATAGGAGTGTCGTATGCTTTTGCATTGTCGAGTCCAAATTTCTTTATGAGATCTTTTGTGTACTTTGCTTGGTTGAGGAAGATGCCTTCAGCACATTGTTTAATTTGAAGTCCGAGGAAGAATGTCAATTCTCCCATCATGCTCATCTCAAATTTGCTTTTCATTAGCTTTTCAAATCGCTTACACAACAATTCGTTAGTGGAACCAATATAATATCATCGACGTAAATTTGAACAAGTAAAGTATGATCATGATATTTAGCAATGAATAGAGTTGTGTCGATCTTACCACGCTTAAAACCTTTATCTAGGAGAAATTTAGATAGTGTATCATACCATGCCCGTGGAGCTTGTTTGAGTCCATATAAAGCCTTTTGAAGTTTGTAAACATGATGTGGAAATTTGGGATCTTCAAATCCGGGCGGTTGAGCGACATAGAAGGTTTCTTGAAGTTCACCGTTGAGAAATGCACTCTTCACATCCATTTGATAAAGCTTGAATCTCTTGTAAGAGGCATAAGCTAAAATATCCTTATAGCTTCAAGTCGTGCAACGGGGGCAAAAGTTTCGTCGTAATCAATGTCTTCTTCTTGTCTATATCCTTGTGCAACCAACCGAGCTTTATTTCTTGTGATGCTTCCATTCTCATCCATCTTATTTCTAAACACCCATTTTGTACCAATCACTCCTTGATCTTTAGGTCGAGGAACTAAGTTCCAAACTTTACATCTTTCAAATTGGTTGAGCTCTTCTTGCATGGCAACAACCCAACTTGAGTCTTGGAGTGCTTCATCAAATTTCTTGGGTTTAACTTGAGATATGAATGCGGTAAGAGCATCATAATTTGATCGTCTTGTTCGAACACCGGAATATAGGTCACCAATGATATTTTGAATTGGGTGATCTCTGACCTCGTGCACTTCATGAGGTAGGTCTGGTTGAGTTGATGGTTGTTGCAAGTCTTCTAGTGGTACATCATTTGTGCCATCCCAATCATAGGTAAGTTGAGGGATAGGTTCTTCAACATTGATGGGTGTTTCAACTTCAACTCCATTTGAGGTAGCAGCAGATGTGGCAGCTTCTGGTGCTTCATGTGAGGGAGGTGGAGGAGCTGTTGAGGTAGATGGATTTCCTTGAGTTGACTGATTTTTTGTTTGACTTGTACCTGTCTCATTAATCTCAACAAAATCATCAGCAACATTTGGAGCCATATGTGGCTCAAGGAGTGAATGTTCATCAAAAGTAACATGGACAGATTCAACTATCTTAAGAGTGGTTTTATTAAATACACGAAAAGCTTTTGAGTGTTTAGCATACCCAACAAATATACCTTCATCGGCCTTAGGAGTAAATTTACCTCGATGTTTTTTACCGTTGTAGAGAATGAAGCATTTGCAACCGAAAATCTTGAAGTAGGCAATGTTGGGGGTTCTTCCTCTCCAAAGTTCATAGGGTGTTTTCTTGTAAGTCTTGTTGATGAGGGATCGATTTTGAGTGAAGCAAGCTGTGTTGACGGCTTCAGCCCAAAAATATTGAGGTAGCTTTGATTCAGCAAGCATAGTTTTTCCTACCTCTATCAACGTTCTGTTCTTTCTTTCCACAACACCATTTTGTTGTGGAACTCCAGCAGCTGAAAAATTGTGGTCAATGCCGTGGTCGTCATAGTATTGAGCGACGCCGTTGTTTTTGAATTCTGTTCCGTTGTCGGATCGAACACTGACTAGGTCGTCTTCTTTTGAGTTTGGAGCTGTCTAAAAAGCGCGGTCAAAATGTCATAACAATCATCTTTGGAGATCATCATTTCGACCCACGTATATCTTGAATAATCGTCTACCACAACTAATGTATATCTGTTGCCTCCGATACTTACGGTAGTGACAGGTCCAAATAAATCCATATGTAGTAGCTGCAAACATCTTGAAGTTGACGGAGTCGTCTTGCTGGAGAAAGACGATTTTGGTTGTTTGCCTAGTTGACATGCTGAGCACTTTTCATCGTGGTGATCAGCTACCTTGGGTAGACCACGAACTAGATTTTCTCTACCAATCTTGGAGAGATACTTGAAGTTTAAGTGACTTAGTCGTTTATGCCAAAGCCAACTATTTTCGCTAACATTCTTTGCTACAAAACAGAGATTAGAATAAATACAAGTAGAATTAAAGTCAACAATGTAAACAATTTTCTTACGAATCCCTTTGAGCAAAGTAACGCCGGAGTTGCCATCCTTGATAAGACAATGAGTTGAACTGAAGTGGCATTGCAATCCTTTGTCGCAAAATTGCGAGATTGAGAGAAGATTGTGTTTTAGACCGGTAACTAGAGAAACATCTTGGATTGTTATTTTTCCTTTTCTGATGACTCCATAACCGATGGTCTTTCCTTTGCTGTTGTCGCCAAAAGTAACTGCTGGACCTTTTTCATTACGGACACTTTCCAAAGGTTGATATCTCCAGTCATATGCCTTGAGCATCTACTGTCGAGATACCATAAACTTGTAGTTTCATTGGAGTGGCCGGCCATTAGGCAGAGGACCTACAAAATAAACATTTAAGATCGAGGTGCCCTTTATTATTTTGGGTCCTAAAGATTAGCAGCTTTTGACAACCCACACTTGCCTCACAGAAGGTGGTTTAGACCTTCTAGGATTGGGTGTGAATCTTAAAAGACATTCAGCAGCCTTGTGACCATAATCATCACACACAGAACAATGGTGGAAGCCACCCAACTGAGGGTTAACAAACTTCGTTGAAGTTTTCAGCACAACATCATTTACTGGTATGGATGAGGTCGCCTTTACAAAATTCATCCACTTGAACTTTGCCGCCTTGCCACTACCCGCGGTCGTTGGTTTCCTTGCGGTAGCCAACTTCCTTGGTGCGGTCGACTGACCTTGCGGTAAGTGGGTGTGGTAAGGAGATTCAGCGACCTTGCTGGTGCTTGCCGCAGCAGCAGGTTCATCCATGGCAATACCTTTCAACTTTGCCTTGCCAGTTTCTTTCTTAGGGTAGACATAATTGAACATTAGTTTCTTCTTTGGTTCTTGTCTTACACCCTTTGAAGCATGATGTTTAGCCTTCAACTCTTCCAAAGTTTGCTGGGTAAATTTCTCATCTCTTTCACAACAAGATGCACATTTAAAGTTGTCACTAGTTTGGAATCCCAAGCCTTCTTTATCACCACTAGACTTTTGGGATTCTAATATTTGTTCCATAGTGACACGAGAATTGGTCCACTCATTAGTGATCCGTTTAAGGTCATTTATCTCAGCAACCAATTCATCGTTTTTAACTTTAAATATGACATTTTGTTCTTCTAAGAAACGGTTTCGATCAGTAAGAGGAGTCATGCTCTTGATCTGGTCCTTAAGAAGGGAGAGTTCAGATCTTAGTAGAGTTTTCTCCGTCTTAAGCTGGGAAATCTCTTCAGTTGAAAGTGCTAAAGCTTCCTTCATGCTAGCAAACTTACTAATTACCTGTTCAGCTTTCATAAACATCTTTTCTTGTTCGTCGGGAGAAATGTCAAACTTGACTTGTGGAGTGGTAAGCAGAACTTCCTTCACTTTGGGATTGTATTGAGCCTTCTTTGCTGCACTTACATCACATCTAGAAAATAGAAGATCGCCATTCCTTTGAACTGGAGTTAGGAATCCCTTTTCAGCAAGTTCATCAGCTGTATAGCTTATCCGTTTAGGTTTTACATTTGGTGAGCGACGACTTTTATTTTCATCCTCATCATCGGAATGAACGACCAAACAAATGTGACCTTCTTCAGAATCCTCGTTGCTTTCATCAGAGTCTGACTCTATCCAGGTAGCTAACTCTTTTGTGGCAGAGTCCTCTTCAGCGACCATTCCCTTTGCTTTGAGTATCTAGGAGTGAAGTTGCTTTTCTTCTTCATGTACTCGAATTTGGGAATTGGACATTCTGATGCGAAATGACCGGGTTTCCTGCAATTAAAACAAACGAGATCCTCTTTCCTCTTAGAGAAGTTGGAGTACTCTTTCTTACTTGTTGAGCTGCTCCTTGAAAACCTTGCAGGAGCTTTGCTTGATGATCCGGGCCTTGCTGATTTTCTGAACTTTTGAAATCTTTTCACGAACATAGCAAAGTCATCATCGTCCATATCTAGTAATTCAGACGTGGAGATTTTTGGATCTTCTTCTTCGACCATTTCTTCCTTTTTAGCGACCAACGACAAGTTCTTTGTTTTTCCTTCCATTTCTTCAATGTTGTGGAGCTTGATATCAAAAACCTTGAGGTTGGCATAGAGGCTTCTGAGTGACATATCATCTAGTAACTTGGTATCTTCAAGAGAGTTTCCTTTATGAAGATATTGAGAACCAAGAGCGGCAAGAAAATTAACATTAATTTCTTTCTTGGTACGCTTCTTCCCAAGTGCAGTGTAAGTGCTCACGATCTCACAATAACGATCATATGTGGCTCTGAGTGATTCACCGGGGATTTTTGCAAAGTTGTTGAATCTTCTTTGAATTGCAAACTTTTTGCTTTCTTTGCAAGCTTGATCTCCTTCGATGTAATCTTCAATTGCATCCCAAAGTTCTTTTGCGGTAGCACATTCCATGATTTGTCGACGCTGAGATGTACTCAAGGTACTTAGGAGTATGCTCTTTGCTTTCACATCCATTCCAACTAGTCTTTTCTCTTCATCTGTCCATTCAGCTTTTGGTTTCTTGATCGACGGTGTGTCTGCATTGGTTTCTGGATTCGGATTTGCTTTCATTGGGAAGTATGGTCCAATGGTAAGACAATCGCCGAGCTGCTCGTCCATGGAGTAGAACTGAGTTAGAATGCTGTGCTTCCATACGTCAAAGTTATCTTCGTCGAACGCTGGAACGTGGGTGAAGTTAACCGTTGCCATAGTTTTCTGACTTGCCATTTTGAATCGGCACCCAAGCTATTAAGCTTGAAAAACAGAGGTTTTATAAAGGTGTTAGCTCTGATACCACTTGTTGGTCCCAAAGACACAACAAGGGTATGAAAAGAGGCTAGAGGGGGGGGGGGGTGAATAGCCTATTTAAAATTATCAACCCTTTTTCAAAATTCAACCTTATGCTTACTATTGAGTTTTGTGGTCAAGTAAAAACCACTAGTTCAAAGTAAAATGCACAGCGGAAGTTTTCGATAAAATGAAATAGAGTTATTTTTGAAGTTAAAAACTGCTAGGTAAGCAAAACGTGTGGTCAGCAATATTGCGGTCGGCAAAGATAGAGGTTTGAAAGATTCAATTTGCGGTAAGCAAAATGCGGCAAGCAAGTTGCGGTAACCCTTGCGGTCGGCTATTTGCGGTAAGCAAGGTTACTGACTAGAAAGGTTGAAAATGAAAGTTTGTGTCTTAGAGTTTTGGCAAAATGATAAGTAGTCAGAAGTAATAACTTAGGCAATAGCCAAGCAACAAACACAATTCACAATCGTTTGATTATCTGGAAAGATCAAAACACTAAACGACAAACAAAGTCAATATGAACATTAAGAACAATTGCAGAAAGTAAATTTGCAGAATGTAAATGACACAATGATTTGGAAAGGTTCGATCTGTTAAAAGATCTACGTCCTTTACCAAGATGGTCAGTATTGGATTTTGAATGGAGGATATATTAATTCTCTTGAGTACAAATTACAAAGATGAAGATTTGAATTAATTCCTACTTTCTATGAAGAACAAATCCTAGACTTAGACCGGTGTATCCCTAATGATGCAATCTATGTGATTGATCAATCGAGGTGTGTGTGTGTAAAGAATCAAGAGCTCTATATAATCTAAATGATTGAGAGCCTAATGAACCTTTAAGTGTTGCTGGGCTTGAGATTTGATGTTCTTGAAGGCTTGCTGGGGATCTTTGAAGATTTGAATGCAAAAGCTTGAAGATTCAAATGATTCTGGAAATCTTAAGTATGATCTTCAATCACCAAGTATTTCGACAGCAATTTCTCTCTTTGAATCTCAGCACTCTTCAATGAAGAGTTCAAGGTCTATTTATAGCCTTGGGTTGAGAAATAGCTGTTGGAAGATGATGAGCTGGAGCATTCTGATTGGAGCTCACATCTTTGTCTTGTAGTTGCAGAAGTTAGTGGTCCAGATGTACTATCTTGTACGACCAAATTCAAATTTGAATTTGCAACGTTCAAATCAAGTTTGCCTTTACTTGGATTTGCGGTCGCCAAGGTATGCGGTCACTAAGCGGTCACTAGTGCGGTCGCCTATGAGCGGTCGCCTAGGTGCGGTCGCCTAGGTGAGGTTGACAGACTTGGCCAATTTCGCAGAAGTCTTTCAGCAGCAGCACTTCTTCAAAATTTGAGGGGCTGATCTTCTAAGCCTAGCTAAACTAAAATGGATTTAATTAATGAAGTTTTAAACTTCTTACAATTAAGCCTAAAGTCCACACAAAAAATAAAATAAGATTATGGGATCAATCAAATTCAGGTAATAGGAGTGGTTTATAATTTTCATACCCAAAAGTCCCAAAGGTTTATTTTTGGATGAATCATCCATTTGAATGTTAAAGTCTCAATCTTTAACCATCCAAATGGTTGTCTTGGCTCAAAGCCATGTTCATCACCTTTTGCATTTCTTTCTCCAATGATTGCCTTGATCATTCCCAAATCCTTGGTTTTGGTGTCTAATCTAATGATCAAGAGCATAGGAATGATGTTATACATGTTTATGTACCACACAATAAACTGAAAAAGTCACATTTTTGTCCAGTTTCAGCAGAATGCTATGTTTCTGCCTGAAGCTGGACTGTTTATAATACATCTGTAAAAACCCCAGGATGAACATAACCATTGGTACGGATGTTTGGCCAGAGGGATGTTTTTTCTATTTGAACCTGATTCTGTTAAAATCTTTACAAATAAACCATTTTCTGTTAATTTTCCAACGATTTCTGTTAAAAGACAGTTTCTCCCATCCTTAAAATACACACACACACACACACACACACTTGCACATTTTTGTCAACAAATATAGGGAGACCCGGATTTCCGGGGTGGATTGGGTGAACTACGTTCTTCCCAAGACTTAACCTGACCTCCAAACTCATTTACTCTAACCATTTTCGTTAAATTGGGTTTAAAGTTACTTAACGTGGCGACTGTGAATACGTGTGTTTGAAATTGAGATATTCATAGCAACATTAACAATATGAGAGTCGCCACGCCGTTTTAATTATAGCCAAAACATTGAGATAAAGCACGTTAATGGGTTCAGGGGTCAAATTACGATAAGAGAAGAATATTTAGTGTTATCACTCCTATCGCCCGAATGATCGGTCTTTCTATCATGATGCGGTGTATGTTGTGTACAATGTGTTTGAGACCGAATCCAAAAATTTCTTACGTTCCTCTCAATATGAGAAGCTCAGGTCAGCGTAGTTTGAGAAGAATTTAGAAAATAGGCAGAAGAATCGGGATCATGCATAATGAGGGGGAATTTACCTAAAGATTAGGGTTTAGAAGTAGTTCCTAGATCATGTTCGGGTTGATGAACCCTAGATCATCATCGGCTATGAAATAACATGTAAACATGAAGATCGCAACCCTAAATCTAGCATAAATAAGGTTTAATCTAATAACATGATGAGCATACGAATAACATATTATGAACATATGAATAATAGGATGAACATATGAATAAACATGCAAGGAACATGAATATTATGAATCTAAACTAATAACATGGCAAGAACATGAAGAAAAAGTTAGAAAACTTACCTAAGTTGGCAAGAAATAAACCTAGATCTTCTTGGGATTCTTGAGTGTGTTCTTGGGAGCTTGAAATGCTTAATTAGAGAGCAAATTCGTCACTTAGGGATCCTAAGGTTGATCAAAATTCGGATCCTTAATTATGAGGCAAGAGAGGCCTTATATAGCAATCTGGTGGAGAGATCTGATGGTTCAGATCACCTGAGGCAGATGTGGCTGCGTGGCCAAGGATGGAAGTGGCCGCGTGGCCAAGGTCGAAAGTGGCCACGTGGCCAAGGTCAAAAGTGGCCGCGTGGCCAAGTCTTCCGGGACAAGTCTTTGCAAGGTTTTTAATTCCTATAAAGTCCTTGTATATTTGGGAAAACCCTATTAAACTCATTTTTAGATCGGGTACTAACAGTAGCCCCTCGGCAACGCTTCTTGCAAGGCAATGGGGGGTCGACGATAAAAGAAGGATCCGTTCTGAAACATGAGTTTTAAAACAGATGAAGGGTGATGGGACGGCTGAACCTTGGCAAGCGACCTACGTATCCGCGGGGGAATCAAGCCAAACGTAGTTCAAATCTATTAGCGAAATTGTAAACGATTGTCCTCTGATGGGGAGCAACGCCTTCCGCTGGGGATAACTTCGAGTTGCGAGGGAAACATCTGCTGGGGATGAGAAATGACCACGTCGTTCGGGTGGCTGAACCTTTTCAAGCTTCCTACGTATCCTCGAAGGAATCAAGTCAGTCGTAGTTCGTAGATGCGAACAATAATGGTGCGAGATATAAAGACGACGAGGTCTAAATAATCCCAAGATAAAAATGGTAATAGCCGGAGCTCACGCGATATAGAGATAGACGAGCCTCTGTCAATCGCAATAACAAGTGCTAGATCTTACGCAATATAGAGGTAGACGGGCCTCTGTCAATCGTGATAGATCTAGAACACATATGATATAGAGGTAGACGGGCCTCTGTGAATCATGATGGTCAATGCTGGATCTTACGAAATGTAGAAACAAACGAGCTTCTCTCAGCCGCGACAGATCTAGAACACACATGATATAGAGGTAGACGGGCCTCTGTGAATCATGATGATAAATGCTGGATCTTACGAAATGTAGAAACAAATGAGATTCTCTCAACCGCGACAAATCTAGAACACACATGATATAGAGGTAGACGGGCCTCTGTGAATCATGATAGTCCTAAGCAAGTGTTTGGGGCACACACAATATTGAAACGCCGTTCTTGTGAATTTGAGGCAAGAATTTCGGGAGAGATAGAAATTTTGAGGGGCTTTCCGGACCCAAAGGTAACGAATTTCGGTTAAAATAGGTTAAGGATACCTAAATTGAACAAACAAAAAATAAACCAGGGGAAAATCTGCATGTGGAGGCAAATATGATGGATTGTTATGAAGTCGCAAACGGGATGAACTCTCAGGGAGTCACAAAAATGATAGACTCTAGGGGAGTCATAAAGATGAAGGACTCTCGGGGTGTCGCAAAAGCGATAGACTCTCGTGGAGTCACAAAGGCGATGGACTCTTGCGGAGTCGCTAAAGCGATGGACTCTCAGGAGTCACAAAAGAGATGGACTCTAGGGGAGTCTCTAATATAGGAAGCATAGTTACTGGGTCTCCACTTATCCTAAATTAGGAGGGCATGCATAATATGAGGCTACGAGCCATTGAGATCAAGGCATTAGGTAAGGGACAATTTGCTTGGCTGACTAGGGGTAGGACCTAAGGCTGTTTAAGGAAAGGGTGGATAATAAAGATGGTAATCTCCTAGTCTTGAGAAAGGGATGCCAATGACGTTATGGTTTCTCAGGCTAGGGATTATGTCTTGGAGATAACGTGGGTTTCCTAGGCTTTCGGGCTAGGGATTGGATTTCGCTAAGTATGAAGAGGATATTGTATCCTAGGCTTAGTATTAGGGCTTGGAGGGGTTGGGTTTAATGATTGGGAATTTCTAGATTTTAACACTAGGGTTTAGAAATATCCTAGGCTTCGAGGCTAGGGTTTAGAGTTGTGGTAGGTTTAGAGGTTGCAAAGACGTTTTAGCTTTAGACATAAGGCTGGCAATTGGAAATGTTATCATTTCCTAGGCTTGAGACTAGGGATTGTTGGGAAGGGTATAGCTTCCTAGGTTGGAAGGTTCACTAAGATTGACGTTTATGGTTTACCATTTTCTGGGATTGGTGACTATGGCTTGGAAATGAACGTTGTAACCTAGGCCTTAGGCTAGGGTTTAAGTCTAGGGATTGTAAGCTTCTTATATTTTGAGACTAACGTGTAGAAATTTCCTAGGTCTAGGACTAGGGTTTGAAGGGAGTGTTGAATCCTAGGCTTGATGCTAGGGTTTAGAGAGGATGATGTGGTTTCCTAGGCTTGAGGCTAGGGTTTAGGGAGGATGATGTGGTTTCCTAGGCTTGAGGCTAGTGTTTGGGGCAAATACGACTTCCTAGGCTTGAGGCTAGGGATTGGAGAGGATGCGACTTCCTAGGCTTGAGGCTAGGATTTGGAGAGGATGCAAATTCCTAGGCTTGAGGCTAGGGATTGGAGCGAATGCGACTTCCTAGGCTCACAGCTAGGGTTTGGAGAGGAATGCGACTACCTAGGCTTAAGGCTAGGGATTGGAGCGAATGCGACTTCCTAGGCTCACAGCTAGGGTTTGGAGAGGAATGCGACTACCTAGGCTTGAGGCTAGGGTTTGGAGAGGATGCGACTTCCTAGGCTTGAGGGTAGTATTTGGAGAGGATGCGAATTCCTAGGCTTGAGGCTAGGGTTTGGAGAGAATTCAACTTCCTAGGCTTGGGGCTAGGGTTTGGAGAGAATTCGACTTCCTAGGCTTGAGGCTAGGGTTTGGAGAGGATGTGACTTCCTAGGCTTGAAGCTAGGGTTTGGAGAGGATGATACAAGCTTCCTAGGCTTGAGGCTAGGGTTTGGAAATTTCCTAGGCTTTGAGGCTAGGGTTTGGAGAGGATACAACTTCTTAGGCTCGAGGCTAGGGTTTGGAGCGAATGCGGTTTCCTAGGCTCGACGCTAGGGTTGATTAAGTTTTGGAAAGGGCATTGTATCCTAGGCGTAAGGCTAGGGTTCAATAAGACGGGGGATTGAGATTGTAAATTTCCTAGGTTTTAAGACTAGGGTTTTGGGAATTTGGAAAGGATGTTGTATATGGGGTTTGGAAATTTCCTAGGCTTTGAGGCTAGGGTTTGGAGAGGATACGACTTCCTAGGCTTGAGGCTAGGGTTTGAAAGGAATGCGACTACCTAGGCTTGAGGCTAGGGTTTGGAGTGAATGTGACTACCTAGGCTTGAGGCTAGGGTTTAGAGTGAATATGACTACCTAGGCTTGAGGCTAGGGTTTAGAGTTAATATGAATGACTAGGCTTGAGGCTAGGGTTTAGAGAGAATGCGATTTCTTAGGCTCGAGCTAGGGTTTAGAGAGAATGCGACTTCCTAGGCTTGAAGATAGGGTTTAGAGAGAATGAGACTTCCTAGTCTTGAAGCTAGGGTTTGGAGAGGATGTGACTTCCTAGGCTTGAATCTAGGGTTTGGAGAGAATTCGACTTCCTAGGCATGAAGCTAGGGTTTAGATAGGGTAAGACTCAGACAAGCGCTAAGGAGTCTTGGTACATAAGGTTTTGAAGCGGGTAAGTTTATTGTTCTAAGGAATCGCATTATGGGTTAGGACCAGTCAAGTTTGAGGTCGGGCCAAAGAGCGATGGATTGGGATTGGATGATCCTAGCACCTAACGGTTTAAGGGTTTAGAGTGGGCATGACGGGTTTGGACCCTAGGGTGTTTGAAATTTTAGGCTAGGTGCAAACCATAGGTGTGGGAGATAGGGTTTGGAGATGTGACCATGTTGGCGCTTAGGACAAGAATTGAGTCTCAAAGAGTTGCTCAAGTACAATAGGTACCTAATAGGATTGGGTACACTTGGGGACCTAAGTTTGTCCTAGAGGTCATGCGCGTGACCAAGATCGTTTGGCAATTGCAAAGGTAGGTTAGGGATGGGACCAAAGGTGTTAAGGATATGGGTTTTAACCTGATGGGTATTGAGATCTCTATGGCATGGCATGGCATGGTATGTGCGAGATACTATGTGCTTGAGCAGGTTTGAGGTTTGGACTCGTTGGTGGATCGAGGTTTGAGATCTATGGAGTTTAAGGAGAGGATCGCGTGGATTCAAGGTTTGGACTCGGCTCGGATTAAGTAGGTTATACCTAAGGCGTTGAAGGTTAGAATAGGAAGTCTTTTGAGGCTAAATGGGTGACACTAGGTTTAAGAGCGGCAGGGCCATGGTTTAGATATGACGGTAGGCGTAGATGGCATTGTTTTGGTTGGACCGAGCAGGCTTGGGAACTAAAGAGTTCTAAGGGTTGAGATCTAAGGTTATAGACCTAGAGGGTAGATAGTCCTGTGATCTAAGGGGTTTAGGAGTTGAGACCTAAGGTGTGGGTCGCATATGCTAGAGACCTAAAAGATAGGCGCTTGTGTATGGATCCCGCCCCAAAACAACAAGTTTTAAAGGCAAAATACCAAACACGGTTAACTTTCCTAACGAAAAAGAAACGGAGTCGCCACATTTGTTAATTTTAAACCCAACAAATGAAAATGGTTAGAGAAGGTGAGTTCGGAGGTCAGGTTACACTTTGGGAAGAATATATTTGCGGTTCACCCAAAATGCCTCGGAAACAACCGAGTCTCCCTTGTTAGTTTGAAAATGTGCATGTGTGTGTGTGTGTATTTAACGGAAAAGTTTCTGTTATTGGTTTTATTTGGAAAAACTTAACTGAAAGGGTCTGTTTATCAAGAAAATAGGGATCAGAGGGCAAAACAGAAATTTTTCCCCCCATTCCCAACATAGCCGTACGGATGTACAGGCCGTTTCCTGGGATTTTACAGTTCAGCCAAGAACAGTCCAGTTTCAGAGCAGAAATAGAACATTCTGTTGAAACTGGACAGAACTGTTTTGATTCCAGTCTGTTTAAAATACTTTATAAATTTAAATACAACATTCCTATGCTAAATGATCATCACTTAGTCCCCAAAACAAGTATTTGGGTGTGATCATAAGCAATCATGGGCGAAAATTGAGAAAAGTTGATGAACATGTCCTTTGGGCCAAAATTGACCATTTGGTGATTAAAGATTGAAGCTTTATCCTCAAGATGGCATTTTTATGACTTATTAACCTTTAAAGAGTCAAAATAACCTATAAAGATTGAATCTTTATAAACCCAAAGGGGACTTTAGAGCTAGATCATTGTTGGATGATAAAGATGGAAGCTTTATCATCCAAATGATCATTATTACGAACTAGACAAGAATGTAAATGACAATCAACAAGCCATGATCATCTAGGTTTGAAACTCTTCCACACAAAGCATGGAGGGTACCTTGGATCATCTCATGGCTTGGACAAGAGAAATATAGAGTAATATATGTATATTTGCTTGAATGGACAAGTCTTGCATAAATGTAAAGTGCTTGAATGGACAAGTCTTGCAAGTAATCTAAAAGTGCTTGAATGGACAAGTCTTGCAAATAATATAAAGATTAACATAACTTAAACAAAGATTTAAAGATAAAACAGGGTTATAGATGAAGAGAAGGGAGGGGGAGAAGGTGGCTTTACCTATTTTGGTTTAGCCAATCTTCCTTTCTCTCTTTCACTCTTTGTTTCACTCCTCTCACACTTCTGTAGTGATTTTGACAGAGTAATCTCTCTTATGTTGTTTCTCCCCCTGAAATGATCAGCATGGGGTTCAATTTATAGAGACTGAGGGTGCCCAAAGTAGCCGTACAGCTCAACCCCTCATGCGCCCAAACCATCCGTACGACTCGACTTGGCGAGCTTCTGGAGTTTTCCAAGTTTAATTCCAGTTCAGTCCTGGAATATCAGGTTGGGGTACTTACAGAGCCCCTCGACAACGTCGCTTTTGAAGAAAGTGGGGTTGTCGATAAATGCATCCCAATCTGATGGGAGGATGGCATGGCCGATTTGTTCTATGGCTGGACCTAGAGGTATAGGATTCCTACGTATCCCTATTCGAGGGAATCAAGCCTATCGTAGTTCGAAAAGGGTGAGAGATTTTAAGGCTACTCAAACCTATAGTCGACCGTCGAGGTCGAATGGAGAACTTAGCGTCTTAAGCCTAAGGGTGACCATTCAAGGTCGGGTGGAGAACTTGGCGTCTAAAACCTTTGGTACCTAGGTGGATATTTTTCATCCTTTCCTAAGGAACGGGCGTGACTCTCATTCGGTCAGAGGCAAAGGTTCGGGCGTGACACTCATTCGGTCAGAGGCGAAGGTTCGGGCGTGACACTCATTTGGTCAGAGGCAGGGACTCGGGCGTGACACTCTTTTGGTCATAGGCGAAGGTTCGGGCGTGACACTCATTTGGTCAGAGGCAAGTTTTGGGCATGACACTCATTTGGTCAGAGGCAGGGACTCGGGCGTGACACTCATTTGGTCAGAGGCAAAGACTCGGGCATGACACTCATTTGGTCAGAGGCAAGGTTAATCATAGGCTTACGTCAAGGACGGCCCTTCTCATTCTAAGTTTTCTTTTCTTTTCTCAAGATGGGCCATCCGGGGGGCCTAGATTTTTCTTTTTATGGGGCCACTCGGGGGGACATAATTCTAATTTCAAAATGGTCGCTCGGGGGACCTAACTCTCATCTCAAGACGGTCTCTCGGGGGACCTAATTTTCATTTCACAATGGTCGCTCGGGGGACCTAACTTTTATCTCAAGGCGGTCACTCGGGGGACCTAATTTTATCTCACAATGGTCGCTCGGGGGACCTAATACTTATTTCAAGGCGGTCACTCGGGGGACCTAATCTTCGTTTCACAACGGTCGCTTGGGGGACCTAGTTTTCATTTCAGGACGGTCACTCGGGGGACCTAATTTTATCTCACAATGGTCGCTCGGGGGACCTAGTTTTATCTCAAGACGGTCGCTCGGGGGACCTAATTTTATCTCACAATGGTCGCTCGGGGGACCTAATTTTTGTCTCACAATGGTCGCTCGAGGGACCTAATTTTCATCTCACAATGGTCCCTCGGGGGACCTAATTTTATCTTACAACGGTCGCTCGGGGGACCTAATTTTCATCTCACAATGGTCGCTCGGGGGACCTAATTTTATCTCACAACGGTCGCTCGGGGGACCTAATTTTATCTTACAACGGTCACTCGGTGGACCTAATTTTTATCTCACAACGGCCGCTCGGGGGACCTATTTTTATCTTACAACGGTCGTTCGGGGGAACTAATTTTTATCTCACAACGGTCGCTCGGGAGACCTATTTTTATCTTACAACGGTCGCTCGGGGGACCTAATTTTTATCTCACAACGGTCGCTCGGGGGACCTAATTTTATCTTACAACGGTCGCTCGGGGGACCTAATTTTTATCTCACAACGGTTGCTCGGGGGACCTAATTTTTATCTCTGCTGGGCTTACGTCAGGGACGACCAATTTTTTTGGACATTCAATTTGACTCTCCATGGGTCAAAGTCGGGGTTTGACTCTCTTTTGGTCAACCGAATAATTTTCTTGACACTCATTGGGTCGAAGTCGGGATTCGACTCTCTTTTGGTCAATCAAATAATTTTTAACTGGGCTTACGTCAGGGAGGCCAATTTTCTTTAGACATTCAATTTGACTCTCAATGGGTCAAAGTCGGAGTTTGACTCTCTTTTGGTCAACCGAATAATTTTTAACTGGGCTTACGTCAGGGACGACCAATTTTCTTTAGACATTCAATTTGACTCTCAATGGGTCAAAGTCAGGGTTTGACTCTCTTTTGGTCAACCGAATAATTTTCTCGACACTCATTTGGTCGAAGTCGGGATTTGACTCTCCTTTGGTCAATCAAATAATTTTTAACTGGGCTTACGTCAGAGACGGCCAATTTTCTCTTCATATTTTTAACCTGTTAACCTGGACTTACGAAGTACGGCCGGGCTAAATATCATTCTTAACCTGGGCTTAGAAAGTATGACCGGGTTAATTTCAACAAAGCTGGTCTTACGTCCATCTATGGACTGCCCGGTCACATTTTCAGTGGGAACCTAATTAATTTTCTAGGTTCAAAGCAAATTGCATGAGCCCTAAAAAGGGGGTAAAATTTTGGTGCATTTCTGGGATAGATTTAAATGGAGCTTTAAATGGGTGATGTCACAAAGCCATTCAATCAAGAAACCATTAATTTTTGTCAGGGACAAAGTAGCCTTACGGCTAGGGGAGTGATGTTGCTTTTCCAATAAATTTTGTTCCAGGTCTGGTCATCTTCTTCATCATCACAGCTTGGAGTCCAACAGCAGTCTTTCACCTTCCATTTTCGACATTTTCCTTCCATGGATCCTTTCCTCATGGAAAAGCCACCAAAATTGTCCAAAGTTGACCAAGAATGTTTTGAAGGTAACCTTAGGCTTTAGATGAGGCATCAAATGGGAAGTCACAAGGACATATTCAAGTCCAAATTTGGTCTCCGGTCTCTTTGGTCTCTCAAAGAGTTCATCCCAGATCTCGAGCTTCTGAGGGCCGCCGCGTCATTCTGGGACGTGAGGAGGCACGTATACTGTTTTCTTACAACGAGATCACTCTGACTTACGAAGATTTCAAAGCTCTAGTGGGTGGCATAGACACGGAGGTCGTCGCTCTTCCCTCAGTTGATGATACCACTTGTGTTGAGAGATTGGTCTCTCTCCTCGACATTCCTTTGGAAGAGGCTCAATGTATGGTCATTAATCCGACTTTCATTGATATTTCCGACCTTCCATAGAAGTTCATGGAGCGTTCCGATGAGGCTTCTTGGAATGCTTTCGGGCTATGCGTCCTTGCTTTCTTCTACATGGTGGGTTCCAAGGGTACTTGCCACCGGGTTTTGTTGAGTGTGCTCGAGGAGTGTCTGGCAGGCAAAGACATCGTTCCTTTGGTCTTAGGCGAGACTCTCCATGGTATGGACCGTCTAGCTTTGGGAGACGGTTTTATGCACAGTGGTAGCCCTGCTTTGCTTACTTTATGGCTGAGGGAGAGGTTGGTGGCCGTCCCTGAGGCTCCTCTTTCTCACAAGCCATGGTCGTATTCTTTGAGAGGGCTCATTCTGGATTTAGCTCAGAGCGACTGGGAGGCTCATATGGCTCGCCTTAAGACTGAAGAAATCCGTTGGTGGGTGCCACATTGGCACATCAACTCAGTGCGGGAGTGTCAGGATGGTTCCCCCTTTGTTCGGGTGCCGGGCCTTTCGGGATCATCCTTTTACATCCTTTCTTTGGTCCGCCGGCAGTTTGGCTTGTTACAAACTCCTGTGTTGAAGTGGTCGGATGTCAATCCGGAGCATTTGAGGCTTTCGCCTTTATCCATGTGGGACCCTTCTACCACTTTCCTCTTTTCCCAGTTGTGGACCCATTCCCTTTTTCCAGTTCAGGCACTCCTCAGGGGTGCAGCTAGCACGATTTTGACCACTGTTTACTTGGATTGTTACGAACAGACCATGGGACAGACTCAAAGGCTTATTGAGGCGTGGGGACATCCTTGGAGGAGATTGTGTCCCTAGTAGGGTTTTGAGGGAGGCCGAGGCCGTGACGAGCGGCCATAACTTTACTGGAGACGTTGTTAAAGACTGTCAAGTTGTCGCTGAGAGGAGGAGGGCGGTGATACCTAGAATTGAGGCACAACTTGAGGATTTTCGGGACCGCGTGGCGGTTGACATAGTTTTAAAAGCGGCTAGCCTAATTGACGACGCCGGGTGGGCTCCTAACTTAGGGAGGAACGAGATCGAGCTTTTCGACGTGAAGAGGAAAAATACTCGGAGGAGTCAGAAGAATAAATGGAGGGGTGAAGGTCATTGATGGCCTTACAGTCCTAAGCATCCACTCATTGTCATTGCAGACACATTAGTTTTCTTAAGTGTTTAATTAGTCTTTTAGCCTGTTGCCCGAGGTCAAGAGTAGACCGTACTTGAACTCATCAAAGAAGTGTTTTAACTATAATGAAAGTGGTTATCGAATGAATTCCTTTTAGAAACAGAATTTGAATTTTATTTATTTTTTAGACCGAACCAATAGTTGGCTTCCTACGTTCCCCTTTTACAAGTAAGACTAAGGGGCTCAGGTCATCGTAGTTCTTTTTGCTTTTTCTCTAGACTGCCCTAATGGGTTTTCAATCTAGGTATATATATATATATATATATATATATATATATATATATATATATATATATATATATATATAAACATAATATCGGCGGAGCTTATCACCATTGACAGGATGCACGAAGGGATTCCCATCCAAATCTGCAAGTCTCATTGCGCCTCCTGAGGATATCTCTTGTACGACAAAGGGGCCAATCCATACAGGTTCCCATTTTCCGTCAGGGTTAGACCTTCCTGGGGGTTTTTCTTTGAGCACCAAATCCCGACCCGAATCTCTCGAGGCTTCACTCTTTTGTTGAAGGCTCGTGCCATCCTCCCTTGGTAGGCACGGATGTGTTCTATTGCTCTTAAGCGGCGTTCATCCAAGAGGGCTAACTCATCATGTCGGCTCTGAAGTCAGTCCACTTCATGGATTTGATTTTCCAACAGAACCCTTAATGACGGAATTTCTAGTTCAGCCGGGAGTATGGCTTCCATCCTATAAGTCAGAGCAGATGGGGTTTCCCCTGTGGCAGTTCTGACCAAGGTTCGGTATCCCCATAATGCTAGGTGTAGCTTATCGGGCCAATCCCTTCCTCGTGTTGCCATCTTCTTAATGATCCTTTCGAGTGTTTTGTTGGCGGCTTCCACCGCTCCATTGGTTTGAGGCCTATATGGGGAAGACTTGTGGCGGGTGATCCGGAATTCTTGCAACAGTTGGTCGCACTCTCCCTTGAAGTGTGAGCCATTAACTGCGATGATTTCATTTGGGACCCCATACCGGCACATGATGTTTTCCTTGATTAATAGTGCCACCTTCTTGGAAGTAAGGACCTTTTATGACTTGGCTTCAACCCACTTCGTGAAGTAATCCACGGCCACCAAGACGAATTCGTGCCCGTTGCTTTCTGGGGGAGTGATTTTTCCGATGATGTCAATTCCCCAAGTGGAGAAAGGTCAAGGGGTTGTCATGCAATACAAATGGTGGGGCGGCAGGTGATTAAGGTTGGAGAACCGCTGGCACTTGTCACATTTCTTCACGAATTGTATACAATCGGTTTCCATCGAGATCCAAAAGTATCCCATCCGCAAGATGACTTGCATTAATGCCCTGGCGTTTATGTGCGGGCCACATATCCCATTGTGGACCTCCCGCATGAGCTCTTTCTCTCTTTCTGTGCTTATGCATCTTAAGAGAAGCCCTTGATGGCACTTCTTATACAGAATATCTCCCAGGATAACGTAGTGAGAAACGAGTCGTTTGAGGGCTGCCGCGCTCTTGGCTTTGATCCCATCTTTATATTCCCCTTTCTCATTTAGGAGGGAGGCCTCCCCTTCTCTGAGGAACTGGTAGATCTGGGTATACCACGGCTCATCTACTTCCTCCGAGCCCTTTTTAATTTCACAGCAATACGTCGGGTTCTCCTTTCTCCCGACTCTGAAAGGCTTTATCGACTTTCCTTCCGGAATTTCTACCAACGAGGACAAAGTGGCTAAGGCATCGGCGAAGCGATTTCGGTCCCTCGGCAAGTAATGGAAGCTGACCCTCTTGAACTGTGACATGAGTTCTTCCATGTGGGCGTGATACTTTTGCAGCCCCAGATCCAACGTTTTCCATTTGTTTGAAACTTGGTTGATGATCAAGCTGAGTCCCCATACACCTCCAATTCTTTCACATTCCTTTCCAAAGCAGCTTCCAGGCCCGCTGTGCATTCCTCATATTCGGCTGCATTGTTAGTTACTTCAAAATTCAATTTGATGGCGATGGGCGTATGCTCGTCCTTGGGGTCAATCAGAAAGAAAGACCATTTGGCAAGCCTCATTGATAAGAACAGTTGCCATTTGTTTTCCTCCTCAAGGGTAAAAATCCCTTCGTCTGGGAACTGTGGCTCGGGTTCTCCCTCTTCGTTACTGGGGAAATCCGCTAGGTGTTCGGCCATAACCTTTCCATTGACTGCCTTCCTCGACACGTAACTGATGTCGTATTCGGACAGAAAGAAAGACCATTTGGCAAGCCTCATTGATAAGGAGGGTTTTTCCAGCAAGCATTTCATGGGGTCAATTTGTTAGATCAACTGTATCGGGTGGGCGTGCATGTAGTGTTTCAACTTTCTCACAACCCATACCAGTCCGGCGCAAGTCTTTTCTATTGCGGAGTAGTTGAGCTCACTTCCCTGTAGCTTCCGACTCACAAAGTAAATGGTATTTTCCACCTTGGATTCTTTCTTCTCTTGGGCCAACATAGCTCCTATCGAAGTATCTGTTACCGTCAAGTAAAGCAAGAGTGGCTTTTCCCTATGCGGTGGGCGGAGAATCGGTAGATGGATAAGGTAGGCTTTGATCTTATCGAAGGCCTTTTGACATTCCTCATTCCATTCAACCTCAGAATTTTTCTTCAGTAATTTGAAGATGGGTTCACAGGTGGGAGTGAGCTGATTGATGAAGCGGCTGATGTATTGCAGTCGCCCCATGAATGCCTTCACTTCTGTCTGGGTGCGGGGAGGTCTCAATTCTACGATTGCTTTGACCTTTTGCGGATCGATCTCAATACCCCGTTCGGTAACTATGTACCCTAAAACTTTTCCTCGGGAGACTCCGAAGGTGAATTTTGCCGGATTAAGCCTCATGGAGTGTTTCCTTAACCGGTCGAAGAACTTTCTCAAGTCAATCAAGTGCTGGCCGTCAGTTCCTTTATAGTGTATGATCATGTCATCAACGTACACCTCTATTTCTTTGTGAATCATGTCATGGAATAGTGCTGTTGCTGCTCTTTGGTAGGTAGCCCCGGCATTTTTTAGTCCAAAAGGCATCACCGTGTAACAGAAAGTTCCCCATGGGGTGGTGAAGGCGGTCTTTTCTTGGTCTTCCTCGGCCATTTTGATCAGATTGTATCCGGCAAAACCATCCACAAAGGATTTTACCTCGAAACTAGAGGTCGTATCCACCAACATATCAATGTTTGGGAGGGGAAAATCGTCCTTGGGACTTGCCTTGTTGAGGTCTCTGAAATCGACACAGCATTGGACCTTCCCGTTGGCTTTTGTGACGGTGACTATGTTAGAGAGCCATGAGGGCTATTCTATAACCCGTATAAAGCCAACTCTAAGTAAATTTTCTATCTCCTCCTTTACTTGCAGTGACCACTCGGGTTTGATTCGTCGGAGCTTTTGCTTGACTGGTTTTATTTCCGGATCCACGGGGATCTTATGCTCCACGATCGAGGCATCCAACCCCGGCATGTCTTTGTAAGACCAGGCGAACACATCCACATACTCTCTGACCAATTCAATCACGCCTCCCTCTCATCCCCTTTGAAGTAGCCACCCACTTGTGTTTCTCTCGGTTATTCCTCGGTACCCAAATTCACTTTGGTCAAAACCTCTTCGGCAGCTTGGGCACGGTTTTCCTCTTGATCGGCGACCTGCTTTGTGAATTTTTTAATCTATTGTTCGTTTAGTGTGTCTGCTTTATTAGTTGATTCATTATTAACCGTTTTCAAGTTATTAGTTAATTTATCATCTAATAAGTTGGCAATGAGGGGATACTCGGAAAGGTTCATTATTTCATTTAATGCAAACGGAAATACAACATTGGCTACGAGTTCATAGTCTTCGGGCGTGAGGCCCTCGGACAAGAATGACTCAAATTCAAAGAGGAGGGACTGGGGAGACTCAATTACATTGGACCCTATAACACTAGACTCAAGAGGTAGAGGAACCAATCCGAGCACTGCGGTCATTTCCTCCTTGCTAGCTACTGGACCGGAAAGAGTAGCCTAATTCTTTAGCGGCATGTTAGTGGGTACAACCGAGGTGCGAGGGTCGAAGCTTCCCATTGGCCCGTCTCCTATTGCAGCGACCATTCCTTTCCCATGATCAATTAGGCTGGGTAGAGCCGTGTCTTCCTCAAACAGTTCTTGCATCACTGTCCCATCCCACTCATTTTCTTCAGCCTTTTCCTTTGCCTTCCCAGTAGGCGTCTTTTCGATCTCATATTTTTCATACTGGCCCCAAGTGGGTTCTTCCTCTTGGTTGCCTCCTGCTGCAGACAAAACCTCAAACTGTTTTATCACCCCGGACACTCCTTTCGAAATATGCTCGTGCATTGTGGGTGCTCCGGGCGTGTCATGGAATGCTCTCCTGATAGGGTTGGCGGTCTTTCCTCGAAACCTTTTGAGGTCTTCTTGCAGTTGATCCCAGTTGGTCACCATTGCCTCCTCTTCCTCTGAGGTCTCGATTTGCGTTCCCCTTAATGAAGTAGCGGCTTATGTTGAAAGTATAGGGACGGAGGTTAGGAGCTTTGTAAGGGATCCCTTGGGCCCTGGCTCGGCTTTTCTCTCGGGCCATCTTCTTTTCCATCGCAAGATCCTCGGGTCTCGGCTCGTACCCCAAACTGTGGAGCGTCTTTTGCTCCTTGATTTCAATAACCCTGTGGGGACCTTGGAGCCTCCTTCCTAGACCAAGCCCCGGGAGATAGTGCATCAGGCGCATCATTTTTATAGCGGGGGGAATCTTGTCCTTGGTAAGTGTGAGGTCCATGCAATGGACATGGGTCTCAGATGGTATCTCTGTGAAGCCGGTCAAGACTATACCACTCCCTTCATGTTGGATTTCCAATACGGGGATCCCATTAGTGTTGGTCCCACCTGTAGTGAAGTTATCCCCATAGATTACAGTCAAATTCCATCCCTGTACAAATTTTACACATTGATGTAGGGTGGAAGCGACCCCATTGACTGTGTGTAGCCAAGGGTGCCCCAGCAAGGCGGTGAAGGAAATGGGGATGTCAAGAACTTAGAAGTCAGTTGTCATTTCTGTTTCCCAAACCATAAATTCAAAGTCGCCACCCCAAGGACCGACCGGGCTGTGGAGTCGTATGCTTTGACAGTTACCAAAGAGGGTCTCAGATCCGTCGTCTTGAGGCCGAGTAAATCCATCATTTTAGCTGGAAGGACGTTCATAGCCGAGCCATTATCAACCAATACTCGTGGGAGACGGCGCCCATCCAACTGCACTATGATGTACAAGGCTTCATTGTGGTTATCCCCAGACTTGGGCAAGTCCAAGTCTGTGAACATGACTATATTCCCATATTGGATGCTTCTAATCATTTGTATGGCCTCTTCGGGGGTAGCTGTGGTGGGGACCATGGTTCGGGCCAAATGCTCCTCCAACTTGAGCTTGTGAGGGTATGACGAAGTGAGAAGGGACCACAGAGAGATGTTGGCCTGCGTATTCTTAAGTTGGGTGAGGACGGGATCCTCTCTTTCAAGATCCGGGGTGCTTGTTTCCTTAGCAAACGGTGGTGGCGAGCGGTATTCCGGTGGCGGTGGTTTTTTAGGATTCTCGGTGTGTACTTGTCCGGAACGAGTTAGGACGTTTACTTCCGGGGGGTCACAATCCTTTGCTGGCTTTTCCACAGGCATGGGTGGGTTCTTGGTTGAGTAGGGCCATGCCTCTTTCCTCAGCTCATTTACAGTGACCATTCCTTGCGTGGTGTAGACAGATTCACGTAGTTTTTCAAATGAAACCGGGTAGTCGCCTTGTTCTTTCCCCATCCCTACAGTTTCGCGGAGTTTTTCCAGTGTCAACATACAGCAGTAGTGATCCGGGAGCATCGACCCGTCCTCAAACGGAGGTGAGGGCGAGAGTGGCGGTAGTGATAGGAAGTCATCTAAGGTAGGGAAATTTTCTTCTTCTCCCGCAGGCGGGTTTAAAGAGAATACGGGGGAAGACACCTCATCCTCGCTTTCACACAAAGCTCGAAGCTCTTCACGGGATAGGGAACATGCCGCTTCTCTCATCTGTGCAAGGTGCCTCCCGTAGTCATATTCCCCCGGGGTTCTTGCAGTCTCCATACCTTCGGTTCCGTGATGACAACACACCCTTCTTATTACTCTTTCGCCGCTTGACGAGTCACCAACTTCCATAACATGATAGTGCTCATCGTGGGGAATGCAACATCTGCTTGGGTCATGGTCAACGCTTCCCAAAGCTCGTTTGATGGCCATTTCCATTTCTTCCGCGCAGTCTTCGTAGGTCAATTTGTGTTTAGTGAGCGTAATCACTTTTAATTCGCCCTCTTGGTCAGGAACCTTTGCGCTCATCACGGTAGTCATCATGTTGTCAGGAGGACATTCCATCTTTCTCTTTTCCATGCAGTCCCACAAAATGTCTTTCCATCTTTCCCCAACTTCAATCAAAGGGGTGTTGAATTCCCAAAGAGTTATCATTGTCGGCTCCCTGAATTCGATCATGTTCACCCTGCTTTGGCCAAATTCGATCATGTTGACCCTCCCGTTGTTCGGGAACGGGTTATTGACCACGTTCCGTCCCCTGGGGTGTTCGAGTTTCCCATTAGCAATCAAATCCAAGATAATGCGTTTCACTATGGAGCAATCATCGGTGTTATGCCCATGGTAGTTATGGAAAGCACACCACTTGTTCTCATCTGTGAACCTTTCCGGATTTTTGGGCTGAAAGTTGATCAAAGGTCTCGTGAGGCCTTGCTTCACCAATCCCTCAAAGACTTTACTAATGAGCATTCCAAAATCCTCAAACCTCATATAGGGGCGTTTTTCAGAGTTACCCGGCATTGGTGAGACCTGCTTTGGACCTTCCCCTTGGATGTTGTTGATGACCCTCGAGACTTCTTTCCCTTTCTTCGTGGTGGGAGGTCGGTATCGGTAAGAATTGCTATTGCCCTGAGAGGCGGATTGCTCACTGAGAGCCTTCTCAAACTTCGACCCTGCGGTTACCATGGCCCGGAGATTGGGGTAAAAGTGATGGCTGATTAGAGCACGCAGCTGCGGTTTTAAGCATGATTGGAAGATATCCAATTGTTCATCCTCGGTGGGCGGGTTAGAGATTTCCCCAAGTTTACAGTTCCAATGCTTGTAGAACTCACCGATCGGCTCGTCGCCCTTTTGCAAGGTGCTTTGCAAGTCGGTGCGGTTGGTTTCCCACTCCAGGTTGGATCGGTAATTGGTGAGGAATGCTTCCTGAATGCGACCCCAACTTACTCGTGATTCGTCCTTGAGGTTGAAAAACCACTTAAGAGCGTTCCCTCTCAGGGATAATTGGAAGTGATCACCCATTTGCTGTACAGTGCAACCCTTTGCCCTCATTGCCAAAGTGTAGGCGTTGAGGTGGGTTTGTAGGCAAGCAGTCCCATCAAACTTGTCTATCTATGGCATTTTGAACTTATGCGGAAGAGGCACAATCTTGTCGGGATCAGTGACTCCCGATGAGGTTTTCTTTTCATTCAAAGTCTCAAACTTTTCCTTCATCTGTTTCAACTTCTCGATCAGCCACCCCATTTGAGGATTCACTTGTAGGCTAGAATTGATGGATCCCATGGTCCGGGTTGTTACCGGCATCACCGTTGGAGGCACAGTGGTGGATGGTATATTCTGAGGAAGGCTTTGAGGTGGCACATGGGTGTAGACGTACCCATACCCTTGGTCATTCGCCGGGGTATACGGCGGGGGTGCCTCGGAGGTTCAGGCTGCCGAGTAGTGGAATGGGAATGCCGCCCCTTGGGATGCAATTGGCAGGGTCGGTGGTGGTAATCCGGCAGTGGCCGGGGCTGAAAAGGCTTGACCCATCGGGATTGGGCCATACGGGTTGAACCCGGGAGGATATGAGGATGGACCTCCTGGAAAGGTGAAGGGAGCTTGTGTGGCTGGCACATTTGATTGAGTTTCGGTTTGATATGGGGGACGTAAGGTCGCCACATTGGAGTAGGTTTGAGGTGGGGGAACCCTATTGTAATCGCGAGGCGGTATGTTCTCAATTTCATCTTCGTCTGTGATTTCAACGAATCCTCCATCATTTTCAAATATCACGGCCACCCCCCTCTGTCTCATGGCCTCCACAACCCGTCTCTGTGTGTCCTCTTGCTGTTTCCTAGTGATTTTTTCTCGGGCCCTGGCGGCCTCCAAAGCTTGTATCAACTCTTCCTTAGTAAGCCCATTCGGATCAACCGCATTGTCACCCCCACTACTACTTCCTGCCGGACTAGTCATTCGGAGTAACCTGAGTGAAACTGCTGATGAACTGTAGGACTCGGCACTGAACAGACGCTGACCCGGAACTCTGACCCACTTCTTACGAGCTGCGAGGGAGAGGAGGGTTCGGTTTAGGATCGGGTTTCATTTCGGGCAAAGGTTTAGGGCTCATGCAACATTCCTACCTAATTATTGATTATTTCATTCATGTTTACTTAAAACACGTTTTATTCCTAATTGGTTGGAAAAGATTTCTCTTCTTTTTCGCAACTATTTTAAATCCTGGATCAGTGGAGGCCATCACTACGCCTATAGACCCCTCGTTTTTCACATGTACTGCACACTCCCAAGGAAGGACTATCCCGGGCGAGGGTCCTATAGGGCAAGCGGCTTCCACCGACCGAAAGAAATGATCCTAAGGTCTAGTGCGTCGTAAGGCTCTTGATGTGCGGGTCATCCTAATCATGATTAAGCCCCAGTCGGGATCGAGACTGTTCCGAAGGCTGCACCGATATTCTGACATGACCTCATTATGAATAAGGTGTCTCAATCCTCGATTAAGGATGATTAACATGACCCGTTCATTAGGGCTTAACGACACGGTGTTACCCCATCTTTAGCACATGACCTTTGTTAATTGTGGTCGTCATTAACACACGATTTAGAGGCGGGTTAGGCCATGCTTGAATTACATCAAGGAGTCGTAACCCGGGCATTAACTTGGCCACAATTGACTTTGGACACATGCTAAAAGATAATGGCAACGTGAACTAGACCAAAAACCAACCAAAGTCACGGTATTTGTGTGTCACGGACATGTGTGGTTGACTCGGCTCGGAAGGGGAGGTGGAATGGACCCGTGCGCGCTCGAAGGGAACAAGAGCGCCAATCGAGCTGCATCTGGCATCCATCCCGAGTTTAAAGGGTTATTTGGAACGTGCAAGGCCAAGTGCGCGTTGTGTGAAGTCAATTCTATATTCCTTTTTTGAGTCAAAATAGAGATTTTTATTTTGTTTTTCAACATGATGAGCATGGCATAAGAAAGATATGAACAAGTATGAACAAGCAAGTAAGCATCTTATACACACAATGAATCAAAAGAACAATGATTAAACAAAGACCAAAACTTGTATATGTACCAAGTTGTGCACAACCAAAAAATTTTTGAATCAAACATTTTGTCAAAAGAACAATCTTTACATTGAAACCATTTGTACAAAGCAAGTTGTGCACAACGCAAAGAGTCAAGAAATTTTTACAAAAAGGGGTTATACACAATGAGATTTTGGAAATCATATTTATTGACAAAACATCATGCATAACCAAGTTTTAAAAACCAAGTTTTGGCCAAAAGAATAAAGGTAATGTGCACAAGTAAGGTTGTAAATTTGGAACCTGGACAAGCAGAAGCAGAAGGCAATTCAGAATGTTGCTGCCCTGCACAAAATTGTTAATTTGCAACATTCTGGCTCTTTACCAAAGTAGCCGTACGGCTAGACCAAGAGGGTTGAGATTTTATCTCAGTTTCTCCAACTTCTGATCATCATGCTCCAATTCATTGCATTTCCAGAATGTATGCACTCAAAACAGTTCAAACAGAGACAACAAAAACACACAATCATGCACAAAGTTAACTAACGGAGACGGGAGTTTGACCCACACAAAAGTGCTTCCAAAGCTTCTAAAGAGAAGTTCGTATGCACTCTTTTCCCCAGCGAAGTCGCCACTATAAGGATCCCGCCCCAAAACAACAAGTTTCAAAGGCAAAATACCAAACACGGTTAACTTTCCTAACGAAAAAGAAACGGAGTCGCCACATTTGTTAATTTTAAACCCAACAAATGAAAATGGTTAGAGAAGGTGAGTTCAGAGGTCAGGTTACACTTTGGGAAGAACATATTTGCGGTTCACCCAAAATGCCTCGGAAATAACCGAGTCTCCCTTGTTAGTTTGAAAATGTGCATGTGTGTGTGTGTGTGTATTTAACGGAAAAGTTTCTGTTATTGGTTTTATTTGGAAAAACTTAACTGAAAGGGTCTGTTTATCAAGAAAATAGGGATCAGAGGGAAAAACGGACATTTTGCCCCCCATTCCCAACATAGCCGTACGGATGTACAAGCCGTTTCCTGGGATTTTACAGTTCAGCCAAGAACAGTCCAGTTTCAGAGCAGAAACAGAACATTCTGTTGAAACTGGACAGAACTGTTTTGATTCCAATTTGTTTAAAATACTTTATAAATTTAAATACAACATTCCTATGCTAAATGATCATCACTTAGTCCCCAAAACAAGTATTTGGGTGTGATCATAAGCAATCATGAGAGAAAATTGAGAAAAGTTGATGAACATGTCATTTGGGCCAAAATTGACCATTTGGTGATTAAAGATTGAAGATTTATCCCCAAGATGGCATTTTTATGTCTTATTAACCTTTAAAGAGTCAAAATAACATATAAAGATTGAATCTTTATAACCCCAAAGGGGACTTTAGAGCTAGATCATTGTTGGATGATAAAGATGGAAGCTTTATCATCCAAATGATCATTATTACCAACTAGACAAGAATGTAAATGACAATCAACAAGCCATGATCATCTAGGTTTGAACCTCTTCCACACAAAGCATGGAGGGCACCTTGGATCATCTCATGGCTTGGACAAGAGAAATATAGAGTAATATATATATATTTGCTTGAATGGGCAAGTCTTGCATAAATGTAAAGTGCTTGAATGGACAAGTCTTGCAAGTAATGTAAAAGTGCTTGAATGGAAAAGTCTTGCAAATAATATAAATATTAACATAACTTAAACAAAGATTGAAGATAAAATAGGGTTATAGATGAAGAGAAGGGAGGGGGAGAAGGTGGCTTTACCTATTTTGGTTTAGCCAATCTTCCTTTCTCTCTTTCACTCTTTGTTTCACTCCTCTCAGAGTTCTGTAGTGATTTTGACAGAGTAATCTCTCTTATGTTGTTTTCCCCCCCTGAAATGATCAGCATGGGGTTCAATTTATAAAGGCTGAGGGTGCCCAAAGTAGCCGTACGGCTCAACCCCTCATGCGCCCAAACCATCCGTACGACTCGACTTGGCGAGCTTCTGGATTATTCCAAGTTTAATTCCAGTTTAGTCCTGGAATATCAGGTTTATCTTACTGAGGTCCTGGCCCATTGGTTTATCCCTGAATGGTACCAAGAATTCCTCTAAAGTAGGTCGATTTCAGATTGGGGTACTTACATCTTGCTAGACTCGAATGGTCTTGGGATCTAAGGGATCGCTCAACAGGTTAGACTGGGTAGTGTAGACACCCCGCCTTGGACCGCTCACCCCGATTGCACATTTGATTTTGTATTTCTCCCCATTTTAAGTGTTTCTCGTTAGTTTCTGTCACTTCCGTTAAGTTCCTGACTGACTTCGTTAAGTCCAGGGACTAAACTGAATGACAGGGTTGACTTTCTAGTCCATTCTGTCAAAATTGCCTTCTCTGAGTCGCGCGCCTCCGACAGGAGGAGCCAGGCGCGCGCGCCTCCCGCCCCTAAAGCAGGAAGTGCGCGCCTCTGGGCGTCAGTTACAGATTTCTGGCCAGGATTCCCTCCCTTGCTCAATTTACAAGATTTTGCCCGGGAAGGATTTCTTGGTGACTGAGTTTTGGCACCAAAAACACCCCTCTTTCACCTATAAAAACCTCTCTTTACCTCCATTTTCAAGGATCGAAGACTGAGGCCGAAAATTGAACTTACAAAAACTATACCAAAATCACTTTCTAAAGGTTCTCCAAGGATTTCATCAAGAAATATTTGAAGGTCTTCAAATTGTAGGTAAAAGTCCATCTTTTCCTTCCTTTTCTACTTCATCTCCTATCTCTTTTTACTTTAATCAAATGTGCAATCACCCAAATCATTTTGGGACATGACTCTAATGATCACCTCATCTCATTGAGGTTGGTTAAGGAGTCATCTCCTACATTCCAAATCCTATTTTAAATCCCCCCTTTCATGACATAAAGAAGAAGAAGAAGAACATTTTCATTCATGTAGATTTTGATCAAGCAAGACCAACTTTAGTTGGGCGAGATGGGTGTTTCGGTACTTCCCATCTCGTAATCTAACCTCCGAACCTCAAAACAAAGAATCTTTGTTTTCGTAATCAAACTTAGGCTACAATCTATAGGTTTTTCTTATGTTCCTCAAAACATAGGTGGCGACTCTAAAAACAAGTTAGACATCCTAGGATAACATCACGCGCTCGAGCCTAAGGCCGTGGTTCCCCCGGGGTATCTACAGTGGCGACTCTGCTGGGGATTTAATTGAGGGTTAAACATGCATTCTGATCGAAATCTACATCTTTTCTGGGCATTCTATTTCCTGATGGGGGAGGCGCGCGCGTCTGGCCTTTTAAGCCTAAGGCGCGCGCATCCCGCATCAAGAACCAGAATCGCCCACTTCTTCATGTTCTTCATCTTTTTCTTCTGTTATTCTGCACTAATCACTTCTGCAGGGGTTACAATATGAACATGGGACCAGGGCAATCCCCTGAGTCCAAAGTCTGACATTCTGACAGGTGTGCCCCAGAAGCGCGCGCCTCCCATAAGCATTGCGCCATGCGCGCGCGTCCCACATCAGCACTCAGAGGCGCACGCTTCTGGGTTGGTTTCCAGAACAGAAACAGGTTTCATTGACTGAGCAGAACAGTGGGGTGTGGGCACAGTTGCCTGCATCAGAACAAAATTGAACCCTCGGACTGTTTTAATTTTGTGTTTTATTTACCGGTCACACGGGTGATTCGGGAGTTGTAATTTTATGTGCTTATGTGTTTTGTGTGTTTTTCTTTCTTTTCAAAAAAAAAATAAAAAAAAAAAAAAAAAATTGTCACTTGTTAGACCTCACACTACATGCACATATTCCTATGAACTGCTCACTATCGAGTCGCACAAGTCCAACCCCAAACCCGTCGAGGCCCGTCCTAGAAAGTTTCAAGCTCCACCAGACCTTGGCTCTTTCGAAGCGGTAAACCTCAGCCCGTGGCGTAGTTCAAGACTACATGCCGGGGGTGACCTTTGAGCCTCATATTCAACCCGAGCACAAACCACACAATTCTAGTTAGGGTCTAACACTCCGTGACTCAAGTCGGTTTCCATGTACCGAGATTTCCCTAAACTAATGTCTTCAAATCATACATGCCAACTTGTTGAAATGGACGCAATAAAAAACCCGTCCCCAAAAGTGGTTATTTTGGACGAAAATAAAAATCCGTCCCCGCATGTATGCTTTACTACATTAATTTAGTTTAATCCCGATACATGTAGGATTCACAAGCGCGATGGAATCCGATGAGTATATGGGACCGCGAGATGGTCTATATACTAGTGTGACGATTCCATTATTTTCTTAGAAACCCCAAAAGGGATTCATTCCCTCCGACTGATAAAAAAAAAAAAAAAAAAAAAAAAAAAAAGGTCTTTTCTTATGTGGTTCGAGTCGTGTGCCCAACTGTGTGTTCTAAGCCTCTTCATGGACCGCAAGTGTTACTCAAGACTGACAAGGGCCTCTTCTGCAATATAGGTTCAATTGGTACTTACAAAGTCTACCGGGATTCAGCAAATCGGTTAGTCCGTGAAGAGATCACTCCAACAGCTCCAACATCAACCATGACCGGCAGCAGCAACACCATGTCTCTCGAACAGCTCTCAACCATGGTCCAACTCCTCCAAGAGCAAGTCTCCACCCTTAACAAAGAGGCACAAAGCAAAGACGACATTTGGCAATCCCACCTCGACAGCCAAAGGGAGGCCCACGAGGCCGAAATGGAGCTAATGAAAGAAAAGCTCACCAACCTTGCCAAGGGAAAGAACAAGAACAATGATGATGAATCCGAATGGACCGAGGGTTTGTTCAAGAGTCCTTATGTCAACACCCGCACCAAGAAAATGGGGGAACCAAGTTCCGAGAACAATGAGCCCAAAATGGTGGATTCTATCATGGCCTACATCGACCAAAAATTCAATGGGCTCAACATGGGGAAAGGCTCCGACACAAGCCTTTATCAATCATCCATCCTCATGAGTACTATGGCCGCTCTTCCGATAAGTTCAAGATGCCCGACATAAGCAAATTCAAGGGCAACTCTTGTCCTATGGCTCACATTGAGACTTTTATTTGGGCAATGGTTCCAAAGAAGGTCTCCACCAAGGTGATGGCTCAATGCTTCCCTCTCACTCTCGAGGGGGCGGCAAAAGATTGGTATGCTACTCTCCCGCTCACTGTCCGTCTTGATTGGGACTCCGCCATGCTTGCCTTCAAGAACCAATACCAAGGCAACACCACTCACCGGCCCACAAGGAAAGAGCTAGAGAACACTACTCAACGAGACAATGAGTCCTTCATCGACTTCACAAGGAGATGGAATGACAAACTCTCTGAAATTGTTGAGAGGCCAAACACAAAAGAGAAAATGGACATATTTCTCAAGTGTCTCAAGATTGATCTCCGCACTCACCTAAGTGGGGCTTGCTACTCCGACTTCTCCCAAATGTATGAGGCGGGGGTACGCATGGATGAATTGCTCAAGGAGATTAAGAAGACCACTCCTACTTACCGCTACAAGGCCGCTTCCAACTCCACAAAAGAAGCCTCGGTCAACGCCGTCACTATTGACAAGGGGAATTACAAAAAGGTTCCTCCACCTCAAGGGAAGAAGCCCCGAAGTGACCGTGTCTACACGCCTCTCCAAGGCATGACTCAAACCGAAGTGTTCGAGGTCCTCAAGGCAAAGGGTCAAGTCACACCCGTGCAAGGGTACCAACCGAAGATGGTCCACCCCAATCATGCTCACCACAAGTATTGTGGCTACCACAAATATAGTGGCCACACCACCGAGGAATGCTTCGTTCTCCGCAATGTCATTCAAGATCTCATAGATAAGAGAGAATTTGTAGTGACTAATGACGAGCATGTCAATGTAATAGAGATAGGAGAACTTGAGGGGACCACACATTTAATCCCAATTGTGAATGGGGGCCCCAATGTTATGAATAAACTTGACAATTCTTGTTATGTAGTGACTTACGATGAGGTAATGAGGGAAGTACTAGAGAATAGGAAAAAGAAGCAAGATGGGAACGTCAACACGCTAACTCGATCCGGTCGAGTCATAGCAATCAACCCTTCCACTTTCGCACCGAGCTCCTCTTCTCAAAAGCCGCAAGCTCACAACGCTCCCGAAGATCCTCTACTTGTCCAACTCAAGAAAACTCAAGCCAACATCTCTATTTGGGACCTCATTGCATCCTCAAAGAAACACCGAGATCTTGTCATCCGCAATCTCGATGATACATCAGTCTCTCCCGATACTACTCCCGAGGACCTCACGGCAATGATTGGTCACATTCACTTTGGCAACGTCATCACCTTTGCCGATATGGACCTTCCACCGTTTGGTTCCGACCACAACGAAGCTATTTACCTCAAGGTACGAGCAAGGGGGAGGCCCGTCTCAAGAGTCTTAGTGGACGGTGGTTCCGCACTCAATCTCATGCCTGGTAGAATCATGGGCATACTGGGGCTTAAGGATTCTGATTTGAAGCCTTCTACTCAAGTAATCCGAGGTTATGACAGCACCGCCCGTACAGTCATGGGGATGATCGAAATAGACATTGAGTTTGGGAGCATGGTCATGTCCGTTCCATTCCAAGTGCTTGATATCCCGGCCTACTGTTGGGTCGACCATGGTTTCACAGTGCTAATGCCGTACCGTCAACTCTCCACCAATGTGTCAAGATCCGAAATGGTGATGAAATAGTGACCGTAATGGCTGAAAACATCACTATCCACAGAAAAGGTGAGCCCGTCCACCAAGTTCAGCATGGTCTACCAGACTCCACTCTCTCCGGCATCTCAATCAACGCCATTGACAAAGAAAGGGGAAACGGATCATGGACCACCAGCAATCACAAAGTCCTCCGCATGATGAGGAATATGAACTACTTCCCTGGTTTAGGCTTAGGGAAATATCAGCAAGGAATCCTACATCCCGTGCAAGTCCCATTTGTCAAGAACACCTTCGGTTTGGGGTATGATCCTTCCAAAGAAGACTTGAAACAAGAACAAGCGGTCAAGAACGAAAAGGCCCGAGCTCGTAAAGAAGGCCGTCGGTATGAAGTCCCTAATCTAAGGCCTTATCGCAAGACGTTGAATGGTTATTTTGTCCGCCAAGGGGAAGACGTTCCATACATGATCTTTCCCGAGCCGTGGGTTAACAAATAAAGGGCCCGTGGTATCCGAGGAATTCTTAGTCCAAGAAATGGGTTGCATACCCCACACAGCAACAAAGGAAGAGCAGCTCACACTTACCTTCGAGTCCGAGAGTGTCTCTAATACCCTCACCCAAGAGGATTTGGAGGCCATAGCCGAGCGTGTGTTTCCTTTCTTTCCTAATGAAAAATTTGATATTTCTGAGTACCCTGAGATTGCAAACATCATAAATGATGAATTAACTAATAATGAACTTAACAAACAAGTTAATAACGATTCAAATTATGATGAAATAGACCACGAAAACACAACATACTTAAATGAACTTGCTCAACAAGTCCGTAGTCGTGGCGAGAATGGTCCAAAGGCTGACGAAGAATTGCATGTTGTTAATCTGGGTACCGAAGAAGAGCCAAAAGAAACCAAGATTGGAAGCTTCTTTAAGGGGGACGACAAAGACAGATTGACTGCACTACTACGGGAGTTCGTGGATGTGTTCGCATGGTCATACAAAGACATGCCGGGTTTAGACAGAAAGGTAGCGGAGCACAGGATTCCGATCAGAGAAGGTACCAGGCCAGTAAAGCAGAAGCTCAGAAAGATCAAGCCAGAATGGTCTGTGCAGGTCAAAGAAGAGATTGAGAAGCTCCTCAGTGTGGGTTTCATCAAGGTTATCGAGTATCCGACATGGTTAGCCAACGTTGTGACAGTCAGGAAGGCGAATGGCAAGGTTCGAGTTTGTGTAGACTTCCGGGATTTAAACAAAGCTTCCCCAAAGGATGATTTTCCACTCCCTAATATCGACATGCTAGTCGACTCCACTGCTGCCTACGAGGTTCGCTCATTCGTGGATGGGTTCGCTGGGTACAATCAGATTCTTATGGCCGAGGAAGATCAACATAAGACAGCTTTCACAACACCGTGGGGTACCTTTTGCTACACAGTCATGCCATTTGGGTTAAGAAATGCTGGGGCTTCCTACCAAAGAGCCGTGACAGGCTTGTTCCACGATATGATTCACAAAGAAATCGAGGTCTACGTGGACGACATGATCATTCACTCCAAAGGAACCAATGGTCAACACCTAATCGATCTCCGCAAGTTCTTCGAAAGGCTTCGTCAACACAAGATGAGGCTCAACCCTGCAAAGTGCACATTTGGGGTTATCCGAGGCAAAGTTCTTGGTTATATGGTTCGAAGTAGACCCCTCCAAAATCAAGGCAATCATTGACATGCCTCCTCCAAAGACGCAGAAAGAGATTAAAGGTTTCATGGGAAGACTACAATACATCAGTCGGTTTGTGCACCAACTCACTTCCATGTGCGAGCCAATCTTCAAGCTACTCAAGAAGAATGTGGCTCTAGAATGGACCGACACGTGCCAAGAAGCCTTCGATCAAGTAAAGCATTACTTGACGTGCCCTCCTGTTCTAGTTCCGCCACACAAGGAGAAACCTCTGTTGCTTTATCTCACTGTCAATGATGAAGCCCTAGGGGCTATGTTAGCACAAGAGCAACGAGAGTCCACAAAGGAGAACGCCATTTATTTTGTCAGTCGCCGATTCCAAGGAGGCGAAAAGAACTACTCCGTCTTAGAAAAGTCATGTGCAGCATTGGTTTGGGTCACTCAAAAGCTCAAACACTATATGGAAGCTTTTCCGATCAAGCTAGTAGCAAAGGTGGACCCGCTCCGCTACATCTTCGAGAAGCCTTTCATGTCAACAAGAATAGCCAAATGGTACTTCATGCTCGCCGGCTATGATATCACTTACGTCACACTAAAATCCGTCAGGGGGAAAGTGTTCAGTGACCAGCTTGCCGAATTCCCGTGTGACGAAGTGAAGGGGGAAGATGTACAGTTCCCCGACGAGCATTTAATTTGTACTGCAACCGAGGAAGACAAGTGGCAACTTTTTTTCGATGGCGCCGCCAATAAACACGGTTTTGGTATAGGGGTATTGCTTGTCGATCCAAAAGACATCTACACTCCCATTGCCATACGCCTGGAATTCGAAGCTACCAACAACATTGCCGAGTACGAAGCATGCATAGCAGGGCTCGAAGCAGCTCTCGAAAGAAACGTCACGGAACTAGAAGTGTTCGGCGACTCTTTGCTCCTTATCAATCAGCAATCGGGTAAATGGCGAACCCAAGACCCGACTCTCCAACAGTATGGTCAGCACCTTGAAGAACTGGTTGAACAATTCCAAGAGATCACTTTCAACTACCTGCCAAGGGATAAGAATCGCTTCGCTGATGCACTAGCCACTATAGCTTCATTAGTTGAAATGCCCAAAGGGAAAATGGTGAAGCCTTTCAAAATTGCTCGAAGGAACAGTCCGGCATATTGCATGAGTATCGAGATCAACGAGGTTCAAACAAACTCTCCGTGGTATTCAGATATCATGAACTTCCTCAAAGACGGCACTTATCCCGAGAACATCAATAAGAAGTCTCAAGCAGCTCTGCAAAGGTTAGCCTCTCGGTACGTACTGATTGGGGACCGAGTCTATAAAAGGCACCACGACGGGATCAATCTCTTATGCGCCAATGAGACCGAAGCTCAAGAGATAATGTGTGAAGTGCACGAAGGAGAATGTGGACCCCACATGAATGGGTTTATGCTAGTCAAGAAGATACTTCGCATTGGTTACTATTGGAGCACTATGGAACGAGACTGTATCGAGAAAGTCAAAAGGTGTGCCAAGTGCCAATTCCACGCTAATCTGCAACATGCTCCACCCTCACAACTTTACAACATGGTCACACCTTGGCCTTTCTCTTGTTGGGGGATAGACATTATCGGTAAAGTTCATCGTGCCGGAAGGAATGGGCAGTCATTCGTCCTAGTGGCAGTCGACTACTTCACAAAGTGGGTCGAAGCACAAGCCTATCGGGCCCTCAACGCCAAGAAATTGGCCGAATTTGTAAAGATTAATATCATGTGCCGATACGGCGTGCCTCATGAAATCATTTCCGACAACGGCTCTCACTTCGAGAAGGAAATGGATGCACTTTTGGTAGAATACAAGATCACCAAGCACAAGTCATCCCCTTACCGGCCCCAAGCAAATGGCGCAGTCGAAGCAGCAAATAAGACCATCGAGACCATCGTCAAGAAAATGGCCTCAACAGGAAGGGATTGGCCCGAGAAGCTACCATTAGCATTGTGGGGCTACCGCACATCAATACGATCCGCAACAGGAGAAACTCCTTATGCATTGGTCTATAGTTCTGAAGCCGTACTCCCTATCGAACTTGAAGTCCCATCTCTACGGGTCCTCCTCGAGAATCAAGTCAACGAGGTCGACTGGATGCAAAGCCAATATGAACAACTAGCCTTGCTCGACGAGAAAAGGTTAAGAGCACTCGAACGCACAAGGGCGTATCAGCAAAGGATGGCAAGAGCTTTCAACAAAAAGGTGAAGCCTCGAAACATCAATGTGGGAGATTTGGTTTTAAGACAACATCCTCCTAATGCCATGAATCCCCTGGGGAAATGGGGACCCCGATGGATCGGTCCGTACGTGGTAAAAAGATACTAAGCGGTGGGGCAGTCCGGCTCGTGGATTTAGTTGGTGACCAGCTGCCAAAGGAGGTCAACCTCGACAAGCTCAAGAGGTTCTACGCTTAATAAACAAAGACCATAAAAAAAAAAAAAAAAAAAAAAAAATCGCTCGCTAGGTTGAAAACCCGCAAGGGTGGCCTAGGCAAAAATTAGAGCACGTGCAAAAAAGAAGCCCGCTAGATTGAAAACCCGAAAGGGCGGTCTAGGCAAAAAACAGGGTGCACAACAAAAAAAAAAAAAAAAAAAAAAAAAAAGAATGGTCTTTGTTTGTTTGAACTACGAAGACCTGAGCCTCCCAACTGGAGGAACGTAGGCAACCTTCGGGTGCGGTCTAAAACATATCAAAAATACCCAATTCACTTCAAATAACAAAATGCAATTTTTATTCATCCAAAGAATTATTCAAACCATTACAACGGATTTATTGAGCAACAAAAGACATCAAAATATTAAATCCTAAAACAAAGTGGTCTAATTGCAATCTCTTGGGGTACAAAGAAAAATCTAATCTTTCTTAGGGTTTGGGAACCCATTGCTTCTTGTTATGTACTTTAGTCTTCTTGGATGGGGACGGAACATTCTTGGGACCGCCAAGACGGGAGAAAACGCTAGGACGGGACGGAGCTTCATCAACGGCTTTCCCTTTACCCTTATCAAGCGGAACCTTAGCGGGGACAACCATGGGACGCTTCCACACATATGAGGAATTTCCCTTACCTTTCTTTCTTCTTGGGAAAATGACGGGGTTTATAGTCCCGCACATGAACCACCGGTCTCACGGGGTCAACAACATCGTCATTGGGCCTTCCCAAACGATCAAAAACGCTCGGACGTTTCTCCACCATCGAGACGGACCCTACAGCTGGAACGGCGTTCACCATTGGAACGGACTTCTCACCCTCGGGGACGGAAACCTTAACTTCAAAGGAGAAAGTCATTGGGGCCATTATAACAAGAATTTTGTGGTTTAGGGGGAGAAAGTGTTTGCAAAAGAATGCTGTGTGGCCATTCTGGTCGAAAAATGGTTCAAATTTATAGCTGTTGGAACATTCTGATCAGAAAAGAAAGGGGCTGTAATTCAGCAGTCCAGAAGCGCGCGCCTCCAACCAGGGCTTCACAACGCGCGCGCCTCCCACAAGCAAGGCCCGACGCGCGCGCCTTTGACAGCAGTTCAGACAGAAACAGCCCTTGTCAGTTCAGAACAGAACCCAAGCACTTCAACATACCCAACCTGCAGCAAAATCAAATCCCAGCAACAAAAAGGAGTTCAAGCATCGACAACAAGCAACCTTTGGGCACACATTTGTTTGTAAAGAGTCGACATCTAAGATCGAGTCGCTAATAGAACATAAAATGAGTAGTAAGATAACTAGGATTGTAAATACATGTTAAATGTTATTACAGGCAAAAGTAAAGGTGTTTCAATCCCTCATCCTCTCAGCCTCAACAGCTCGGGCACATCATCACCAGCACTGTACTCACCCCCTGTTACCGCTCTCGGTCTCCTCATCGTCATCATCATCCTCATCATCATCATCGTCATCATCATCCTCAGACTCAGATGTCTCAATCACAACATCAGGACGGGTCCTCTTGGCAGCTCTCCCTGATGAACTAGCGCCGCCCCGGTACTGGCTACCCTCTCGGCTCAGACTCCTACTATGGCTCAGACTCCTGCTCAGCGACTGCCTCGCCGAAGAGACAGCCTCATCAATGTCCAGCGCAGCATCCCTGCAGCCTCGTTCCATGCCCCGAGCACCTCGGGCAGCTCCTCTCGCAGCACCAGAGACAGCACCAGCAGCATCTCTAGTCATGGCAGCAATATCCCTGTACAGCTCCAGCACCCTCTCCTCCAGCTGACGGAGCCTCCGCCTCATCCCTTTGTTCTTCCTACCCAAATGCCTATAAGCAGCTACGGGCACCTGTTGCAACAAAGAACGGGGAAAGGAAATTACATCAATACAAAGAACAGAGAAACAAGAATGGAACTGAGAAAATGCAAAGATGGTCAGAGAGACATACCACAGCAGCCTGAGCGGGAGGCTCTCTCTCCGGCGACATATCCTTGGGAACAATCTCCCTCTGCCCCTCAAAGACCCCGAAGTTTGAATAAGTGTAATAAGGAGGAGGCAAAGGAGGATCAAAACAATACCCGGGACCGGTAGTATAAAACCGAGCGGAGGTCGAAGGAGCAGCCTGTGATCTCCTCGAATCAGCGAACATAAAGCCCTGCATCAAGTTGTTCTCCCTGAAGAGGCCATAATCCTGATCCAAGTGAATATAAGGGACGGCATCAACCCCTACCATATATGCCGCACGATCAGCCTCTGAAAGTGACCTCCAGTTACGAGGTCAGAAAGGAGGAACGTCTGGAACTGCAGGACGAGGAGGGGTGTAAAAGTCTGTCACCTGGGTACCATGCTGCCAAAATACTCTGTCTCCCAAGTACAGAGCCATGCACTCACCCGAACTCATCAAAAGCCGAGAACGGGTAGGAATAAGAGTGTGCTCAAACCAGTGCTAAACTGATCTCCACGGATACAAAGAAAAGGCAACAGACTCAGGCCTCAGGGTGTCCAAGTGCCGTCGGGCCGAAGTAAGACTAATGGGATTCGTGCCAGTCTTCACATTCCTCTCCTTATACGCCCACCGTGCGCAGTCCGGATACTGGGGCTGGCCTTCCTTGGCAATCTTGAAATCCCTCAGATTCAGGATAGCAAAAGCCCAAAGCTGTAGACAAGAGGCAGAAACAAAGTTAATGACAGTCAACGAAAAAGGCAGTTATGACTAAGGCAAGGAGAATATAAAAGGGACAGTAAGTGGTATACCTCCCACAGCAAGCTGAAGCCCGTAACAGAGCTGGTAGTCGAGCGGCTGGTCAAATCCATGCCGTGATAACAAGCAGCCAAGCCCGCTGCGCCCCAGTTATACTGGCCGATCTGGTCCAAGTCCACTAACAAGTCAAGCAGAGCCAAAGAGGCCGAAGATCCCCCGTTGGCAAACAGAGTGTGGGATAACAAGTACCAAATGAAGCAACGGGCCACAGCGTCAACCCGATCAGCAGTAACACCTCGAGCCTCAGCCATCAAGATGCTGAAATAAGCCCGGATTCTCCCCCATGTCACTCGAGAATTCTTAACCTCGAACCGGCAGTCAACTAAGGCCAGTAACTCGTCCGGAGTCCGAACAGCCCCTCTCAAACCAAAAGGGACAGGCACCCCCATGAACGGTAAGCCCGTCAAAGATGTGAAATCAGTAGGCGTCATGGTCACCTCGCCCATGGGTAAATGGAAGGTATGGGTGGTATCCCACCATCTCTCCCTCAATGCCTGAACCACATCAGGGTCATTCTTCAAAGCTGGGAGGCTAGTGACAAAAAGACCAAAATGAGTCCCTGTGACTCGGGCCCGAACATTCTCGGGCAACCTCTTCCATATAGAGATAGGCCCATGAGCCCCACCGCGAATCTCTGTCAAACGAGTCCACTCCTGAAAAGAAAAAAAAAAGGAACAGCAAAAATTTCATCAGCATAACTGCTAGAAAAACGGATGAACTCAACACAGAGATTTCAACGGCAGAACAATGTACAAGCAAGTGTGTGAACGTGAAAATGGACATCCCAACATGTTTCTTACAACAAATCAGCAACAACAAACAACATGCAAAGAATGATCAATAAAGCTGCTGCAGCAATATTTCGGGTAAAGAAAACAGAACTTCATGAAACCCGAAATCGACAAGAAAGGTGAGGCATTCTTACCAAACCCGAAGTCACGAAGTGATAAATATGGGTATGAGGCCGGAAAGTAAGCAAGCTCGGGTCCATAGCTTCAACCCCAATTTCGGGCTCCTCGCCCTGTGGCATCTCAAACGGAGGTGACTGCTGACGATCCGACATCGTTTCTTTGACGGAATTGATCCTAGGGCAGCAAGAAAATGTTTTGGGGTGATCTCTCTACGAAAATGGGGCTTGGAATTTGGAGGGTTCTTCAAATTTTTGAAAAATGGCCGAAAACAGCGAACAGCCTATTTAAATATGCTGAACTTATGCGCCAGGCGCGCGCCTCCCTACATACTCATCTGAGGCGCGCGCGTCCCATAACGAGTCCCGGACGCGCGCTCTTCCCATCGTCAGGCAGGTTCAGAAGCAGTCTCCCATGCAAAAATCCATGCATCGTATCAAAGGGTTCCCCACGGATTCCGAACTCCCTAAGTTCTGTCATGGGTGCCACACCCCCCTCAAGAGTCAATCTCAACATTTCATCCCCAGCAGGAACATTTTTCTGGTCGCGGTCAACCATGCCCGTACCCCACAATTCAAAAGTCAAGTGTGACTCCAAACGGCACGAGACTTCAAAGCAATATTTCATCAAACGGATTCACTAACGGATTCGTCAACAAGGGTTCACCAACGGACTCATCCAAGGGATTCACTAACGGATTCATCAAACGGATTCACCAACGGATTCGTCAACAAGGGTTCACCAACGGACTCATCCAAGGGATTCACTAACGGATTCATCAAACGGATTCACCAACGGATTCGTCAACAAGGGTTCACCAACGGACTCATCCAAGGGATTCACTAACGGATTCATCAAACGGATTCACCAACGGATTCGTCAACAAGGGTTCACCAACGGACTCATCCAAGGGATTCACTAACGGATTAATCAAACGGATTCACCAACGGATTCGTCAACAAGGGTTCACCAACGGACTCATCCAAGGGATTCACTAACGGATTCATCAAACGGATTCACCAACGGATTCGTCAACAAGGGTTCACCAACGGACTCATCCAAGGGATTCACTAACGGATTCATCAAACGAATTCACCAACGGATTCGTCAACAAGGGTTCACCAACGGACTCATCCAAGGGATTCACTAACGGATTCATCAAAAGGGTTCACTAACGGATTCGTCAACAAGGGTTCACCAACGGACTCATCCAAGGGATTCACTAACGGATTCATCAAACGGGTTCACTAACGGATTCGTCAACAAGGGTTCACCAACGGACTCATCCATGGGATTCACTAACGGATTCATCAAACGGATTCACCAACGGATTCGTCAAAAAGGGTTCACCAACGGACTCATCCAAGGGATTCACTAACGGATTCATCAAACGGGTTCACTAACGGATTCGTCAACAAGGGTTCACCAACGGACTCATCCAAGGGATTCACTAACGGATTCATCAAAGGGATTCACTAACGGATTCATCAAACGGATTCACCAACGGATTCGTCAACAAGGGTTCACCAACGGACTCATCCAAGGGATTCACTAACGGATTCATCAAACGGAGTCACCAACGGATTCGTCAACAAGGGTTCACCAACGGACTCATCCAAGGGATTCACTAACGGACTCATCCAAGGGATTCACTAACGGATTCATCAAACGGATTCCCCAACGGATTCGTCAACAAGGGTTCACCAACGGACTCATCCAAGGGATTCACTAACGGATTCATCAAACGGATTCACCAACGGATTCGTCAACAAGGGTTCACCATCGGACTCATCCAAGGGATTCACTGACGGATTCGTCAACAAGGGTTCACCAACGGACTCATCCAAGGGATTCACTAACGGATTCATCAAACGGATTCACCAACGGATTCGTCAACAAGGGTTCACCAACAGACTCATCCAAGGGATTCACTAACGGATTCGTCAACAAGGGTTCACCAACGGACTCATCCAAGGGATTCACAAACGGATTCACCAAAAGGTTCACTAACGGCCTCATTCAAAACATTCAGCCGGCAGGTTCACCTAACGGATCATGCCACCCCCTCTATCAACAAAAGCCGCTCACACAGGGAGCGCACCACTATCTCTCGCAATTTCAAATTCCTGCTTTCATCGAGTCTTTGCCTTTTCTTAGTGATGTCCTCGGTGGGTGTTTTTAACTTTCGTCGACGCGTTTTGCTTTGCAATCCACGTCGCCGAGGGGCTCTGTAGACACCCCGCCTTGGACCGCTCACCCCGATTGCACATTTGATTTTGTGTTTCTCCCCATTTTAAGTGTTTCTCGTTAGTTTCTGTCACTTCCGTTAAGTTCCTGACTGACTTCGTTAAGTCCAGGGACTAAACTGAATGACAGGGCTGACTTTCTAGTCCATTCTGTCAAAATTGCCTTCTCTGAGTCGCGCACCTCCGACAGGAGGAGCCAGGCGCGCGCGCCTCCCGCCCCCAAAGCAGGAAGCGCGCGCCTCTGGGCGTCAGTTACAGATTTCTGGCCAGGATTCCCTCCCTTGCTCAATTTACAAGATTTTGCCCGGGAAGGATTTCTTGGTGACTGAGTTTTGGCACCAAAAACACCCCTCTTTCACCTATAAAAACCTCTCTTTACCTCCATTTTCAAGGATCGAAGACTGAGGCCGAAAATTGAACTTACAAAAACTATACCAAAATCACTTTCTAAAGGTTCTCCTAGGATTTCATCAAGAAATATTTGAAGGTCTTCAAATTGTAGGTAAAAGTCCATCTTTTCCTTCCTTTTCTACTTCATCTCCTCTCTCTTTTTACTTTAATCAAATGTGCAATCACCCAAATCATTTTGGGACATGACTCTAATGATCACCTCATCTCATTGAGGTTGGTTAAGGAGTCATCTCCTACATTCCAAATCCTATTTTAAATCCCCCCTTTTCATGACTTAAAGAAGAAGAAGAAGAACATTTTCATTCATGTAGATTTTGATCAAGCAAGACCAACTTTAATTTGGGCGAGATGGGTGTTTCGGTACTTCCCATCTCGTAATCTAACCTCCAAAACTCAAAACAAAGAATCTCTGTTTTCGTAATCAAACTTAGGCTACAATCTATAGGTTTTTCTTATGTTCCTCAAAACATAGGTGGCGACTCTAAAAACAAGTTAGACATCCTAGGATAACATCACGCGCTCGAGCCTAAGGCCGTGGTTCCCCCGGGGTATCTACAGGTAGACCTAAGAGGTTGTCCCTAAGAGGATAATGGAGCCATGGTTTAGACATGGTGAGAATATGTATGTGTTGGTAGGTTTGAGATCTAGGAGATCGGGTAGGCTTGGGACCAGTAGGTTCGGGAGCTAATGGGTCATCCTAAGGATTTGGCTATGGTAGACAGGTTTAAGGTTTGAGGTTTTGGATAAAGCCGGTTTGAGGCCTCAGGAGTCACGCTAGAAAATTTTATAGGGTCGTGCTAAGGGGTTATGGTGTAACCTAGGTAAGACTTACCGGGTAGGTTCGGGACCTAAAGGTTTTGAATCAGGTAAGCTTGGGACCTATAGAGTCGAGGGTTTAGGCCTAGAGGACTCCTAAAGTGTAGGAGATAGGGTAAAGGACCAAGTCGGTTTAAGAATCACAAAGATTGGTCCTAGATGGACCGAGGATGTTTTTGCAATTTTGTGGAGACCGAGGGTGCGGGTTTATAAACAATGTGTCGGGGAGAGAACTTTTTGAAAGGGTTATGATTTTATAAGATGCCTTATAATTAATTACGATTCTAACAAATCCAAAGAGTTTGTCACGTACTGAGTTTGACGATGAGGGATGCCCTTCTACTAAGTATATCCTTGTTGAAGCTCCGGTATTCTCCGAGAAACCACCACATAGCTAACCTATTCTGTTAGGGACACTCTAGTTTGATGAGCGGGTATCCTCCCTCCTTTGAGAAATTATACGTTGAGCTTGATGATGAGGGATTCCCTTCTTCTAAGCACGTGTTTGTTGAAGCCTCGGTATTCTTTGAGAAACCACGTAGTCAGTCCTTCTTTGTTAGGGAAGCCCAAGCTTGATGAGGGTGTAGAGCGAGGTATACTACCTCCTTTAAGACGCACCCTTTTTTCTGCCTAGACCACCCTTGCGGGTTTTCAATCTAGCGGGCATCTCTTTTGCGTCATTTTTTTTAAATCATTCAGTCGACTCAAAAAAGGAAAAAGAATTATTTGAAAACATGCAGGGGCATTTTAGAGAGAGAAAGAGAGAGAGAGCGAGAGTGCTCGTATTTCGACTCTTTGGAAAACTTATGAGAGGTATATGTATCATTGGAAGGAAGCCCCTGCTTGACAGAAAGTAAGTGTTTGGCTCTTCCTAGATTGTAGAAAAGAAGACTTGTGAGACATTTGAAAATTGTTTTATTCAAGATTCTCATTTGATTGCTCAGGAATGGACCTCGTTAATTGATTAATGAGTTCTGGTTAATGGGTACACAAGTAGCCTTAAAATAAAAAATGTTTTGATCAATTATGAGGGAAGAAACCAGAAGTAGAAATATATGGGGAGAGAGAAGAGAAAGAAAATTGGCTCAAGGTGGGTTGTGTATATTTTGGACCGAACCCGGAGGCTACCTACATTCTCCTCAAGGTGAGAAGCTCAGGTCCGCGTAGTTTGAGGGAGGCTCGGCTGATGATGAAGTTGGGTTTGAGGTTCGTTTAACAGAGGTGAGTTGCTCCGTTGTTGCTTGTTGCTTTGGACTGCTTCATTGTAGTTGTCATGGGCGGCTGCCCTTCTATTTTTCTATTTTTTATTTTATCTCTTTGTGCACACCTATTTTTTTTGCCTAGGCCCCCCTTTCGGGTTTTCAACCTAGCGGGCTTCTTTTTTGTGCAATGCTCTAATTTTTTCCTAGGTCGCCCTTTTGGGTTTCAACCTAGCGAGCCCTTTTTTTTTTTTTTTTTTTTCATTTGTACATGAAACATTGGGCAAGACGAGCCCCTAGTCTGCTTTTGCCTTTCTCCTATTGTAAGGTAGCCTCCTTATAGTTGAAGCGGCCTTTTGGTGGTGGCGGGCCTCGTAGCCCCTTGATTTTCACCGGCGGAGCTCCATCGGATTGTCACGTGGCACCTACGAATGGCATGAACAATTCCGTACATTTCTTTTACATATTTGATGGAATACGGACAGCCCCTGTGTATCGGCATGTAGTACTCATGAAGGGAACAGATAACCTCTTGAATTGTGGCAACATGGATTCCTATTTGATGATGAGCAACCGCAGTCCACGTCTTCGTCATGACCGTATGGAAAAGGGGTCTAATGGTAAGATGGGAGGTGTATGAGGATAGTGTATGGGAGAAGGTGTATAGGGAGAGTGTACATGAAGGGTGTACATAGGGTGAGTGTATAAAGGGAGTGTATGGGTATAAATGTATAGAGAAGATAAAGTGATTCGTTCATCCCAATTGATCAAAGCATTTGTTATCTTGAGATTAATTGTTTACTTAGTTATGTGAATGGTTTGTGGGTCCATTTACCTTTTAATGAGTTGTCATTAATGAGTAACATTAAGATTAATTCATCATATAAAGATATAGCAATCAAGTGAAAATGGTGAATAAGACAATTTTCATGGAATTGATTTATGCAAGATTATGTCTCAAGTCTAGAGAGAAAAGAAATAAAGACTCTTTTATTGTTTGAAAGAAAAACGACTAGTCCGGGGTGGACTTTTACTAAAGAAACAAAAATCATCCAAGGTGGACTTTTGACTAAGGACACTCTAGAACCTACGAAGACTGAATGACCCCTTTTTTTATTATTATTTAAAGGAGGTAGCCCCAATTTGCTCATTCTGATATCCAACCACATTCCTTAGGCGCGTGGCGGCGTTGATTTGAATTGTCGGGACGTGGCCTCTTTGCATTGCTTCCCTTGTTAACACTGTGGGATTCCTCCTCATTAATGTCTACATCGTCCTTGGTGCGTTGAGGTGATCTGAAGTGAATTGATGAGAGATTTTTGCTAGCACGATCGGAGATCTCTTGCCGTTGATCCCAAACACCACCTTGGATTATCGTGGCTAGTTCTTTGAGCTTCTCAGAGATTCTATGTCTCTCCTTTGAGAGACGGGCCTCTTGTTCCTCAAGTTCTTTGGCCACCTCCGTCCTATGGCGATTTCCTTGGGCTTCTAACGCCAAGTGCAATTCTTCGGCATGACGTCTGTCTCTTATGTCGAGGACCATCTTCAAGTCTTCTATGTGCCTTTTCTCTTGGAAGTCAAATCTTTTGGCCACGCAGGCAAGGGCCATCTCGAAGTATTTTGACGACATGCAGGCGACCTATGGCGCATTAAACATTTTGCATTTATTTAGTCTCATAATTAACGACAAGGCATCGTTATAAAATCACTTTTGGAAAAGAGTCGGTCTCCACATTTTGAAATGCATTTATTGACAAAAATTTGAAAGTTTGACTGGGCTGAAGTTGCCTACGTTCCCCTTACCATGAGGGAGAGGTCCCACACAGTGAGAGGCTCAGGTCACCGTAGTTCGAGTCAAGTTAGACTTTTTTTTAAAAAAAGAGGTGAGAGATGACCATAGGGGTCAAAAAGAGGGAGATGACTCGGTCCTTGGTCAAGCATAGGTGAGGAAGACCTATAGGAGTCGGGTAACGTTTGACTTAAGGTTTGACCTAAATAGACCGAGAGGTAGTTCAAGCTAGAACGTGTTGATAATGGTGGGTTGACCAAGATGGGTGAAGGATAGGTCGACCTAAATGGGAAGGGTTGGATTGGCCTATATAGTGAATGGATCAAGGTAGCGAGTTGTAGCGGGTTGCGTATGGGATAACCAAAGCGGGACAGACATGGTTTGACCTAGGCGGGTCAAATGTAGGTTAGCTGGCCTAGATGGTTGACCTAGATGGGTCAAAGGGACGTAAGCGAGTCAATGATCGACCAAGACGGGTCAAATATGGGTAGGCTGGCTTATTTGGGTTGGTTGACCAAGGGAGGTTGGAGATTGACCTAGATGGATCCAAGATAGGTAAGTCGACCTAAGCGGGTCAAGGATTGACCTAGATGGGTCAAAGGTTAAGGGGTAGTTTCAACCTAAGATGGACAAGTTGACCTATATGGGTCAAGGATGATGTGTGGACCTAGACGGGTCGAGACGGGTTGACCTAGGTTGTTCAGGACAACGGTGGGTAGAGTAATGACCTAGGAGTTAAAGGTTGACTTAAGGGGTCAAAAGGTGATAAGGTTGACCGAGGAAGTCAAGGGTTGACCTAAGAGGTCAAAGGCGGATAAGGTTGACCTAGGGGGTCAAGGGTAGACCTAAGAGGTCAAAAGGTGATAAGGTTGACCGAGGAAGTCAATGGTTGACCTAAGAGGTCGAATGCGATTGGGTAGACCTAGGGGGTCAAAGGTTGACCTAAGAGGTCAAAGGCGGATAAGGTTGACCTAGGAGGTCAAGGGTTGACCTAGGGGGTCAAAGGTTGACCTAGGAGGTCGAAGGTGATAGGGATGACCAAGGGGGTTGAAGGTTGACCTAAGAGGTTAGAGGGTGATAAAGTTGACCTAGGGGGTCAAAGGTTGACCTAGGAGGTTTAGAGGGTGATAATGTTGACTTAGGGGGTCAAAGGTTGACCTAGGAGGTCGAAGGTGATAGGGTTGGCCAAGGGGGGTCGAAGGTTGACCTAAGAGGTTAGAGGGTGATAATGTTGACCTAGGGGGTCAAAGGTTTACCTAGGAGGTCGAAGGTGATAGGGTTGACCAAGGGGGTCAAAGGTTGACCTAAGAAGTCAAAGGGTGATGATGTTGACCTAGGGGGTCAAAGGTTGACCTAGGAGGTCGAAGGTGATAGGGTTGACCAAGGGGGTCAAAGGTTGACCTAAGAGGTCAAAGGGTGATAATGTTGACCTAGGGGGTCAAAGGTTGATAAGGTTTTGACCAATAGCAGGTCGAGATGAAGGGTAGACCTAAATGTATCACAATGATGGGTAGACCTAGACGGGTCAAACGTAATGGTTAGGTAACCTAGCTAAGTCAAGATGACGAGTTTTGAAAGATGGACCAATGGATGAGCGATGGACCTTAGAGGTCGCCTAAATGCAATGAACATTTTATTTTACGAAAAGTTTTGTATTATTTACATCTTAATTGGTTGATCCAAGGAGTGTCCTAATCTCTATGTGTGGGTTGACACGGGTAGGATAAAAGGTTCCCACCGCTCGCAAAGCATACATGATGAGTGGAGGAAACGAGTGGCTCGAAAAAAGGGCGGCAGTAGCACCACTAATTTCTGCACATCGAATGCTCCGAGGGTGATGAGGGTTATGTGCAGTGTTGACACGGACTAGTGGTAGTGTGTGGCAAGTAACTAATTCTTTTTAGGGAGAAAAAGAGAAGTTTTTGATATTTTTATGATGCAATGCAGTGCAAGAGATAAGAAAAGATAAGAATGTACAAGGGAGCATAGCAAAGTTTTGCATTTGTCCTTAGTACTAGGGTGCACATTGCAAAGGTACAAGGTGCATGTGACAACATGGCAAAAGCAAAGGGTGCATGTGGTAACATGGCAAAAGTATGGTACATGTGAAAACATGGCAAAAGCATATGGTGCATGTGAAGACATGGAAAAAGTACAAGGTGCATGTGACAACATGGCAAAAGCATAGGGTGCATGTGAAAACATGGCAAACATCATGATAATAACAAAAGTTAGACCAACTAAGTTTGAAAAAGTTTCAAAGAAGTCCCCAACAGAGTCTCCACTGTGAATACGTGTGTTTGAAATTGAGATATTCATAGCAATATTAACAATATGAGAGTCGCCACGCCGTTTTAATTATAGCAAAAACATTGAGAAAAAGCACGTTAATGGTTCAGGGGTCAAATTACGATAAGAGAAGAATATTTAGCGTTATCACTCCTATCGCCCGAATGATCGGTCTTTCTATCATGATAGGGTGGAAAGAAAGCATAGACATATTTTAAATGTGTCTCATGGTTTAATGTTTCAAGCAAAATTACCGGTCATGTTTTGGGGGGAGTGCGTGTTGGCGGGTGGACATTTAATTAATCGAACCCCCTCAAAGTTGTTAAACGAAAAAACTCCTTATGAAATTATCTTTGGGAAGCCTCCTTCTTACTCACACATTCGGGTGTTTGGGTCTTTATGTTATGTGCATTATTCCCGGCGTGATAATGATAAGTTTGCAAGTCGAAATAGGCGATGCGTGTTCTTGGGGTATCCTCTTGGAAAGAAAGGGTGGTATGTGTATGATATTGATGAAAATAAGTTGCTCGTTTCTCGGGATGTTATTTTTGTGGAAAAGGAGTTCCCTTTTGCTAACGGTCGGGCTGACCAAGATGGAGCATACACGGATTCGGATATTTTTCTTTGTCCTTCGAATAATATGGAGGATTGTGAAGATGATGTAAATGTGACTGGGGAGTTGACTGCACAACCCACTTCACAGGTGTCCGAATAGGTGGCAGAGCAGATACCTACCGATGATGAAGTTCCTGATACAGTTTCTGACCAATTGACTGACCATGTGATGGACCAGTTGACAGAACAGGTTCCAGCACAGATGGCTGAACAGGTTGAACCGCCGACCGAATTGATTGAGCCAGAAAATTTGGGATGTGGTCAGAGAGTTAAAGTGCCTTCTACCAGATATCCAGCTTCTGAATTTGAGTTGGGACAATCTCAGGCGCATACCACTCAAGCTACACCCCCGTCCCGTCCATCTTCTCAATCCAAATCTTCAGGTACTTGCTAGAATCACTTGTGGAAATTCCCGAATGGACTGAGGTCAAGACCTTCAAAGTCGCGAGGCGAACTACTCATACTTATTACTCAACCATAGACCTGCACAACTACAAAGAAGAGTGTAACTCTGTGAATGCCTTGGATGATAAACTTTGGTATTATGATGTATGGAGTTTCCTCCTAGACGGAACATTCCCATCAGACGCATCACCTAAAGCAAAGATAGCCCTCAGACGGTTTGCCGCCTAATTCGTTATCATAGGTGATCGCCTCTACAAGAAACATTACAAGAAGTGTCTATTCTGTGCCAACAAGCACGAAGCCGTAGAAATCATGGACCAAGTCCATCAAGGAGTCTGTGGAACCCACATGAATGGCAATATGCTAGCAAAGAAAATTATCCGACTAGAGTACTACTGGGATACTATGGAAGCCGACTGCACCGAGATGGTTAGAAAATGCCACAAGTGCCAGATACATGCCAACCTGCAACACGCACCACCATCAGTGTTATACCCCATGACATCCCCTTGGCCATTCTCTACATGGGGAATAGACGTTATTGGCAAAACACCGACGGGTCATAATAGACACTCATTCGTGTTGGTCGCCGTTGATTACTTCACTAAGTGGATAGAAGCTCAATCCTACAAAGTCTTGAATGCCAAAAAGGTGGTTGAGTTCATTAAGACCAACATAATATGCCGATATGGGGTACCTCATGAGATGATATCCGACAATGGCACGCACTTTAAGAAAGAATGTGACTAACTACTTGCAAAGTACAAGATAGAGAGACATAAGTCGTCACCATACTGACCACAAACCAATGGAGCAGTCGAAGCTGATAACAAGACCATAGAGACCATCATTAGGAAAACAGATAAGACTGGCAGAGACTGGCCCGACAAGTTACCTTTTGCACTCTGGGGCTACCGTACTTCGATCCGTACCGCCACCGGTGAAACTCCATATGCCCTAGCCTATGGGATGGAAGCAGTGTTACCAATCGAACTAGAAGTATCATCACTAAGGGTTCTCCTAGAAAACCAAGTGAATGAAGTCGCATGGTTGAACAGCGGTTATGAACTAGCTCTGCTAGATGAACGACGACTTCGAGCTGCCAAGGATATCCAAGCGTATCAACAGAGAATGGCCCGAGCATTCAATAAGAAAGTCAAATCCAGAAACATCAAAGAAGGGGACATTGTCCTACGCGAACACCATCCTGGACCATTCAATCCTATGGGAAAGTGGGGACCAAGATGGATAGGCCCTTACATAGTCAAGAATGTCTTCTCCGAAGGAACGGCACAACTCGCAGACCTAGATGGAGATCAACTGCCGAAGCCCGTCAACATGGACAAGCTGAAGAAGTACTACTCATAGTTCCGTCCCCTATTTAAAAAAAAAAAAGAGGCTCGCTAGGTTGAAAACCTGCAAGGGCGGCCTAGGCAAAAATTAGAGCAGAGAGCACGAGAAAAGAAGCCCTCTAGATTGTAAACCCGCAAGGGCGGTCTAGGCAAAAATCAGGGTGTGCATAAAAAACAAATAGGGGACAGTCTCGTACGAGACACCTATGTCTCGTACGAGACATGTCAGTCAGCAGACATAATTTTCTCTTTCTTAAACAAGAACTACGATGACCTGAGCTCCTTATTTAATTGATCTAAAAGGAGAACGTAGGCAGCCTTTTGGTCCGGTCAATTCAATAATTAAAATCAAAATCTTGTCTTCTTATTAATTGAATGCATTTCAAGAAAGCAATAAGAAAATTTCTAACATGAATACCAACTTGAAAAAGAAAAATAAATAAAATACTAAAAATCTAAACATTGGTCTATCTATTTCAATCTCTCGATACTCCCAAGGATCTATTTCTTCCTTGACTTATTAGTGGCTTGACCATGATCCGCCTTGTCATCCCTCTTCCTCTTGAACCAAGGTATCTCGAAACCAGGAGGAACATCAAATCAATTGACCACCGAGGGAGTGAATCATGCAAACACGTGAGGCCTATCTAGAGCTTGAAATTTACCGGGAAGTCCGTTCGCCCTCTTCTCGTAAAAGTCACTATCCAGAAAGTCTTGAGCGGCATCTACTCTAACATTAGAAGGATCCTCCTTAGCTTCCTTCTTCCTCAAATTCAAGCTAGGCTCGAATTGGTCCCCCAACAGAGAGCGGCGAATCTCATCAATACCCTCGACACTGGGACGGAGTTCTGTGAGAAACCATTCCAAGTATTTGTCCGACAAATAAATGCTCCCTCCATCATGACGAAGATTGGTCCAACGATCTATAGCGGTGCCTTGCCCCCAAACGCGAGCCAAGCTCATAGAGAACTCTGAGTCCATGAAAAAGATATCTTTAGGCCGTCCCCCTAACACGAAAGTTTCCTGCTGCTGACCGAATTGTCGCATTACCCTCCGAGCAAAATAGAAAGAGGAATCCCTCAAACCTGGAAGGACGACCCTGTAGTACCTAAGGGTATTAGTTACGAACCGCTTCACCTTCTAAAAGGAGGGGCACCAAGCAATATCATCAGTCTCCACTTTGTCAAAAAGAAGGGCCCACTCCTCGACGCTGAGACCCTTCACCAATAGTTTCCGCCTATGGAAAGTGTAAGGAGAATACTCGACCGGAGAGTCCAAAAGTTTAAAATGTTCTCTGAGCCAAATGTTCAACAATAATGGAATTCCCCGAGTCATGGAGCCGGTTCGGTGTAGCTCATCAAGACCATGAAGGGTCTCCCCCAAGATAAGAGGAATTATGTTGAAGGCCCGTCCTCTAGCTTGCAGAACAATGTCTACAAGCTCCGTGTTCTCCATGCCACACTCGCTCATGAAAAGTACATTTTGGAACAAACATAATGCCAAGAGGCAACACTGGGAATCCACACCGTGACCACGAGTCACCCGACCTTTAAATCTCCTAGGCAGAGCGTGGAGATCAACATGGCGGTTATGAATATAACTCTGCACCTCAGGAAGGCCTATACTCAATAAGTCCCTAAGAGACTCAGCCGGTACCTTGTCACAATTAGGAACCGCAATCACCCTGGTCAATGGCATATCCAGGATAGCCGCCATCTCTTCTACAGTAGGGACCATATCATTAAGTGAAAAGTTGAAGAGATGAGTCAATGGATCCCAGAATTGTGCAACTCCCTTTTAAAGGTCCCAATCCGGTTTTAGATTCTTCAAGGTGAAAAGAATCTTAAACCCGAACATCTCCACGAATCTCTCTTGGCGAGGTTTATTGAATGAACGAAAGAACGTTGCTAAATCACCCTTATAGCGTTCCACTAATTCTGAGTCAAAGGAGAACTCATCAACAATTATTGATGAAGGGACGGACTTACTTAGGGCCATTAGGAGCAAAAGGTTGAGAATTTTACTCCAAAATAAAAGGTTCCAGAACTGATTTAAAGCTGCGTGGTATTCTAGGACAGACTAGAGGTGTTTATATACAAGTTTGGATACCAAATCCCCGAGGAAAAAGGAGAAACAGCTGTAGATTCAGAGGATGACTCGTACGAGACATCGATGTCTCGTACGAGGCATCTCCCCAGTTCAGAACAGCAACAACTCTGCTCAAATCCCAGGTTTCCCGACAAGTCAAAACATGCCTCGGTCACCTCAGAAATGTATTCGAAACAGTTTATACCTCACATACAAATGACCCAACACGAATCCATCTCATAAAATTAGCCCTCGGTTGACCAACCGGATGTGAATCAATCGATTTACACAGTCAGAAATAAAAACTAAAATTAACTAATGTATTGTGGGTTAGAGTTAGGAAATAACTGTTGCATAGGTACAAAAAGAAAAAGTTGTCTTCGCCTACACCGAGGTAATAAATACATCATCAAAAAAAAGAAAAGAGACGTCGCCACCACCACGTGATCATTCATCAGTCCGAGGTTTCTTCCCGCAAAAAGCCGACTCTGCTGTCTGGCGAGCCAATCGGCCTAAGAGTCCCATGGTCTCTCTCTTCACCCTCTTGGCATAGGCCATAAACTGGGAAAGCCGTCAGGCGACCTCTCTATACTCAGCAATGGGCACCTGTTGAGAAGAAACAAATAGAGGTGTCAAAAATGTTCGAATAAACGATAATCAGAGACATAAAATGGTAAAATGACAAGAAATGACAGAAGAAGGGTCATAAATCATACCATGGTGGCGTCAGCGGGAGGTACGAGTCCCTCATGCATATCGTAATCGGCAGAAAGGTCCTCGACGCTCACTATCCCCTCAGCCATGCTGTAGGTAAATGAAGCCGGTCCAAGCTGTGGACGGAAAGGGACGTGGACAACTCCCTGGGCCTGAGCCTGATCACCCTCTATAATCAACCGGGGCATGAGACGAGCGAGAAAGTTCTGATAATCGGCCTCCAGAGACATATGGTCAAAAGCATCTTAACCAATGATGAGGTCCCCTCTCTCCTCCTCCGTGATGGAATAAGAATTAAGTATATGGGCCGGTGGGTCTAGAGGAACAACAACATCGAGCCTGCCACCACCATACTAGCGAGAGAATCTCTCTCCTAAATAGAAGCATTCCCCACTGAGACCGATCATCAACAGCCTTATACCATCAAACCCGTAAACATGGTCAATGCCCAAACTCCGCCAAGGAAAGAAAGCGACAGCAGACTCAGGGATGGCCTCCCATCTGTCAAAATAGAGCCACATGTGCTCCACCGGCATATCAGCCCCTTCTGCCTACTCATCATGGGTATCCCTGTTACCCCGGCGCCATCTCAAGTATCTGGGAACATAACAGTGTTGTCTCAAAGGTTAAAAGTGAAGAGACCAAACATGGCGTATCCCCAAGCCTGCAAAATGGGAGAAACATAGAAAAATGTCAAAACTGAATGAGCTACCAAGACAAAAAGTAAACTGGGGATGAAATTAAGGAGGAATACAAAAGAAGATGAGTATTATACCTCCCAGGCATGACTGTAGCTACCTAAGCTAGCATTCGCCCGATCCTGCGAACTCTCATCCATCGCCACATAGCAGTAGGCCAAGCCAGCAGAACCCCAGCTAGCATCAGTGGCATGCTGCATATCTCTCAACACACATAGAAGAGTGAACAGGGTTGTCGACGCATGATTGGAAAATAGCGTCTCAGAAAAGGCCCACCACAGAAAACCGCGAACAGCTGCAATGCGGGTAGCAGTAAGATGCATCTAGCTAGCATTAACGGTAACATACGCATCGACCTTGTCCCTCAAAGCCTTCAGAGGGACACCCTTTCCTAGGGTGTACACAGAGAATCCCAGAAATCGCATCATATCATCCTTATTGGGAGAGAAGTCAACATCCACCTCAAGCGGCTCGCCGACGATGGCAAGCCCCGTAATGGCATGAAAGTCAGTAGGGGTCATGATAACCTCCCCCCACCGCATGTGCATGGTATGAGTACTATCCCACCAGCGCTCCCAAATGTCTTGGAGCAAATGAATGTTCCTCCTCTCACCGAGTAAGCCGTCAAAGAAGGGTTTCAGCCCGAGATTCACGATCCATTCCTTCATCTCTCCATTGAGAGTTTCCCACCTCTCGGCAACCGCTCGTACGCTGCCTCTACAGTTGTTAATCACCATGAATGACTGCAAGCAACATATACAAAAGAGACGAATGTCAGAAAATCGGTAAAATCCTCATTTAAGCATTTTACTCGAAAAGTCACAAAATTGCCTAAAACGACAGTCGAAATCATGTACTACTATACTACAATGATTTTCAACATCAACAAGGATGAAATTCCATCGAAAGATTAGCCATGCACGGTAAACCCTAGCAGCGATAATTCTAGGCGAAAATCAACTAAAGTCGAATTGCTAGAACACTAAATTGAGACATGCAACAACAAAATTGGAACGGAAACTCAGTCAAAGGAAGAAATCCTTACTCGCCTAGTCCGAACGGCGTGAGAGATATGGTCCTCGGGGAATGGGAACAACTCATCCATCTCCCACCGCTTTCCCTTCTTATGCCTACCAAAAAGGTGTTCTTTGTGGATCGATTAGCACCGGCCATTTGAAAGGGTTGGAAATCACTAAAGCTTGGTGAAAATAAAGATTTTGGATGAAAAAATTGCCTAGGGTTGAGAATTTCCGAAGTAAAATAAGAAAAGTGATTTGAAAATCACTTTCAGTGCCTGAAATAACCCTGTTCTGCGCAAAAACAGAGAAGTCTCGTACGAGACATCTTTGCCTCGTACGAGGTATTCCCCAGAAAAAACCTTAGAAAACCATGTTTTCTTGACAAATTCCATAAAAAGCCTGCTTTTAACAGAATTATCAGAAAAGCCTGGTTTTTAATAGAAAGGTCAGAAAAGCCTTGCTTTTGACTGAAAGCTTAAATATGAACCCGGTTCAAGATGGAACATTGAGTCGTCAACAAAGGAATATTTTTAGAATTGGAACAAATGAATTTGTTTCTCAAAACGAATTTATTCTCGCCGCACATCCAAGATCATGGGTGAGCAACAAAATCTGCATCAGCAAACTCTAAATCCAACGACTGTCATCAAGACGTATGTTAGTGGGATAGGATTTACAACCAGGCGTCCCACGACTGTCATCGAGGCGTATGTCAATGATACAGGATTTGCTACCGGGTATCCCACAACTGTTATCAAGACGTAAGTTAATAACACAGGATCCCACCATTTCGAGTCCCATAAATGCCATCGAGACGTATGTAAATGGCATAGGATTCACTTTTCTGATGATAAGGCAAGTTCGTTAGAAGGAGAAGCAAGGATCTAAGTGTAGACACCCCCCCTTGGACCGCTCACCCCGATTGCACATTTGATCTTGTGTTCCTCCCTATTTTAAGTGTTTCTCGTTAGTTTCTGTCACTTCCGTTAAGTTCCTGACTGACTTCGTTAAGTCCAGGGACTAAACTGAATGACAGGGCTGACTTTCTAGTCCATTCTGTCAAAATTGCCTTCTCTGAGTCGCGCGCCTCCGACAGGAGGAGCCAGGCGCGCGCGCCTCCCGCCCCCAAAGCAGGAAGCGCGCGCCTCTGGGCGTCAGTTACAGATTTCTGGCCAGGATTCCCTCCCTTGCTCAATTTACAGGATTTTGCCCGGGAAGGATTTCTTGGTGACTGAGTTTTGGCACCAAAAACACCCCTCTTTCACCTATAAAAACCTCTCTTTACCTCCATTTTCAAGGATCGAAAACTTAGACCGAAGATTGAACTTACAAAAACTATACCAAAATCACTTTCTAAAGGTTCTCCAAGGATCTCATCAAGCAATATTTGAAGTTCTTCAAATTGTAGGTAAAAGTCCATCTTTTCCTTTCTTTTCTACTTCATCTCATCCCTCTCTTTTACTCTAATCAAATGTGCAATCACCCAAATCATTTTGGGACATGACTCTAATGATCACCTCATCTCATTGAGGTTGGTTAAGGAGTTATCTCCTACATTCCAAATCCTACTTTAAACCCCCCCCCCCTTTTTATGACTTAAAGAAGAAGAAGAAGAATATTTTCATTCATGTAGATTTTGATAAAGCAAGACCAACTTAAGTTGGGCGAGATGGGTGTTTCGGTACTTCCCATCTCGTAATCTAACCCCCGAACCTCAAAACAAAGAATCTCTGTTTTCGTAATCAAACTTAGGCTACAATCAATAGGTTTCTCTTATGTTCCTCAAAACATAGGTGGCGACTCTAAAACAAGTTAGACATCCTAGGATAATCCACCGCTCGAGCCTAAAGCCGTGGTTCCCCCGGGGTATCTACAGTGGCGACTCCGCTGGGGAGATTTGAGGGTTAAACTTGCATTCTGATCGAAATCTACATCTTTTCTGGGCATTATGATTCCTGATGGGGGAGGCGCGCGCGTCTAGCCTTTTTAAGCCTAAGGCGCGCGCATCCCGCATCAAGAACCAGAATCGCCCACTTCTTCATATCCTTCATCTTCTTCTTCTGTTATTCTGCACTAATCACTTCTGCAGGGGTTACAATTTGAACATAGGACCAGGGCAATCCCCTGAGTCCAAAGTCTGACATTCTGACAGGTGTGCCCAGAAGCGTGCGCCTCCCATAAGCATTGCGCCATGCGCGCGCGTCCCACATCAGCACTCAGAGGCGCACGCTTCTGGGTTGATTCCCAGAACAGAAACAGGTTTCAGTGACTGAACAGAACAGTGGGGTGTGGGCACAGTTGCCTGCATCAGAACAGAATTGAACCCTCGGACTGTTTTTAATTTTGTGTTTCATTTACCGGTCACACGGGTGATTCGGGAGTTGTAATTTATGTGCTTATGTGTTTGTTTTCTTTTTTTTTTCAAAAAAAAATAAATAAATTTGTCACTTGTTAGACCTCACACTACATGCACATATTCCTATGAACTGCTCACTATCGAGTCGCACAAGTCCAACCCCAAACCCGTCGAGGCCCGTCCTAGAAAGTTTCAAGCTCCACCAGACCTTGGCTCTTTCGAAGCGGTAAACCTCAGCCCGTGGCGTAGTTCAAGACTACATGCCGGGGGTGACATTTGAGCCTCATATTCAAGCCGAGCACAAACCACACAATTCTAGTTAGGGTCTAACACTCCGTGACTCAAGTCGGTTTCCATGTACCGAGGTTTCCCTAAACTAATGTCTTCAAATCATACATGCCAATTTGTTGAAATGGACTCAATAAAAATCCGTCCCCAAAAGTGGTTATTTTGGACGAAAATAAAAATCCGTCCCCGCATGTATGCTTTACTACATTAATTTAGTTTAATCCTGATACATGTAGGATTCACAAGCGCGATGGAATCCGATGAGTATATGGGACCGCGAGATGGTCTATATACTAGTGTGACGATTCCATTATTTTCTTAGAAACCCCAAAAGGGATTCATTCTCTCCGACTTATAAAAAAAAAAAAAAAAAAAAAAGGGAGTCTTTTCTTATGTGGTTCGAGTCGTGTGCCCAACTGTGTGTTCTAAGCCTCTTCATGGACCGCAAGTGTTACTCAAGACTGACAAGGGCCTCTTCTGCAATATAGGTTCAATTGGTACTTACAGAGTCTACCGGGATTCAGCAAATCGGTTAGTCCATGAAGAGATCACTCCAACAGCTCCAACATCAACCATGACCGGCAGCAGCAACACCATGTCTCTCGAACAGCTCTCAACTATGGTCCAACTCCTCCAAGAGAAAGTCTCCACCCTTAATAAGGAGGCACAAAGCAAAGACGACATTTGGCAATCCCACATCGACAGCCAAAGGGAGGCCCACGAGGCCGAGATGGAGCTAATGAAAGAAAAGCTCACTAACCTTGCCAAGGGAAAGAACAAGAACAATGATGATGAATCCGAATGGACCGAGGGTTTGTTCAAAAGTCCTTATGTCAACACCCGCACCAAGAAAATAGGGGAACCAAGTTCCGAGAACAATGAGCCCAAAATGGTGGATTCTATCATGGCCTACATCGACCAAAAATTCAATGGGCTCAACATGGGGAAAGGCTCCGACACAAGCCTTTATCAATCATCCATCCTCATGAGTACTATGGCCGCTCTTCCGATAAGTTCAAGATGCCCGACATAAGCAAATTCAAGGGCAACTCTTGTCCCATGGCTCACATTGAGACTTATATTTGGGCAATGGTTCCGAAGAAGGTCTCCCCCAAGGTAATGGCTCAATGCTTTCCTCTCACTCTCGAGGGGGCGGCAAAAGATTGGTATGCTACTCTCCCGCTCACTGTCCGTCTTGATTGGGACTCCGCCATGCTTGCCTTCAAGAACCAATACCAAGGCAATACCACTCACCGGCCCACAAGGAAAGAGCTAGAGAACGCTACTCAACGAGACAATGAGTCCTTCATCGACTTCACAAGGAGATGGAATGATAAACTCTCTGAAATTATTGAGAGGCCAAACACAAAAGGGCAAATGGACATCTTTCTCAAGTGTCTCAAGATTGATCTCCGCACCCACCTAAGTGGGGCTTGCTACTCCGACTTCTCCCAAATGTATGAGGCGGGGGTACGTATGGATGACTTGCTCAAGGAGATTCAGAAGGCCACTCCTACTTACCGCTACAAGGCCGCTTCCAACTCTACAAAAGAGGCCTCGGTCAACGCCGTCACTATCGACAAGGGGAACTACAAAAAGGTTCCTCCACCTCAAGGGAAGAAGTCCCGAAGTGACCGTGTCTACACGCCTCTCCAAGGCATGACTCAAACCGAAGTGTTCAAGGTCCTCAAGGCAAAGGGTCAAGTCACACCCGTGCAAGGGTACCAACCCAAAACGATCCACCCCAATCATGCTCACCACAAATATTGTGGCTACCACCAATATAGTGGCCACACCACCGAGGATTGCTTCGTTCTCCGCAATGTCATTCAAGATCTCATAGATAAGAAAGAATTTGTAGTGACTAATAACGAACATGTCAATGTAATAGAGATAGGAGAACTCGAGGGGACGACCCATTCAATTCCAATTGTGAATGGGGGCCCCAATGTTATGAATAAACTTGACAATTCTTGTTATGTAGTGACTTACGATGAGGTAATGAGGGAAGTACTAGAGAATAGGAAAAAGAAGCAAGATGGGAACGTCAACATGCTAACTCGATCCGGTCGAGTCATAGCAAGCAACCCTTCCACTTCCGCACCAAGCTCCTCTTCTCAAAGACCGCAAGCTCGCGACACTCCTGAAGACCCTCTACTTGTCCAACTCAAGAAAACTCAAGCCAACATCTCTATTTGGGACCTCATTGCATCCTCAAAGAAACACCGAGATCTTGTCATCCGCAATCTCGATGATACATCAGTTTCTCCCGATACTACCCCCGAGGACCTCACAGCAATGATTGGTCACATTCATTTTGGCAACATCATCACCTTTGCCGATATGGACCTTCCACCATTTGGTTACGACCACAACGAAGCTATTTACCTCAAGGTACAAGCAAGGGGGAGGCCCGTCTCAAGAGTCTTAGTGGACAGTGGTTCCGCACTCAATATCATGCCTGGCAGAATCATGGGCCTACTAGGGCTTAAGGATTCCGATTTGAAGCCTTCTACTCAAGTAATCCGAAGTTATGACAGCACCGCCCGTACAGTCATGGGTATGATCGAAATAGACATCAAGTTTGGAAGCATAGTCATGTCCGTTCCATTCCAAGTGCTTAATATCCCGGCCTCGTTCAACTTACTTTTGGGACAACCATGGATTCACAGTGCTAATGCCGTACCATCAACTCTCCACCAATGTGTCAAGATCCGAAATGGTGATGAAAAAGTGACCGTCATGGCTGAAAACGTCACTATCCACAGAAAAGGTGAGCCTGTCCACCAAGTTCAGCATGGTTTACCAGACTCCACTCTCTCCGGCGTATCGATCAACGCCATTGACAAAGAAGGGGGAAACGGATCATGGACCCCCAGCAATCACAAAGTCCTCCGCATGATGAGGAATATGGACTACTTCCCTGGTTTAGGCTTAGGGAGATATCAACAAGGAATCCTACATCCCGTGCAAGTCCCATTTGTCAGAAACACATTCGGTTTGGGGTATGAGCCTTCCAAAGAAGACTTGAAACAAGAGCAAGCGATCAAGAACGAAAAGGCCCGAGCTCGTAAAGAAGGCCTTCGTTATGAAGTCCCTAATCTAAGGCCTTACCGCAAGACGTTGAATGGTTATTTTGTCTGCCAAGGGGAAGACGTTCCATACATGATCTTTCCCGAGCCATGGGTTAACAATAAGGGTGTCAAAAAGCCCGGCCTCGAAATCTTCTCCGATTGTGAGATCCAAAAATCCGAAAGGGAACCAACTCCCATGTCGCCCTGTGAATGGTGGGGAAGGAAGATGACTATAGAATCCGAGACAGAAATCATCGTGGGGGAAGAACTAACAGATTTAGCCTCCATGTTCGAAGAGCTTGCCATGATGAATGAATGCCAAGTCAACGCCATCATGAACGAGACTATCAGTGAGATGCCGCCAAGCTCCGAGCCGATCAACAATTGGTATTCAACAAGGGGACCCGTGGTATCCGAAGAATTCTTAGTCCGAAAATGGGTTGCATACCCCGCACAGCAACAAAGGAAGAGCAGCTCACACTTACTTTCGAGTCCGAGAGTGTCTCTAATACCCTCACCCAAGAGGATTTGGAGGCCATAGCCGAGCGTGTGTTTCCTTTCTTTGCTAATGAAAAATTTGATATTTCTGAGTACCCTGAGATTGCAAACATCATAAATGATGAATTAACTAATAATGAACTTAACAAACAAGTTAATAACGATTCAAATTATGATGAAATAGACCACGAAAACACAACATACTTAAATGAACTTGCTCAACAAGTCCGTAGTCGTGGTGAGAATGGTCCAAAGGCTGACGAGGAATTGCATGTTGTTAATCTGGGTACCGAAGAAGAGCCAAAAGAAACTAAGATTGGAAGCTTCTTCAAAGGGGGATGACAGAGACAGATTGACTGCATTACTACGGGAGTTCGTGGATATGTTCGCATGGTCAAACAAAGACATGCCGGGTTTGGACAGAAAGGTAGCAGAGCACAAGATTCCGATCAGAGAAGATGCCAAGCCAGTAAAGCAGAAGCTCAGAAAGATCAAGCCAGAATGGTCTCTGCAGGTCAAAGAAGAAATTGAGAAGCTCCTCAGTGTGGGTTTCATCAATGTTATCGAGTATCCGACATGGTTAGCCAACATTGTGACAGTCAGGAAGGCAAACGACAAGGTTCGAGTTTGTGTAGACTTCCGGGATTTAAACAAAGCTTCCCCAAAGGATGATTTTCCACTCCCTAATATCGACATGCTGGTCGACTCCACTGCTACCTAAGAGGTTCGCTCATTCGTGGATGGGTTTGCTGGGTACAATCAGATTCTCATGGCCGAGGAAGATCAACATAAGACAGACTTCACAACACCGTGGGGTACCTTTTGCTACACAGTCATGCCATTTGGGTTAAGAAATGCTGGGGCTTCCTACCAAAGAGCCGTGACAGACTTGGTCCACGATATGATTCACAAAGAAATCGAGGTCTATGTGGACGACGTGATCATTCACTCCAAAGGGACCGATGGTCAACATTTAATCGATCTCCGCAAGTTCTTCGAAAGGTTTCGTCAACACAAGATGAGGCTCAACCCTGCAAAGTGCACGTTTGGGGTTATCCGAGGCAAAGTTCTGGGTTATGTGGTCACTGAAAGGGAATTGAAGTAGACCCCTCCAAAATCAAGGCAATCATTGACATGCCTCCTCTAAGGACACAGAAAGAGATCAAAGGTTTCATGGGCAGACTACAGTAGATCAGTCGGTTTGTGCACCAACTCACTTCCATGTGCGAGCCAATCTTCAAGCTACTCAAGAAGAATGTGGCTCTAGAATGGACCGACGCGTGCCAAGAAGCCTTCGACCAAGTGAAGCATTACTTGACGTGCCCTCCTGTTCTAGTTCCGCCGCACAAGGAGAAACCTCTGTTGCTCTATCTCACTGTCAATGATGAAGCCCTAGGGGCTATGTTAGCACAAGAGCAACGAGAGTCCACAAAGGAGAACGCCATTTATTTTGTCAGTCGCCGATTCTAAGGAGGCGAAAAGAACTACTCTGTCTTAGAGAAGTCATGTGCAGCATTGGTTTGGGTCACTCAAAAGCTCAAACACTATATGGAAGCTTTTCCGATCAAGCTAGTAGCAAAGGTGGACCCACTCCGCTACATCTTCGAGAAGCCTTTCATGTCAACAAGAATAGCCAAATGGTACTTCATGCTCGCCGGCTATGATATCACTTACGTCACACTAAAATCCGTCAGGGGGAAAGTGTTCAGTGACCAGCTTGCCGAATTCCCATGTGACGAAGTGAAGGGGGAAGACGTACAGTTCCCCGACGAGCATTTAATTTATACTGCAACCGAGGAAAATAAGTGGCAACTTTTTTTCGATGGCGCCGCCAATAAACACTGTTTTGGTATAGGAATATTGCTTGTCAATCCAAAAGACATCTACACTCCCATTGCCATCCGCCTGGAATTCGAAGCTACCAACAACATTGCCGAGTACGAAGCATGCATAGCAGGGCTCGAAGCAGCTCTCGAAAGAAACGTCACGGAACTAGAAGTGTTCGGCGACTCTTTGCTCCTTATCAATCAACAATCGGGTAAATGGCAAACCCAAGACCCGACTCTCCAACAGTATGGTCAGCACCTTGAAGAACTGGTTGAACAATTCCAAGAGATCACTTTCAACTACCTGTCAAGGGATAAGAATCGCTTCGCCGATGCACTGGCCACTATAGCTTCATTAGTCGAAATGCCCAAAGGGAAAATGGTGAAACCCTTCAAAATTGCTCGAAGGAACAGTCCGGCATATTGCATGAGTATCGAGATCAACGAGGTTCAAACAAACTCTCCGTGGTATTCGGATATCATGAATTTCCTCAAAGATGGCACTTATCCCGAGAATATCAATAAGAAGTCTCAAGCAGCTCTGCAAAGGTTAGCCTCCCGTACGTACTGATTGGGGACCGAGTCTATAAAAGGCACCACGACGGGATCAATCTCTTATGCGCCAATGAGGCCAAAGCTCAAGAGATAATGTGTGAAGTGCACGAAGGAGAATGTGGACCCCACATGAATGGGTTTATGCTAGTCAAGAAAATACTTCGCATTGGTTACTATTGGAGCACTATGGAACGAGACTGTATCGAGAAAGTCAAAAGGTGTGCCAAGTGCCAATTCCACGCTAATCTGCAACATGCTCCACCCTCACAACTTTACAACATGGTCACACCTTGGCCTTTCTCTTGTTGGGGGATAGACATCATCGGTAAAGTTCATCCTGTCGGGAGCAATGGGCAGTCATTCGTCCTAGTGGCAGTCGACTACTTCACAAAGTGGGTCGAAGCACATCGGACCCTCAACGCCAAGAAAGTGGCCGAATTTGTAAAGATTAATATCATGTGCCGATACGGCGTGCCTCATGAAATCATTTCCGACAACGGCTCTCACTTTAAGAAGGAAATGGATGCACTTTTGGTAGAATACAAGATCACCAAGCACAAGTCATCTCCTTACCGTCCCCAAGCAAATGGCGCGGTCGAAGCAGCAAATAAAACCATCGAGACCATCGTCAAGAAAATGGCCTCAACAGGAAGGGATTGGCCCGAGAAGCTACCATTAGCATTGTGGGGCTACCGCACATCAATGCGGTCTGCAACAGGAGAAACTCCCTATGCATTAGTCTATGGTTCTGAAGCCGTACTCCCTATCGAACTTGAAGTCCCATCTCTACGGGTCCTCCTCGAGAATCAAGTCAACGAGGTCGACTGGATGCAAAGTCGATATGAATAACTAGCCTTGCTCGACGAGAAAAGGTTAAGAGCACTCGAACGCACAAGGGTGTATCAACAAAGGATGGCAAGAGATTTCAACAAAAAGGTGAAGCCTCGAAACATCAATGTAGGAGAATTGGTCTTAAGACAACATCCTCCTAATGCCATGAATCCCCTGGGGAAATGGGGACCCTGATGGATTGGTCCGTACGTGGTCAAAAAGATACTAAGCGGTGGTGCAGTCTAGCTCGTGGATTTAGATGGTGACCAGCTGCCAAAGGAGGTCAACCTCGACAAGCTCAAGAGGTTCTACGCTTAATAAACAAAGACCATAAAAAAAAAAAAAAAAAAAAAAAATAAAATCGCTCGCTAGGTTGAAAACCCGCAAGGGCGGCCTAGGCAAAAATTAGAGCACGTGCAAAAAATAAGCCCGCTAGATTGAAAACCCGAAAGGGCGGTCTAGGCAAAAAACAGGGTGCACAAAAAAAAAATGGTCTTTGTTTGTTTGAACTACGAAGACCTGAGCCTCCCAACTGGAGGAACATAGGCAACCTTCGGGTGCGGTCTAAAACATATCAAAAATACCCAATTCACTTCAAATAACAAAATGCAATTCTTATTCATTCAATGAACTATTCAAACCATTACAACGGATTCATTGAGCAACAAAATACATCAAAATATTAAATCCTAAAACAAAGTGGTCTAATTGCAATCTCTTGGGGTACAAAGAAAAATCTAATCTTTCTTAGGTTTGGGAACCCATTGTTTCTTGTTATGTCCTTTAGTCTTCTTGGATGGGGACGGGACATTCTTGGGACCGCCAAGACGGGAGAAAACGCTAGGACGGGACGGAGCTTCATCAACGGCCTTCCCTTTGCCCTTATCAAGCGGAGCCTTAGCGGGGACAACCATGGGACGCTTCCACACACAGGAGGAATTTCCTTTACCTTTCTTCTTCTTGGGAAAATGACGGGGTCTATAGTCCCGCACATGAACCACCGGTCTCACGGGGTCAACAACACCATCATTGGGCCTTCCCAAACGATCAAAAACGCTCGGACGCTTCTCCACCATCGGGACGGACCCCACAGCTGGAACGGCATTCACCACTGGAACAAACTTCTCACCCTCGGGGACGGAAACCTTAACTTCAAAGGAGAAAGTCATTGGGGCCATTATGACAAGAATTTTGTGGTTTAAGAGGAGAAAGTGTTTGCAAAAGAATGCTGTGTGACCATTCTGGTCGAAAATGGTTCAAAATTTATAGCTGTTGGAACAATCTGATCAGAAAAAGAAAGGGGCTGTAATTCAGCAGGCCAAAAGCGCGCGCCTCCGATCAAGGCTGCACAACGCGCACGCCTCCCACAAGCAAGGCCCGACGCGCGCGCCTTTGACAGCAGTTCAGACAGAAACAACCCTTGTCAGTTCAGAACAGAACCCAAGCATTTCAACATATCCAACCTGCAGCAAAATCAAATCCCAGCAACAAAAAGGAGTTCAAGCATCAACAACAAGCACCCTTTGGGCACACATTTGTTTGTAAAGAGTCGACATCTAAGATCCAGTCGTTAATAGAACATAAAAATGAGTAGTAAAATAAATAGGATTATAAATAAATGTTAAATGTTATTACAGGCAAAAGTAAAAGTGTTTCAATCCCTCATCCTCTCAGCCACAACAGCTCGGGCACGTCATCACCAACACTGTGCTCACCCCCTGCTACCGCTCTCGGTCTCCTCATCGTCATCATCATCCTCATCATCATCATCATCATCATCATCCTCAGACTCAGATGTCTCAATCACAACATCAGGACCGGTCCTCTTGGCAGCTCTCCCTGATGAACTGGCGCCGCCCCAGCTCTGGCTACCCTCTCGGCTCAGGCTCCTACTATGGCTACCTGCGTGGCTCAGACTCCTGCTCAGCGACTGCCTCGCTGAAGAGACAGCCTCATCAATGTCCAGTACAGCATCCCTGCAACCTCGTCCCATGCCCTGAGCACCTCGGGCAGCTCCTCTCGCAGCACCAGCGACAGCACCGGCAGCACCTCTAGTCATGGCAGCAATATCCCTGCACAGCTCCAGCACCCTCTCCTCCAGCTGGCGGAGCCTCCGCCTCATTCCTTTGTTCTGCCTACCCAAGTGCCTATAAGCAGCTACGGGCACCTGTTGCAACAAAGAACAGGGAAAAGAAATTACATCAATACAAAGGACAGAAAAACAAGACTGGAACTGAGAAAATGCAAAGATGGTCAGAAAAACATACCACAGCAGCCTCATTCCTTTGTTCTGCCTACCCAAGTGCCTATAAGCAGCTACGGGCACCTGATGCAACAAGGAACAGGGAAAAGAAATTACATCAATACAAAGGACAGAAAAACAAGACTGGAACTGAGAAAATGCAAAGATGGTCAGAAAAACATACCACAACAGCCTGAGCGGGAGGCTCTCTCTCCGGTGACATATCCTCGGGAACAATCTCCCTCTGCTCCTCAAAGACCCCGAAGTTTGAATAAGTGTAGTAAGGAGGAGGCAAAGGAGGATCGAAGCAATATCCAGCACCGGTGGGATAGAATCGGGCCGAAGTCTGCGGAGCAACATGTGTCTCCCTCAGATCAGTGAACATGAAACCCTGCTTGAGGTTGTGCTCCCGGAATAAACCGTAATCCTGCTCCAGATGAATGAAAGGGACAGCATCAACCCCCGCAAGATAGACTGCCCGGTCTGCCTTTGAAAGAGCCCTCCAATTACGAGGACAGAAAGGCGGAACATCAGGAACCGCTGGCCTAGGAGGGTGGTGGAAGTCCGTCACCTGACCACCATGCTGCCAAAACACTCTCTCTCTAAGGTATATCGCCATACACTCCACTGAGCTCATCAGGAGCCTCGAACGGGTGGGAATCAGGGTATGCTCCATAAAGGCATAAATAGCTCTCCACGGAAACAAAGAAAAGGCGACAGCCTCCGGCCTCAAAGAATCCAAGTAACGCCGAGCTGAAAGAAGGCTGATGGGAGCAGTGCCGGTCCTCACGTTCCTCTCCCTATATGACCACCTCACACAGTCCGGATACTGGGGCTGACCTTCTCTGTTGATCTTAAAGTCCCTCAGCTCCAAGACAGCAAAGGCCCATAGCTGTAGAACAGAGGCAAGAGAAGAATTAAATGACAGTTCAAAGATACATTAAAGCAATGACAAGAAGGCCGAAAAGAAAAAGGGAAAGCATGATACCTCCCACAACAGGCTGAAACCCGTGACCGAGCTGGTGGTCGAGCGGCTAGTCAGATCCATACCATGATAACAAGCAGCCAAGCCAGCTGCACCCCAGTTGTAATGACCGGCCTGGTCCAAGTCTACCAACAAGTCAAGCAAAGCCAAAGAGGCCGAGGACCCTCCACTAGCAAACAGGGTATGAGACAGCAAGTACCATATAAAACAATGGGCCACAGCATCTACCCGCTCAGCAGTGATGCCCAGAGGCTCAGCAGCAAGAATGCTAAAATACCGGCGGATGCTCCCCCAAGTGACCCGGAAATTCTTCACCGGGAAGCCACAGTCAACGAGAGCCAACAGCTCGTCGGCAGTCCTAAGGGTCCCCCTCAAAACGCAAGGGACAGGCTCCCCCGCAAACGGCAGACCAGTCAATGCCGTAAAGTCTGTAGGCGTTATCGTGACCTCTCCCATGGGCAAATGAAAAGTATGGGTGGTGTGCCACCATCTCTCTCTCAAAGCCTGAATAACGTCCGGGTCATTTTTCAGTGCCGGCAGACTAATGATAAAAAGGTATTGTTCAAATAGATACCTAGGTCCTAGAATTACTTAATCCCAATCATGTCTACACTTAGGCTCCCCCAATTTTATTAGAACCTTTTTAATGTGCCCTTAGGATCCTTTGTGACCAGCACAGGTGTATTTCAACTCTTCATTCAAGACAAACCAGCAAGAGGAAGCAAATCAGCAGACCAGTAAACAAGTTGCCGATCAACTCTATTCTTAACATGCGACAAGTTGCCGATCAACTTGCTACAGAAGTTGCCGATCAACTTATTAAAGAAGTTGCCGATCAACTCCATTCACAACATGCCGTTATAATAGACAGTCTGCACTGTCAGTCAGGTGACATCATTTCATTAAAGTCAACCTTGCTGATTGTCTCTATACTGTTTTATCATAAAGTAGTTTACCTGCTCTGTAATGATTTCTACGCCGTCTGACACATAGCTACTTTTAGCTATACTCTGTCTCTACTTGCTTTTGCAGGTAACCGGTTGAGACAAATGGGTCTTTACCCATCAGACTTTTAAGGCACGCGTATCTTCGCCATTAATGCCAAGGATACTGCATTAAATGCTCCTCACCTACCCAGCTGGAAATTCAAATGTTATCCTTCTTCTCCAAGACTCCAGGCATTTACTCTCCCTATAAATAGAGGACTTGGTGCATTGAAGAAGGTTGGTGATTTTAGTACATTGAAGAGAGTTGGTTGTTTGCAACATTCATTGAAGCTCAAACATTCCTTGTCCAGATAATCATTAGATCATTTAATAGGACATACACTTGTGCACAAACTCTACAACAATGTTAGTATTCCCGAACTAGATTATTTTAAGGAATACGTTGTCTGAGTTTTCACACACCCACCTGAGTGAGATAAGTTCTTTTGAACTTGCCGCTCAAATACACTTGGTCAGATATTTGCTTTACGATTCATTAAACTATCTCTAGAATTTAGTCTTTGTATCCGGCAAAGCCGCTCTTGTAATAGACTAGGGATATTTAATAGTGCTCTTAACCCAAATCCAAGTTCTGACCAAACTTGGTAGAGGACGTAGCAGTATTTACACTGTGAACCTCTCCAAATCCTTGTGTCTCTGTTACTTATTGTCCTTGCCAGTTGGAACTCTATCACCGGCAAATCATTACTGTTCTTGCTGATTCATCATTATTTTCATTGACCAATCTCTTGAAACTGCATTGAACTTTTGGAAACAACTTTGTCTAAAACTAAGCTCTGAAAATCTGTTATACACTGATTTTGTGTGAGTTAAAACTAAGTCATATTTTACCCACTGCGCTTACTGATAATAGTTTGCAATCTGATAAGTGACTTTGCATTTATAAAAGTGTTTCTTTGAAAAAGTTTTAATTAGGCTATTCACCCCCCCCCCCTCTAGCCTATTTTCCTACCAATTGGGCCTAACAATTGGTATCAGAGCATGGAATTTTGAAAGAAATTTCCAAGCTTTGCAGCTTGTATTGCCGATACCATGGCAGGAAAAATCATGCAGTCGTTCAACATCACTACCATTCCGTTGTTGAACGTCAATGAGTTTGGTATCTGGAAATCTCGTATGATAAAGTATATGAACTCAATCGATAATCGGTTAATGCAAGTAATAGAAGGTGGTCCAATCATTCCTCTAAAGGTCTCAACCACCTAGCGACCAATTCCTTCCACTCCTCTGACTGCTCATGCTGATCAAGACACTGAACAAGAAACGCATGTTCAAGTTTATGAAACCTTGATTGAAAAACCTAGAGAAGAATGGACTGATGAAGACAAACTTTTAGTTGCTCTAGATGGAAAGGCGTGCCACATTATCTCATGTGGATTGGACGACAAGCAATATAAACTGATTGACTTGTGCTCCACGGCTCAACAATGCTAGAACAAACTCCTTGCATACTTTGAAGGAGATGAGCAGGTGAAAGACAACAGACTCTACGACTGCATTGCGGAGTTTGAATCTTTCAAGAAACTAGATGGTGAATCTCTAAGAAGTGCCTACGACAGGTTCTGTGAGGTAAGTAATTTATGTGCTTCATTAGGTAAAGTGTATACTATGAAAGATCTTAATATTCATTTTCTAAGTTCTTTAGGAAATGAGTATCATACTAAGGTCACTGCTGTTAGAGAAGTTAGAGACTTAAACAAGACCTCTATTCAGAATCTTGTGTCTAGTCTGTTCTTGTATGAGAGAGAACTGCAAAAACTTAACGTTCTCGACAAAAATTTCAAAAACTTGTCTCTATCAGCTCAATCTCAGGTATCCTTTCCTTCAACCAAATTCCCTCCTATAGATCCCCATCAAACACCCTGCTGTTCAAAAACCTCAGAAACACCTTCAGAACAAACAATGGAAGAAGACGAATTTGCCGCCTTCGCCAGAAACTACAAGAGGTACAAAGACTTCAAAAAGATGCAAAAAGGAAGTCACCAGCAACAGAAATCTTCTACACCACCATTTCAAAAATCAGCAAGCTACAACAAACCAAGTACTAGTGCTACCGATGGCAAAAACAGCAAAGGTGATCTTGTCTGCTTCAACTGCAGAAAACCTGGTCACTTTGCCTCAAAATGTCCTCAGCCAAAGTATGAATACGTGAGGAAATCAGTAAACAAGAGATATCCAAAGTCTCGAAGTTATGTTGCCGATGATAGCACAGAAAAAGCCTTGCCGGTCTGGTGTGAAACCGATTCAGACGATGATGCCGATGAAGATGAGGATGCCGATGTAAGTTTCATGGCATTAGATTCAGATGATGCCGATCTTTCATCCTTGCCGACTCCAATCTACCGAGATCCCTCGCCGCCAAAGACTCCAGTCAAAGAAATACCAACTTGAAAAGCTCAACCATACTTCAAGGAAGTAAGCATCAAAGCAGGAAATCCAATAGGATACAAGGTTCATCAAGTGGGAACTTCACTCTATGGACAGTGTAACTCTTCTCACTTCAATGCTTCTAAAACAAAACCCTTGCCGATGACAAGAAAATTCTCATTCACCGAACATCCCAATATTGCCAAAAGCCTTTCGAAACCCATCTCTTCCCTACCTGACTTCTCACCTGAACCCATTTCCTCTACTCCCAAAGATTCAGCCGACCCTCTTCCAGAATTATCTAAGGCTGAGATGGTAGAGACAATGGATGAACTTTTTATTGATTATGAGAAGCTGAGTAGCGTTCATAAAGTGATGGCTGCTGATTTCAAAAGAATTTCTAACGAGAATAGCTCGCTTATGTATGAACTTTCAGTTCTCAAAGGACACGAGCTTGAGTCTATTTCTTTAAAAAAGGAAAACCTGGATCTCAAATGCCAAGTAGCAGTATTGATAGCTCAGATCGAAGATCTTGTGAAAAGAAACAATCATCTCTTAAGGATTGTTGACTCTTACACAAAATCTAGAGTTGCTGTTGAAACAATCCTACAGACCCAAATGTCATATAAGGACCAATCTGGGTTAGGATTTGATTCCAGCAGCAGTTGCTCTACTGAAACTTGTGCTACCGAGAAAAAGGATGAGAAAGTTGAATGTAGTCATGTTAACTCAGTGCATAAGGATGCTAAGCCAATATACAGTGCTGTGGCAATGAAGTATCCTAAGAACCAGAACAAAAGGAATGATAAGCACAAACAAAGATATGTTAAGGTTGCTGATAGTGAGTCTGCCGATAACGGTATTCTTGGTGAATACATCAGCAGAGCAAGTGCTGCCGATCTGACCTCCTCTGCTGCCGATGGACAAGTGCCTAAAAAGGTAACTGCCAAAGGTAAACATAATGGAAAGAAAGGAAATACTAGCACCTTTAAACCTACTAAGTTTGTGCCTGCACAATTCCCTAGTTCTGCCGATGCACTGACTAAACAGAATGATGTTGTAGCGACCCCAAAACCCGTCCCTATTTATTTTATAATTTTGGGGATTTTTATTTGACTTATATGTGCATTTTTATGTGTTGCATCATATTTTATGATTTGCATATCATACTTGATTATTTGTGTTATTTACTTAGTTAGTAATAATAATGATTAAATGAGTTAAATAGTTAAGTTGAAACTTTAGGGTACTTGTTGAAATTATAAGTTAAGGGGCTTAAGTGTTAACTTTGAAAGTTGGGTGACCATTTTGTGAAATGGGTAAGATTTATAAAAACTTATCCCTTCTTCCTTCCTTCTCTGTGTTTACAATTTCTTTCTTCTGCAACATTCCTCTGCGTTCAGTTAGGGTTGGGAGGAAAAGGTAAGTTCAACCCATTTCGATTTAATTCTTTTTATTTACTTACCCGTTTTAAAAACTAATTATATAAAAATGATCAGGGCATCGAGTAGGTCATTTCTAGCCGAACAAAACTTATTTCAGCGATACTTTTTCCGGAACTAGGTAAGTTACTAATTCCCCTTTAAATGTTAAAATAGTCATATATGCTATATATGATACTCCTACTTGTTAATTTTGTGTTTTGGGTAATATTTGCTATACTTGTAATTTTGGGACAAAGAGAGTATATGAACTTGGTTTAGCTGAGTATTGTGAATGTTATGAACTCAAGTTGTAAATATAATGAGAGTTGCTAATGTTGTGTACTAAATTGTGTAGTATATATGTTGTACTTGTGGGACGGAAGGAGTAAAAATTGAACTAAGAAAGAATCTGGGATTTGGCCCAAAATAGGAGGAGGCGCGCGCACCCTCTATAAGGAGGCGCACGCATCCATTGTCACCAACTTAGGCAAAAATTGACTGGAGTGGGAGGCGTGCGCATCCTCTTTGGATGACGCGCGCGCACCCTTAAGTGAACCAAAAATGGTGAGGTTCTGGTCCTTGGAAGCGCGCGCACCCTAAGGGGGTGAGGCGTGCGCATCCCCCCTGTTTCCAAGGTTTGATAGTTTTGATCAAGTTGGGTATAAGAGGGCAAATGTTTATGTGATCCTTGTGGTTGCTTATGACTTAAATGTGTATGTGTATGACTTTTATGTCCTTGATGAAAGAGATTGGGTTGTAACTAAATGTCCTTTTTATGGACTTGTTATAAGGAATCTTTGTGTGCATCTTGTGATGTTTTTGGCTTAATTCCTTCTTGGATTAAATGCCCCGGGTTGTGTTTAGCAAGTATTCATTACTGTGCTTCTTGTTAAAAGTCCAGCTGGTCTTGTTGTGGAGTCAGCCAATGGAAGAGTTATAGTGGTACAGGTAAGTCCACTATAAGGTTTTCCATTGGAGCTTGTGAGTCAGGCGGTGGGAGAATTATAGTGGCACACAAGCCAAGTTCACTATAAGATGTCCACTGTGCCTTCTAGTTTCCCCAGTCCAGATTGGCCTTGGATGGGATGAATTGCTCCCTTTGGTGAGTATTTGGGTTATGACTTTGTGTCATATTTCCCTCTCTGGTTACTTGGTTCTATTGGTTTGGTTTTCGGGATCCCGACGGCTTCAGCTATTTATGCTGCTCATATGGTTTTCTCTGATGGGTTTCTCAGTTGGTATTCTCATCAGTTATGGTTATTGGTTAAACCTTGGCTTTGGTATCCACCGGAGTGTGGGCAATGTGATATAAGTGATATATGAGTTGATATTATGTTCTATATGCTATATGATTACTGTTGATATTATTTATTTATGATCATCATATCAGCATGTAACGTAGTTGCATTTTAGTAGCTTACTGAGATTTATTCTCACCCTTATTTGTTTACTGTTTTAGATAAAGGCGGGTCCAGGGGATAGGACACTCGGCACGGGAGGACGTTCGTTTGGTAAGAGTTGGGGACTTGTTTTGTTGAAGGTTACATTATGTAAATGTAAACCCTTTGGGTAGAGTACCCGTACTTTCTTATGGTTCCATCTATTTTGGGTAAATGTTGATGTATGTACATTTGTTTAAAAGTTTGTAAGCCTTTGGGCTAAGTATTTCCGCTGTGAAAGTGTTTGTCAAAGTTTGTTTCAAGATTAAGTGAAGTCTTTGAACTTCAAGTGTGTTTTTGTGCCACTTTCTAAAAGGACATTTCGAAAAAATTTCTAAAAGGTTTCATAACGTCTTCCGTTCGTGTCCCGAGCGTGGGGCCAAGTAGGACCACGGGTACGGGGCGCGACAGTTGGTATCAGAGCTAGGTTGTAGATGGTCTAGAATGACTGAATGACCTAGGAGGGTAGTAGAGTATAGAGTGAGTAACGTTGAGTGTTTGATGCAGGTATTCATTAAAAATGGGTAAAACTGACGGAGATCAGGCCGGCTCTTCGGGGCAAGGGGATGCCAGAGAAGAGGCTCGAAATATGTTTCAGGGAATGTTTGAAGCAGCGATGAAAACTATAAATGATCATAGGCAAGAAAGGGAACAGGTACCACCAAGATATGGCCTAGAACAGTTTCTGAAAATGAAGCCTATGGAGTATGATGGAGAGCCCGATGTATCTAAAAATGAAAGGTGGATTGAATCGATGGAAAAGATCTTTGATGCTTTGAGATGTTCGGAGGAAGATCAAGTCAGGTTTGCTACCTATAAACTGAATGGAGCGGCTGAGCATTGGTGGAAAGCTTTGAAAACAAAATGGGATGAGACTCATGTACCTTACACTTGGGAGAATTTTCTGGGAAAGTTCAAAGAACACTTCATTCCTCAAGTAGATCAAGACAGGAAAGAGATGGAATTTCTTAACTTGGAGCAAGGTTCTATGTCAATTGCTCAATATTCAGCTAAATTTTCAGAGTTGTCCAGGTATTGTACTCACCTAGTGGCAACTGAGGAGAGGAAGGCTTCGAGGTTTGTGAAAGGTTTGAAAACTGTGATTAGAACTCAGCTAGTATCCCATAAGTTGCAAGATTTCCAGGATGCAGTGGATCGAGCTTACCAGGTGGAGCATGACATTGAGGAACATAAAAGGAAAATGGAATTTTTAGGCGCTGGGAAGCAAGTTAGGCAACCACAACGTGGTGATAATAGAGGAAATCAAGGTGGATCTTCACAATTCAAAGGGTCTTCTCAAAGACAGTCAGGTAACAGAAATCAAAGTAACATTTCAGGGAGTCAGAGTAGAGGAGTTTGTAATTATTGTCAGAAAGAAGGGCATTCAGAAGAGAGATGTTGGAAGAAGCAGGGAAAGTGTTTGAACTGTGGTCAGTTAGGACATTTTCAGAGGGATTGCCCTAAGTATAGGATGCAAGCATCGGGAAGTGTGGTTGGGTCCTCTCAAGGTCAGAAGAGGGATTCCTCAGGCAAGCCTAAGGTTCAGGGTCGCGTTTTTGCTATTTCTCAGCAACAGGCTTCGGAGTCCTCTAATGTGATAGGAGGTATTATTTTTGTGTATAGTTTGAGGGCACGTACACTTATAGACCCTGGCTCATCGCATTCTTATGTGTCTGTGCATTTTGCTTCTCAATTGCATATGTCTTCTGAATCTCTACCTTATGTGTTAGAGGTGTCAACTCCTATAGGGGAGTGTTTGGTGACCAATGAGGTGTTGCATTCTTGTGATGTGCATATACGTGAGCATGTTTTACCTGCTGATTTAGTTATCTTACCATTACAAGATTTTGATGTTATCTTGGGTATGGATTGGTTGGGTAAATATCATGCGTCTGTTGATTGTGCTAATAAAGTGGTTACATTTTCTATCCCAAATGTTCCTAAATTTTCTTTTGAAACTGTTCCTTGGGGTAGAGAGATTCGAATTATTTCTTATATGAAGGCTAGAAAGTTGTTGAACCGTGGTTGTGCGGGGTATTTGACTAGTGTTCTTGATACTACTAAAAGGATTCCTGATATTGGGGATGTGCCTATTGTTAAAGAATTTTCAGATGTATTTTCTTCTGAGTATGCTATGCCTCCTGACCGGGAAATAGAGTTCTGTATTGACTTACTTCCAGGTACGTCTCCTATATCTGAGGCACCTTACAGAATGGCCCCAGCTGAATTGAAAGAGTTGAAGGTTCAGTTGCAAGAGTTACTTGATCGAGGATTCATTCGTCCTAGTGTATCCCCGTGGGGAGCTCCAGTATTGTTTGTTAAAAAGAAAGATGGGTCCTTGAGGCTGTGTATTGACTACAGAAAGCTGAATCAGGTAACTATAAAGAATAAATATCCGCTTCCTCATATTGATGATTTATTTGATCAACTTCAAGGGTCAGTTGTCTTTTCAAAACTTGACTTGAGGAGTGGGCACCATCAGTTGAAAATCCGTTCTGAAGACATTTCTAAAACTGCTTTTCGTAGTAGATATGGCCATTATGAGTTTCTGGTTATGCCTTTCGGGTTGACTAATGCTCCGGCTGTTTTTATGGATATGATGAACAGAGTCTTTAAACCTTATCTTGATACCTTCGTGGTTGTATTTATTGATGATATTCTGGTTTATTCCAAGTCCCGGGAGGAGCATGAACAGCATTTGCGAATGGTTTTATCTATCCTTCGTGAGAAGCAGTTGTTTGCTAAATTCAGTAAATGTGCTTTTTGGCTCAATGAAGTATCTTTTCTTGGGCACGTGATTTCGAATAAAGGTATATCAGTTGATCCATCCAAAGTTGAGGCTATTGTGAATTGGAGGAGGCCAGAATCAGTTACAAAAATTCAAAGTTTCTTGGGGTTAGCTGGGTACTACAGAAGGTTCATTGAGGGGTTTTCTAAGATTTCAACTCCCTTGACTCAGTTGACTCGAAAGAATATTCCTTATGTATGGGATGAAAAATGTCAAGCTAGTTTTGAAGAATTGAAGAAAAGATTGACTACAGCTCCTATTCTCGCCCTACCTAATGGTAATGATGATTTGGTAATCTATAGTGATGCTTCTAAAGAAGGTCTCGGGTGTGTATTAATGCAGAATGGAAGGGTGATTGCATATGCTTCGAGGAAGTTGACTCCGAGTGAGCAGAATTATCCTACCCATGATATGGAGCTTGCAGCTATTGTCTTTGCATTACACAAGTGGAAACATTATCTCTATGGAGCAAAGTTTGAGATTTTCACAGATCATCAGAGTTTGAAGTATCTTTTCTCTCAGAAAGAGTTGAATAATAGACAACGAAGATGGATGGAGCTATTGAAGGATTATGATTGTACAATTTCTTATCATCCGGGCAAGGCAAATGTGGTAGCTGATGCGATTAGCCGGAAGTCTTATGTAGCTTCATTGATGGTGCGGGAATGGAAGATGTTGGAGGATGCTCGAGATTGGAGTCCTTATGAATCTAACCATGGAGTTCCAGTGAGCATTGTATCTGATCGTGACCCTAGATTCACATCTCGGTTTTGGCAAGCGTTTCAGAAGGCTTTGGGTTCAGAGTTGAGATTTAGTACAGCTTTTCATCCTCAAACAGATGGCCAGTCCGAGAGAACTATCCAGATTCTTGAGGATATGTTGAGGGCTTGCTCAATTGATTTTTCAGATTCGTGGGATATTCATTTACCTCTCGTAGAGTTTGCTTATAATAACAGTTTTCAGTCCAGTATTGGGATGGCTCCTTATGAAGCCTTGTATGGAAGGAAATGTTGGTCTCCTATCTGTTGGGATGAAGTGGGAGAAGCCAAGATTTGGGGTGTTCAGATGGTTAATGATTCAGTTGAGAAGGTTAAACTTATTCGAGATCGCTTGAGTACTGCCCAGAGTAGACAGAAAAGCTACGCTGATCATCGGAGGCGAGACCTTGAGTTCGAAAAAGGTGACTTTGTGTTTTTGAAGGTTTCCCCTAAGGTTGGTATTCGAAGATATGGAAAGAAAGGCAAGCTTGCTCCGAGGTATATTGGTCCATTTGAGATTCTTGGAAGAGTGGGGGATCGAGCTTATCGTCTTGCATTACCTCCTTCTCTTGATAAGATCCATAATGTGTTTCATGTTTCTATGCTTCGGAAGTATGTGTATGATTCTTCTCATGTTTTATCTGAGGTTCCTGAGGATATTGAGCCGAGTATGTCTTATGAGGAACATCCGGTCCAAGTCATTGATTCGAAGGTGCAAGAATTGAGAAACAAAAGTATCCCTCTTGTTCGAGTTGTGTGGAGGAATCACAATGTAGAGGAATCGACTTGGGAGCTTCGGGAGGAGATCGAGAGGAAGTACCCTTGGTTGTTTGAGGGCCTCGGTAAGTAACCTTAAAATTCGGGACGAATTTTCTTTAAGGGGGAGTGATTATAGCGACCCCAAAACCCGTCCCTATTTATTTTATAATTTTGGGGATTTTTATTTGACTTATATGTGCATTTTTATGTGTTGCATCATATTTTATGATTTGCATATCATACTTGATTATTTGTGTTATTTACTTAGTTAGTAATAATAATGATTAAATGAGTTAAATAGTTAAGTTGAAACTTTAGGGTACTTGTTGAAATTATAAGTTAAGGGGCTTAAGTGTTAACTTTGAAAGTTGGGTGACCATTTTGTGAAATGGGTAAGATTTATAAAAACTTATCCCTTCTTCCTTCCTTCTCTGTGTTTACAATTTCTTTCTTCTGCAACATTCCTCTACGTTCAGTTAGGGTTGGGAGGAAAAGGTAAGTTCAACCCATTTCGATTTAATTCTTTTTATTTACTTACCCGTTTTAAAAACTAATTATATAAAAATGATCAGGGCATCGAGTAGGTCATTTCTAGCCGAACAAAACTTATTTCAGCGATACTTTTTCCGGAACTAGGTAAGTTACTAATTCCCCTTTAAATGTTAAAATAGTCATATATGCTATATATGATACTCCTACTTGTTAATTTTGTGTTTTGGGTAATATTTGCTATACTTGTAATTTTGGGACAAAGGGAGTATATGAACTTGGTTTAGCTGAGTATTGTGAATGTTATGAACTCAAGTTGTAAATATAATGAGAGTTGCTAATGTTGTGTACTAAATTGTGTAGTATATATGTTGTACTTGTGGGACGGAAGGAGTAAAAATTGAACTAAGAAAGAATCTGGGATTTGGCCCAAAATAGGAGGAGGCGCGCGCACCCTCTATAAGGAGGCGCACGCATCCATTGTCACCAACTTAGGCAAAAATTGACTGGAGTGGGAGGCGTGCGCATCCTCTTTGGATGACGCGCGCGCACCCTTAAGTGAACCAAAAATGGTGAGGTTCTGGTCCTTGGAAGCGCGCGCACCCTAAGGGGGTGAGGCGTGCGCATCCCCCCTGTTTCCAAGGTTTGATAGTTTTGATCAAGTTGGGTATAAGAGGGCAAATGTTTATGTGATCCTTGTGGTTGCTTATGACTTAAATGTGTATGTGTATGACTTTTATGTCCTTGATGAAAGAGATTGGGTTGTAACTAAATGTCCTTTTTATGGACTTGTTATAAGGAATCTTTGTGTGCATCTTGTGATGTTTTTGGCTTAATTCCTTCTTGGATTAAATGCCCCGGGTTGTGTTTAGCAAGTATTCATTACTGTGCTTCTTGTTAAAAGTCCAGCTGGTCTTGTTGTGGAGTCAGCCAATGGAAGAGTTATAGTGGTACAGGTAAGTCCACTATAAGGTTTTCCATTGGAGCTTGTGAGTCAGGCGGTGGGAGAATTATAGTGGCACACAAGCCAAGTTCACTATAAGATGTCCACTGTGCCTTCTAGTTTCCCCAGTCCAGATTGGCCTTGGATGGGATGAATTGCTCCCTTTGGTGAGTATTTGGGTTATGACTTTGTGTCATATTTCCCTCTCTGGTTACTTGGTTCTATTGGTTTGGTTTTCGGGATCCCGACGGCTTCAGCTATTTATGCTGCTCAGATGGTTTTCTCTGATGGGTTTCTCAGTTGGTATTCTCATCAGTTATGGTTATTGGTTAAACCTTGGCTTTGGTATCCACCGGAGTGTGGGCAATGTGATATAAGTGATATATGAGTTGATATTATGTGCTATATGCTATATGATTACTGTTGATATTATTTCTTTATGATCATCATATCAGCATGTAACGTAGTTGCATTTTAGTAGCTTACTGAGATTTATTCTCACCCTTATTTGTTTACTGTTTTAGATAAAGGCGGGTCCAGGGGATAGGACAATCGGCACGGGAGGACGTTCGTTTGGTAAGAGTTGGGGACTTGTTTTGTTGAAGGTTACATTATGTAAATGTAAACCCTTTGGGTAGAGTACCCGTACTTTCTTATGGTTCCATCTATTTTGGGTAAATGTTGATGTATGTACATTTGTTTAAAAGTTTGTAAGCCTTTGGGCTAAGTATTTCCACTGTGAAAGTGTTTGTCAAAGTTTGTTTCAAGATTAAGTGAAGTCTTTGAACTTCAAGTGTGTTTTTGTGCCACTTTCTAAAAGGACATTTCGAAAAAATTTCTAAAAGGTTTCATAACGTCTTCCGTTCGTGTCCCGAGCGTGGGGCCAAGTAGGACCACGGGTACGGGGCGCGACAGATGTTCTACCGACTCCACAGCCTATCAGTCAAGTGAGATGTTCTAATTGTTTTGATTATGGTCACAAGGCTCATGAATTCCTCTTGAAGCACCTATCTGGACCCACTGAGGTTACATCCTCTAGTGGTGGCCAGATGTGGTTGCCAAAGAGGAACTAACCCTCGGACCCATGAATAAGGGGGACCATAAGCATACTGTTTTATTTCAGGAATGCTTCATGGCCTCAACTGGTGCAAGCAAGGATTTCTGGATTCTAGATAGTGGCTGCTCAAGACATATGACAGGATTTGCAGATCTTCTTGCCGATATTATTGAAGCATCAGGTCCCCCAGTAGTGTTTGGTGATAATGCCAAAGGAAAAATCGTCGGTATAGGTACCATCAAGAGAGGTGCAGTTACTGTACAGAAGGTCTCTCTAGTGGATGGTCTGAAACACAACCTTCTATCAATATCACAATTCTGTGATAAAGGAATGCAATGCGTATTTACTACTTCCAGTTGCTATGTGAAAGACATTGCTTCCAATGAAACTCTTCTCACTGCCAAACGTAAAGGTAACATTTATGCAGTAGACTTAAGTTCTATTACTGGTGTTGCTAATGTCTGTTTTATAGCTAAGAACATCAGTGAGAACTCATGGCTATGGCACAAGATACTCAGTCACTTGCACTTCAAATATCTATCCAAGCTTGCCGGTTCAAATCTTGTTACCGGTCTGCCTCAAGTGTCTGCTGATCAAGCAAAGAAATGCAAGGCCTGCCAGCTTGGAAAACAACATAAGTCATCTTTCCGAAGCAAGCCCTGCATGTCAACTTCTAAGTGCCTCCAATTGCTACATATGGATCTATTTGGCCCCACAACTACAGCAAGTATCGGGGGAAGTAGATACACCTTGGTTGTAGTAGATGATTTCTCTAGATATACTTGGGTGGAAACCTTCAGTCACAAAGATGACACCTATGCTGTTGCCACCAAGTTATTCAGACTACTACAAACTCAGAAAGAAAGCGATATTATCAGTATGAGATCAAACAACGGCACTGAATTCAAGAACAATGGTATTGCACAGTACTGTGATGATCATGGTATAGACCACAACTTCTCAGCTGCCGGTACACCACAACAAAATGGTGTTGTTGAGAGGAAGAACAGAACTCTCATTGAAGCTGGTAAGACCATGATTGCCGAAGCCAGGCTGCCGAAGTACTTTTGGGCTGAAGCGATCAATACAGCCTGCTTCACCCAGAACAGATCTCTAATCAACAAATTCCATAACAAGACTCCTTATGAACTCTGGAGAGGCAGAATTCCTAACATTGGATTCTTCAAGATATTCGGCTGCAAATGTTACGTGCTATACAATGGAAAAGAGCACAGAGGTAAATTTGATGAGAAAGCTGATGAAGGAATCTTTGTCGGATACGCTAAACACAGTAAGGCCTTTCGAGTTTTCAATAAGAAACTTTTGAAAATTGTTGAATCTGTTCATGTAACCTTTGATGAATTTTATTTGTTAGAGTCTGACAAGGCTCCAAATAGTACTAATGTGTCTAGTGCTCATGAGACAGGTGAATCCAATAATACTAATCCTGCAGATCAAGTACCAGCTGCTGATCCAGTCATTTCAGCAGAAGAATCAGCAGATGCTCCGTATTTTCCTTCATCAGCAGAACCAGAACCTGCTGATGAATTTCATAATCCGTTTGCCGATGCAAACTCTGCTGATCATCCTGAAGACAGATCTAGCCCTCAACCAATTTTTGTTATAAGACCTAATCCTCCAAGCTTTCATCCACCTCTCACTCAAAGTTCTTCTCCTACACCATCTGCTGATCTTGATCCTCCTCTAGAATCCTTACAACAAGAATCAGTAAGACAAGATGTGCCGAGAGAAGTCAGAACTGTTCGTGATCATCCATTAGAAAATGTGATTGGTGATGTCTTTGGTCCCAGATTAACAAGGAACCTTAGTAGAGCATTTGCTGAAAGCCTTTTCTCATCTGCTATGGTCTCCGATATAGAACCAAAGAAGACTGAAGAAGCTCTTGCCGATCCTGGTTGGGTTGAAGCCATGCAAGAGGAACTGAATCAGTTTGAAAGATGCAAAGTATGGGAACTTGTGCCAAGACCAACTTCTCAGCAAGTTATTGGTACTAAGTGGGTTTACAGGAACAAATTGGATGAAGCTGGGAAAATCATTAGAAACAAAGCAAGGTTAGTTGCTAAAGGCTACCGTCAAGAAGAAGGAATCGACTACGATGAGACATTTGCTCCTGTTGTAAGATTGGAAGCTATAAGACTTTTCTTAGCCTATGCTGCCTTCAAAGAATTCAGGCTATATCAAATGGACGTGAAAAGTGCCTTCCTGAATGGAGAACTCCAAGAACTAGTTTATGTTGAACAACCACCAGGTTTTGAGGACTCCAAGAAGCCTGATCATGTCTACCGATTGAAGAAAGCTCTCTATGGCCTAAAGCAAGCTCCAAGAGCATGGTATGAAACCCTATCTAAGTTTTTACTTAGCGATGGTTTAGGCTTCACTCGAGGTAAAATCGATACTACTTTATTTGTTGCCAAGCATAAGGGTCATTCATTGTTTGTTCAAATATATGTCGATGATATTATTTTTGGTTGCACTAATGAATCACTTTGCAAGAGATTTGAGAAGCTAATGCAGAGCAAGTTCGAGATGAGTATGATGGGTGAACTAACATATTTCCTTGGACTTCAAGTCAAGCAATCCAATGAGGGAATATTCATCAGTCAAGCCAAGTATGCAAAAGAATTAATCAAGAAGTTTGGCTTTGAAAATGCTCACTCTCAAAGCACACCTATGGGTACTAACATTCATTTAGATAAGGATGAGTCTGGTAAGAAAGTAGACATGACTGTCTACCGAGGTATGATCGGCTCACTCCTCTATCTTACTGCCAGTAGACCAGATATTATGTTTGCTGTTTGTGTTTGTGCCAGGTTTCAAGCTGACCCTAGGGAATCCCATCTGTAGGCTGTAAAACGTATTATTAAATATTTATGTGGCACTGCTAACCTTGGATTATGGTATGCAAGAGATTCATCTTTCAATCTAATAGGTTACTCAGATGCAGACTTTGCAGCTTGTAGGGTGACCAGAAAGAGTACAAGTGGAACTTGCCAATTTCTTGGTGATAGATTGGTGTCTTGGTCCTGTAAGAAGCAAGCATCAATTTCCACTTCCACTACTGAAGCTGAGTACATAGCTGCCGGCAGTTGCTGTTCACAGATTCTATGGATGAAGCAGCAGCTGGTTGACTATGAAGTTCCATCTCAAATTTGTCCCATCTATTGTGACAACCAATCAGCAATTTCAGTATCAAACAATCCGGTCATGCATTCCAAAACCAAGCACATAGACATCAAATACCACTTCCTGAAGGAACATGTTAAAAAAGGGAATGTTGTGCTGCTCAAAGTCCATACCGATTTCCAAAGAGCAGACATACTAACAAAGCCCTTGGATCTGAAAAGATTTGAATTCCTCAGAGGTGAATTGGGTATGATTGATTTTTATGGTTAAAATTGTGCTAACTTTGCTACTTGTGTTAGTCTGCCGATCAAATCAGCAGAGCATCAATTATCTTGCCGACTACGAACCTGCTGACAAAATCTTGCCGATCGAAATTTGTCAAAATCATCTTGCCGATTCTATCTATATATCTTGCCGATTCAATCATTTTGCCGATTCAAGCTATCTTGCCGATTGGTAAAATCAAATCAGCACGTCTCTGCAAAAGATAAGATTCCTGACACATGACATAAGCTATCAAATCAAAGGTACATCGGTCACACCATCTCCCTGACATGTGTGTGTACCTTTCTTATCCAAAATCGTGTCAAGATGTATTCCATTTAATGCGATACATCAGCAAGGTAAACAGGTCATCATCACTTCTATCTTATTTTTGACTAATTTACCCTTTCTCCTTCTTACTTTTAACTGTTCACCTTACTGATTTGTGTGCGCATTAATTTTTACGTGCGCACGTTCTCCGAGATTATAGGTACAGTTATTTCTCTCCCTTGCCCTCTCATATTCTCTCTCTCCACCATAACATATATAACGCCTTGCAAAATTCCATTAAGCTTTTTCTCCGCCATTTTTTTCTCTCTACTCTCTATTCTCTCTATCTCTCCTCTTCCCAGATTATCAGTTCATCGTTTTATTTGTTCATCAATTCATAATCTGGTAAGTGTTAATGTTTATACTCTGCTCATTTCTAATCATTTATGGTTTGATTTGTCTTTATTTCTAACATTGAGAGTTGTTTGAGTAATTTTGCAGACAATGTCCGGTGAAAAAGATATCTACGGAGGCTATGTTGACTCCGACTACTTCAACGACGAAGCCGACGGGGTTTTCTTGAAGAATCTTCTTATTGGGTCCTTGTTTGATTCGTTCATCACTCCATCAAGAGTTAGTTCAGTATTTGTGGATCTTGTCAAAGAATTCTTCTCCAAGTCCTCTGTTGTCCACTCTCGTGCTGACTCCTCCGTTATCGTCTCCATCAATTCTACTGTTTTGGGCGTGCATATCTCTCTTACTCCCTCTTCTATCTCTGAAGTTTTTCCCAATCTTGGGAATGAAGGGTTGAGTGCTCTAGTTGATGAGCAGGAACTGGATAGGGCTTGGATTATCATGAGAGGTGCTGGCACAAGGCTTAGTGGCACTAATCATCTGAAGATTCACTATCCCCGAAGATACTATGCTTTGGCTGAGATAGTTGATAGATGTCTCATTTGCCGATCTGGATCCCACAGCAATATCACTGATGTGCAGTTTAAAGCTATGGCCGCCATTGTTCTGCAGATTGAGTTCACCTGGTGTGCCTACATATTTAGGATTATCACTACGGCTGCTGATAAGTGGGCTTCTGACAGATTGAAGAACAAGGCCAATCCTGGAAAAGGATGCCATTATCTGTTGATAAGTATGATTCTGAGGAGAAATGCCAATGTAGTAGCTGCCGATCGCTTTCCATCCAGCATGCCTTTCAATAGGTTGAAGTTCTTTAATGCTAAGGATTGGAAAAGGATTTCAAAGAATGCTTCCAGTGCTGATGCCCCCTCTATTGCTCCTGCACCTGTTGTTACTCAGAGGAAGAAAAAGGCAAAGACCATTCCTTCAGTTGCTTCCCAATCAGCAGCAGTCTCTACTCCTGCTACTTCAACTGATAGGATTCTTGCCGATTCTACTCCTGGTGCTCCAAAGAAAAGGAAACTGGTAAAGGTTGTCGATCAAGTGGTGACAAAGAAGGTGAAGCTTGTCGATGAAGTTCCTTCTTCCACTATCCCTCCTGCTGATCCAAGAGCCAAGCTAATTAGGTTTGCCCCAGCTCATCTTGCCGGTGCTTCCCTATCTACCGATCCTGCTGTCAAGGTTGAAATTCCTGATGAAGAATTCACTGATGACTTTGCCGATGGCAAAAGTATTGAGGATGTCATTGAGAAGCTCAAGTCTCAGACTCCTAGGAAATGCGCTCCAATCAGAAACCCAACTTTCCACACCTTCTACAAGAATCCTTGGTCCTTCACCAACAAGGTCTTGAACAAGAATTGGGTCTTTCCGATTGACCATCTGCCTCCCTTTATTCGTCGTCTTCTTCAGTTTCATGAAGAGATGAAAGACACTGTCTCTCCCGAAAATCCTGCTGATTATGTTGATCAAAAGAGTTTGGACAGACGCACTGATATGTGGAAAGAGAAGTTTGTCCCTCTATCAAAGTTCAAGCAGTTGAAAGAGGCTGAACTAAAGCTCAATTTTGGTCGGTATTTTGAATTCCTACCACTTTCCTGGAACCAGATCTATCTCTTTCAAGACAGAATTAGACAAGATATGATGGTTCAGGATGTATGGATTATCTACGCCAGGACTTTCAATCAGCACTCTCAATTCACAGAGTTTGATCCTTATCAGATAGGCAGAATGGAGAATAATGAAGATCTTCTGACCTACAATGATGACGAGGCTCCTGCTGACAGTCCTCTCAATGTACACTTCTTCAGATCAGTCAAGAAAGTCACTATGGACTTGATTGACAAATCCAATGAATTTCTGCTGAAGCAAGATGCCGATCGCATAGCTGCCGAAAATCTTGCCGATCCATCTGCTCAAGCTCCTTCTCCCAGCAGCAGCAAGACTTTATCTGATGCCGATGTTCATTCTGCCGATGATGTAGATACTGCTGATAATTCTTTTGTTGCCAATAGTTCCGATGATTCTACCGATGGTGACTCTGCTGACAGTGATTCTGATACTGATAATGATGATGGTGCTGATTTGCTTGGTGATTTGGTCTGTGCTCACAAACACACTGCTGACTCTCCTTCCACTTCAGTTACAACAGATAGTGACAAGATGCCAATCAGAACTATCATGACTAAAGCTTCCACTGCTGAAGTCTTTGCAGAATCTGTATTTGAGGGTGATAGTAGTGTTGAAGGAAGGCATTCCGATGATTCTATCAAAGATATAGTGGAATTTCATGTTGAGCAAACTTCAGACACTCAACCTCTGATGGGTCTATCTGCTGACCTTCCTGCTCCAGTTGAGACAACTATGGACACTCAACAGTTGGATGTATCTGTTTCAGGAGGAGAACTTGCTGAAAAAGTGACTAATGAGACAACTGCTGACACTCAGTTAATATCAGTCACCCTTGAAATTCAGATTGTTCCTCCTACTGGAATCAAGGAGGTTGTGGAGTTGGGAGGAGGTGCTGATGATAGTACTCCTAATATGGATGCTGACATTGCTGCTAGTCTACAGTTTGAAGAGATTCTTCTACAGCCTTTGTTCAGCTTGCCGTCTGTTATCACCGCTCTCTTACCGGCTCCTGCTGCTGCTCATGCCAATGTAGATCATGCTGATGAAGCTGATCCTGTTGCTGCTCGTGCTGATGTAGATCATGCCGATGAGATAGATCCTGTTGATTACATGGTGGTTGGAGAACAAGCCTTTGTTGATCCTGATGCTGTTGATACTTCTCCACCACCCAGCTATGATTATTTTCTCAATAGGAAGGATATGATGTGCTCAAACTGGTACACTTCCAATGCATCTATCCCCTCCAACAAATTTGGACAGCCTCTCTTCACTGTTCATCCAAGGTTATCCTTCAAGTATACCTTAGGCAGATGTCCACTCCCATTCGGCAAAGACCACCCTCATGTCTCCAAGCATAAATTCTCTCCAGGAGATTCTACCAGTGATAGTCCAATCTATCTTCCCTGGATTCTCAATGATGATGACATTGTTCGTACAAAGGGAAAGACTCCTCGGATTTCTAGACTTAAGAAGAAAGTGGTCTATGACCCAATTCGATCTAGACCAGGACAGATAAAGATTAGAGGTGAATCTACCCTTCCCTGTCCTTCTCCAACTGAAGTGTGCATTACTACAAATGGATGGATGAGAAGCTGCTTGATGATCAATGATCTGCTGATTGACATCATTGAAGTTAGGCATACCAATCCTCGTGGCCTTCTTTATTTGATCAAGTCTGCCGCTTTGGCTATGACTCTGCCATTATTCCATCCTCGTCAGCGTGCTGATCATCTAGTCTATACCTCAAGGCTGATGAATGCCGGGTTAATGACTATGATTCTTGAAGGTCGTGCTTATTTGAACTTAATCTTGGCTACCTTACCTTCCTTTCACTTGAAGACGGTGGTATGTTTCAGCTGCCGACTAATCGTGCAGTTATAGTTCATCCAGCTTTTCCTTTGCCGATCTTTCGTGCCGATGATACTGATGATCTCATTGTCTTAACTTCTGTCCCTGCCGATTTCTTCTCATCTACTGATGATGCTGCCCTTCAATGGTTCTTACTCATTCCTGCTGCTCCTGTTCCTCCATCTCCCTCTGAGCCGATCTTGATCTCCTCTGATGATGAGATGATGACTGATGATGTGCTTATTGAAGATGCTGATCTGAATAATGAAGATTTTATCCCTTCAATAGTGCTCCCGACGTCTGCCAGTATTTTCCAGCCGACCATCGTCAACAGTCTGTATGAGTATTTGAAGTTTAGTGAAGGCGATTTCACAAATCAGCAAGTACCTGCCACTCGTGCTGATATTGGTGATATGGCTCTTTCTGTTGGTGACCTGGTTAAGGATGTTCACAACGACCTGGTTAAGCGTCTACGTAAGTCCAATCAGGAGGAGGAGAATACTCTGGTCAAAGAATTGAAAGCTCTCCTTGCTGATAGAGAAGAGCGTATAATGGCTCTTTCTAAATCCTTGGGGACAACTCATAACATTCAACAGAATCTTGTTGACAATCAGAGGCTGCAGATAAGAGATATGGGAAGACTTGAAGAAGAATTATCTGAGACCAAAGCTGCTCTTGCCGAAGCTAATCTGAAGATAGCTGCTCTAGAAGCCAACAACAAGATGCTGTCTGAAAGATTGGAAAGTGCGCAGAGAAGACAGAGCAAAGCAAAGAGGAAAGCTGAAAGAAAAGAAGAAAAAGCAAGAAAGAAGGCTAGGAAGACTGAATCTACAAAGGACTCAACTCCAGCAGCAGATCCCAAGATTTCTGATCCTCCAGCTGCTGATCCTTGAGTCACATAGCCTATGATGTAGATATCTTATTGAAGACCTTCACAGACAAATTTCTTTGCTTATAAAATTTTTATTGTGCTAATATGTTCTTATATTTGTGTTGTTATCTGCATTATTATGTGCTATTTCCTTTTGCAGATCATCACTCTTGCCGATTCCTTGAACCGGCTTCACCATTTATTTTGGTGAATCCACCTTTTGCATTAGACATCTAGTGTGACTTACCTTAGGATTTGGTTATACCTAGATATCCTTAGAAATCTTTTCCCTAAGATAAGAGATGTCTTTAGCTTTAAGGGTGATTGGACTTAAGTAATTAGGAGGAGATTGTTGTTCAAATAGATACCTAGGTCCTAGAATTACTTAATCCCAATCATGTCTACACTTAGGCTCCCCCAATTTTATTAGAACCTTTTTAAGGTGCCCTTAGGATCCTTTGTGACCAGTACAGGTGTATTTCAACTCTTCATTCAAGACAAACCAGCAAGAGGAAGCAAATCAGCAGACCAGTAAACAAGTTGCCGATCAACTCTATTTTTAACATGCGACAAGTTGCCGATCAACTTGCTACAGAAGTTGCCGATCAACTTATCAAAGAAGTTGCCGATCAACTCCATTCACAACATGCCGTTATAATAGACAGTTTGCACTGTCAGTCAGGTGACATCATTTCATTAAAGTCAACCTTGCTGATTGTCTCTATACTGTTTTATCATAAAGTAGTTTACCTGCTCTGTAATGATTTCTACGCCGTCTGACACATAGCTACTTTTAGCTATACTCTGTCTCTACTTGCTTTTGCAGGTAACCGGTTGAGACAAAGGGGTCTTTACCCATCAGACTTTTAAGGCACTCGTATCTTCGCCATTAATGCTAAGGATACTGCATTAAATGCTCCTCACCTACCCAGCTGGAAATTCAAATGTTATCCTTCTTCTCCAAGACTCCAGGCATTTACTCTCCCTATAAATAGAGGACTTGGTGCATTGAAGAAGGTTGGTGATTTTAGTGCATTGAAGAGAGTTGGTTGTTTGCAGCATTCATTGAAGCTCAAACATTCCTTGTCCAGATAATCATTAGATCATTTAATAGGACATACACTTGTGCACAAACTCTACAACACTGTTAGTATTCCCGAACTAGATTATTTTAAGGAATACGTTGTCTGAGTTTTCACACACCCACCTGAGTGAGATAAGTTCTTTTGAACTTGCCGCTCAAATACACTTGGTCAGATATTTGCTTTACGATTCATTAAACTATCTCTAGAATGTAGTCTTTGTATCCGGCAAAGCCGCTCTTGTAATAGACTAGGGATATTTAATAGTGCTCTTAACCCAAATCCAAGTTCTGACCAAACTTGGTAGAGGACGTAGCAGTATTTACACTGTGAACCTCTCCAAATCCTTGTGTCTCTGTTACTTATTGTCCTTGCCGGTTGGAACTCTATCACCGGCAAATCATTACTGTTCTTGCTGATTCATCATTATTTTCATTGACCAATCTCTTGAAACTGCATTGAACTTTTGGAAACAACTTTGTGTAAAACTAAGCTCTGAAAATCTGTTATACACTGATTTTGTGTGAGTTAAAACTAAGTCATATTTTACCCGCTGCGCTTACTGATAATAGTTTGCAATCTGATAAGTGACTTTGCATTTATAAAAGTGTTTCTTTGAAAAAGTTTTAATTAGGCTATTCACCCCCCCTCTAGCCTATTTTCCTACCAATTGGGCCTAACAAAAGGCCAAAGTGGGTAGCCTGAACTCGAGCCCTCACATTTTCGGGCAATTTTTTCCAAATGGCCACTGGACCATGAGCTCCGCCTCGAATCTCCGATAGGCGGCTCCACTCCTGAAAAAGAACAAGGAACAACAAAAATTTCATCAGCATGACTGCTAGAAAAAACGGATGAACTCAACACAGAGATTTCAATGGCAGAACAATGTACAAGCAAGTGTGTGAACATGAAAATGGACATCCCAACATGTTTCTTACAACAAATCAGCAACAACAAACAACATGCAAAGAATGATCAATAAAGCTGCTGCAGCAATATTTCGGGTAATGAAAACAGAACTTCATGAAACCCGAAATCGACAAGAAGGGTGAGGCATTCTTACCAAACCCGAAGTCACGAAGTGAGAAATGTGGGTATGAGGCTGGAAAGTAAGCAAGCTCGGGTCCATAGCTTCAACCCCAATTTCGGGCTCCTCGCCCTGTGGCATCTCAAACGGAGGTGATTGCTGACGATCCGACATCGTTTCTTTGACGGAATTGATCCTAGAGCAGCAAGAAAGTGTTTTGGGGTGATTTCTCTACGAAAATTGGGCTTGGAATTTGGAGGGTTCTTCAATTTTTTGAAAACTGGCCGAAAACAGCGAACAGCTTGTTTAAATATGCTGAACTTATGCGCCAGGCGCGCGCCTCCCGACATACTCATCCGCGGCGCGCGCGTCCCACAACGAGGCACAGACGCGCGTTCTTCCCATCATCAGGCAGGTTCAGAAGCAGTTTCCCATGCAAGAATCCATGCACCGTATCAAGGTTTCCCCACGGATTCCGAACACCCTAAGTTATGTCACGGGTGCCACACACCCCTCAAGAGTCAATCTCAACATTTCATCCCCAGCAGGAACATTTTTCTGGTCGCGGTCAACTGTGCCCGCACCCCACAATTCAAAAAGTCAAGTGTGACTCCAAGTGGCACGAGACTTCAAAACAATATTTCATCAACGAATTTCACTAACGGATTAGTCCTCAAAGGTTCACCAACGGACTCATCCAAGGGATTCACTAACGGATTCATCAAACGGATTCACTAACGGATTCGTCAACAAGGGTTCACCAACGGACTCATCCAAGGGATTCACTAACGGATTCACCAAACGGATTCACTAACGGATTCGTCAACAAGGGTTCACCAACGGACTCATCCAAGGGATTCACTAACGGATTCATCAAACGGATTCACTAACCGATTCGTCAACAAGGGTTCACCAACGGACTCATCCAAGGTATTCACTAACGGATTCATCAAACGGATTCACTAACGGATTCGTTAACAAGGGTTCACCAACGGACTCATCCAAGGGATTCACTAACGGATTCATCAAACGGATTCACTAACGGATTCGTCAACAAGGGTTCACCAACGGACTCATCCAAGGGATTCACTAACGGATTCATCAAACGGATTCACTAATGGATTCGTCAACAAGGGTTCACCAACGGACTCATCCAAGGGATTCACTAACGGATTCATCAAACGGATTCACTAACGGATTCGTCAACAAGGGTTCACCAACGGACTCATCAAAGGGATTCACTAACGGATTCATCAAACGGATTCACTAACGGATTCGTCAATAAGGGTTCACCAACGGACTCATCCAAGGGATTCACTAACGGATTCATCAAACGGATTCACTAACGGATTCGTCAACAAGGGTTCACCAACGGACTCATTCAAGGGATTCACTAATGGATTCATCAAACCGGTTCACTAACGGCCTCATTCAAAACATTCAGCCGGCAGGTTTACCTAACGGATCTTGCCACCCCCTCTATCAACAAAAGCCGCTCACACAGGGAGCGCACCACTATCTCTCGCAATTTCAAATTCATGCTTTCATCGAGTCTTTGCTTTTTCTTGGTGATGTCCTCGACGGGTGTTTTTAACTTTCGTCGACGCGTTTTGCTTTGCAATCCACGTCGCCGAGGGGCTCTGTAGACACCTCGCCTTGGACCGCTCACCCCGATTGCATATTTGATCTTGTGTTCCTCCCTATTTTAAGTGTTTCTCGTTAGTTTCTGTCACTTCCGTTAAGTTCCTGACTGACTTCGTTAAGTCCAGGGACTAAACTGAATGACAGGGCTGACTTTCTAGTCCATTCTGTTAAAATTGCCTTCTCTGAGTCACGCGCCTCCGACAGGAGGAGCCAGGCGCGCGCGCCTCCCGCCCCCAAAGCAGGAAGCGCGCGCCTCTGTGCGTCAGTTACAGATTTCTGGCCAGGATTCCCTCCCTTGCTCAATTTACAGGATTTTGCCCGGGAAGGATTTCTTGGTGACTGAGTTTTGGCACCAAAAACACCCCTCTTTCACCTATAAAAACCTCTCTTTACCTCCATTTTCAAGGATCGAAAACTTAGACCGAAGATTGAACTTACAAAAACTATACCAAAATCACTTTCTAAAGGTTCTCCAAGGATCTCATCAAGCAATATTTGAAGTTCTTCAAATTGTAGGTAAAAGTCCATCTTTTCCTTTCTTTTCTACTTCATCTCATCCCTCTCTTTTACTCTAATCAAATGTGCAATCACCCAAATTATTTTGGGACATGACTCTAATGATCACCTCATCTCATTGAGGTTGGTTAAGGAGTTATCTCCTACATTCCAAATCCTACTTTAAACCCCCCCACCTTTTATGACTTAAAGAAGAAGAAGAAGAATATTTTCATTCATGTAGATTTTGATCAAGCAAGACCAACTTAAGTTGGGCGAGATGGGTGTTTCGGTACTTCCCATCTCGTAATCTAACCCCCGAACCTCAAAACAAAGAATCTCTGTTTTTGTAATCAAACTTAGGCTACAATCTATAGGTTTTTCTTATGTTCCTCAAAACATAGGTGGCGACTCTAAAACAAGTTAGACATCCTAGGATAATCCACCGCTCGAGCCTAAAGCCGTGGTTCCCCCGGGGTATCTACACTAAGTAATTGGCATCTCCACAACCAGTGATCCCACAATTGTTATCGAGGCGTACGCCAATAAAATAGGATTCACACCCCTCAGAGTCCCATAATTGTCATCAAGGTGTAAGCTAATGGCATAGGATTCATATTTTCCAGCGAAGAGGCAATCTCATTGGAAGGAAAAGCAAGGATCCAAGTAATTGGCGTCTCCAAACCCGAGTCCGATAATTGTTATCAAGACGTATGTTAATAACATAGGATTCCCACCAGAGATGAAGGCGGTTCATCATCAACAGCAGGGTATATTCAGAATTGGAGTCAAAGAGATTGGGTTCCTCAGTATGGATTGCAACTGGAGACGGTTCATCATCAACAAAAAGGAGTATATTCAGAATTGGGTCAAGGCCATTGATTCCTCAGTATGGGTTACCCTCTAAACTCTAAACTTTACTTACCGCAAGTATTGTTTTCAAAAATGATTTTCAAAATACCTTAAACCTCAGTTTTTACGTGTTTTCAGAGTCGAACTACGTTTGGTCTGATTTCTTTCCGAGGAATACGTAGGCAGCATTTTAGCACGACCATACCCCTAGTTCAAAATGATGTCTTTTCAATCGATGATGTTACTTCATCCATAAGTATCGTCGCCGAGGGGCTCTGTAGACACCCCATTTTGGACACTCATTCATAATCACACTACTTCTGTGTCTTGCCTTTGATTTGGGTCGAAACTCGTTAAGTTGGACATGTTTCGTTATGTTTCTGACTGACTCCGTTAGTCAGGGGCCGAAATGAACATTAAAACTGCTGCAGAGGGCAAAAATGTGATTCCAGCACATGGATGTCTCGTACAAGACATTGATATCTCATACAAGGTATCCCCCCTTGACAGTCGGGTTTTGGTCAGTTTCCTTATTGATCTTAACCCCTTTTCTTGGCAAACACTTAAGCAATCCGGGGAAAACCTAATGGACGATCCTAGAGTCCAAAAAATACCTTTGTGGAAATCAAGTCTTAGATTCCCATCACAACTTACCTTCTTGGCCAAAACCCTAGGTCTAGAACTCCTATAAATATAGAGGTTCCTGAACCAAAAAGGGGCTAGCATCCTCATTCACCCACAAACCACTCCAAATCTGATCAAAGAGGTCCCCATAATTAGTCCTTCTTCCTCACCCACGAAATTCAAGCCTCCACAACACCATTCAAGCCAAGTTCATTAGATCATCAAGGCCTTTAGTCAAGGCCATCCATAGGATTCTTGAAGAACGCTTAGGTAAAACTCTTTGTTTTCTACCTTCTCATCTCCTTCTTTGCCTTTGAAGTAGTGTGATTCCATCAAAGGATCAGCCTAGAGCCTCTCCAATCCATGGAGATGGTCTCGAAGCACATGATCCGACATCCTAAATAAATAAGCAATTATTTATTTGTTCGTTTTCCTTTTACGTATGTTTTGCATGATTTTGAAACAATGATGATGATTTCTTAGCAAGACCAATCCTAGATTGGGTGAATTGGTTGCTCCTTGACCTTCCCAATTCATAACTTAACCCTCGAATCCAGATATCTCGGTCCGTGTTCCGACAACAACATGGTGGCGACTCTCAAAACAATCAAAAAGGTAAATCGAAGGACAAAAACCGCCTCGAAAAACCCGCGCGCAAACAGCTGCACTGGTATGGGTAGCGGAGAAACTAAAGCCGTACATGGAAGTGTTTCCTATACAACTGATCGCCCGAATGGACCCAATGAAGACATCTTCGAGAAGTCGCATATCTCCTCTAGAATAGCCAAGTGGTACTTTATGCTCGTGGGGTATGATATCACTTACATCACACAGAAATCAGTAAGAGGAAGAGTCTTTGCCGATCATTTAGCCGAATTTCCATGTGATGAAGTGATGGGGGAAGACCCGCGATTCCCTGATGAGGACATCATGGCAATAGCAAAAAATAAGTGGCAATTATTTTTCGATGGCGCAGCCAATTAACGGGGATATGGCATTGGCATGTTACTAGTAGATCCCTCAGATATCTACACTTCACTCGCAATTCGCCTTGATTTCGAGGCCACTAACAATATTGCCGAGTACGAAGCTTGCATAGCGAGCTTAAAGCAGCCTTAGAAAGAAATGTGACCGAACTAGAGGTGTACAGAAATTCACAACTCATAATCTATCAGTCACTCAAGAAGTGGAAGGTACAAGATCCTACACTCCAAAAATATAACGACCATCCCCAAGACTTGGTCAAACAATTCAAAGAAGTCACTTTCTACTATCTTCCTAGAGATAAGAACCGCTTAGCAGATTCGCTAGCCATGCTAGCATCACTTGTGGAGATTCCCGAATGGACTAAAGTCAAAATATTCAAAGTCGCGAGACGAACGACTCCTGCTTATCACTCGATCATAGACTTGCATGACTGCAAAGAGGCGTGTGACTCTGTTTCCATAAATGCCTTAGACGATAAGCCTTGGTATTATGATGTATGGGAATTCCTCCTAGATGGAACATTCCCATCAGACACATCACCTAAAGCAAAGATAGCTCTCAAATGGTTTGCTGCCTAATTTGTTATTATAGGTGATTGCCTCTACAAGAAACATCATAAACAGTGTCTACTCTGTGCTGATGAGCATGAAGCCATAGAAATCATGGACCAAGTCCATCAAGGAGTCTGTGGAACCCACATGAATGGCAATATGCTAGCAAAGAAAGTCATCCGACTAGGGTACCTTTGGGCTACAATGGAAGCCGACTGCACCGAGATGGTTATGGAATGCCACAAGTGCCAGATACATGCTAACTTGTAACACGCACCACCGTCCGTGTTATACCCCATGACATCCTCTTGGCCATTTTCTATGTGGGGAATAGACGTCATTGGCAAAGTCTCACCAACAGGTCATAATGGGCACTCATTCATATTAGCGCTGTTGATTACTTCACCAAGTGGATAAAGGTTCAATCCTACGAAGTCTTAAATGCCAAGAAGGTGGCTGAATTCATTAAGACCAACATCATATGTCGATATGGGGTACCTCATGAGATGATATCTGACAATGGCACGTACTTTGAGAAAGAATGCGACCAACTACTTACAGAGTACAGGATAGAAAGGCATAAGTCGTCACCGTACCGACCATAGACCAATGGATCAGTCGAAGCTGCTAAAAAAACTATAGAGACCATTATCAGAAAAATGGCTAAGACTGGCAGAGACTGTCCCGAGAAGCTACCTTTCGCACTCTAGGGCTATCGTACTTCAATCTGTACTGCCACCGGTGAAACTCCATACGCCTTAGCCTATGGGATGGAAGCAGTGTTACCAATCGAATTAGAAGTACCATCATTAAGGGTTCTCCTAGAAAACCAAGTAAATGAAGTCGCATGGTTGAACAGCCGTTACGAACAACTAGCCTTGCTAGATGAACAACGACTTCGAGCCGCCGAGCATATACAAGCGTATCAACGGAGAATGGCCCGAGCATTCAATAAAAAAGTCAAATCAAGAAACATAAAAGAAGGGGACCTTGTCCTACGTGAACATCGTCCTGGATCATTCAATCCTATGGGAAAGTGGGGACCAAGATGGATAGGCCCTTACATAGTTAAGAAGATCTTCTCCGGAGGAGCGGTACAACACGCAGATCTAGATGGAGATCAACTGCCAAAGCCCGTCAACATGGACAAGCTGAAGAAGTACTATTTATAGCTCCGTCCCCTATTTCAAAAAAAAAGAAAGAAAGAAGAAAGCACGAGAAAAGAAGCCCGCTAGATTGAAAACCTGAAAGGGCGGTCTAGGCAAAAATCAGGGTGTGCATTAAAAAGAAAAAAAAATAACGAATAGGGGACAGTCTCGTACGAGACACCTATGTCTCGTACGAGACATGTCAAGCAGACAACAGACATATTTTCTCTCTCTTGAACAAGAACTACGATGACCTGAGCTCCTTATTTAATTGATGTAAAAGGAGAATGTAGGCAGCCTTTATGTTCGGTCTATTCAATAAATAAAATCAAAATCTTGTTTTCTTATTAATTGAATGCATTTCAAGAAAGCAATAGGAAAATTTCTAACATGAATACCAACTTGCAAAAGAAAATAAATAAAATACTAAATATCTAAACATTGGTCTATCTATAGCAATCTCTAGATACTCCTAGAAACCTATTTCTTCCTTAATTTAGTAGAGGCTTGATCACGATCCGTCTTGTCATCCCTCTTCCTCTTGAACCAAGGTATCTCGTAACCGGGAGGAACATCAAGTCTAATGAACACTGAGGGAGTCAATCTCGTAAACACGTAAGGCCTATCAAGAGCTTGAAATTTGTTGGGAAGTCCATTCACCCTCTTCTCGTAAAAGTCACTATCCAGAAAGTCTTTAGTGACATCTACTCTGATATTAGAAGGATCCTCCTTAGCGTCCTTCTTCCTCAAATTCAAGCTAGGCTTGAATTGGTCCTCCAACAAGGAACGGCGGATCTCATCAATACCCTCAACACTGGGACGGAGTTCTTCAAGGAACCAATCCAAATATTTATCCGATAAATAAATGCTCCCTCCATCATGACGAAGATTGGTCAAACGATCCATAGTGGTGCCTTTCCCCCAAGCACAAGCCAAGCTCGTAGAGAACTCTGGGTCCATGAAAGAAATATCTTGGCACTATCCCCCTAACACGAAATTGTCCTGCTGTTGACCGAACTGTCGCATCACCCTTCGAGAAAAGTAAAAAGAGGAATCTCTCAAACCCAGAAGGACGACCCTGTCGTATCCAAGGGTATTAGCCACAAACCTCCTTACCTTCCAAAAGGGTGGACACCAAGCAATATCACCAGTCTTCGCTTTCGCAAAAAGATGGGCCCACTCCTCAATGCTTAGATCCTTTACCAATAATCTCCGCCTATCGAAAGCATAAGGATAATACTCGGTCGGGGAGCTCAATAGTTTAAAATGTTCTCTGAGCCAAATAGTTAACAACAAGGGACTTCCCTGGGTCATAGATCCGGTTCGGTGCAACTCATAAAGGCCATGAAGGGTCTCCCCCAAGATAACAGGAACCACGTTGAAGGCCCATCCTCTAGCTTGAAAAATGATATCCATGAGCTCCGTGTCCGCCATGCCACACTTGCTCATAAAAAGCACACTTCGAAACAAGCACAATGCCAAGAGGCAACATTGGGAATCCACACCGTGAGTACGTGTCACGCGACCCCTAAATATCTTAGGCAAAGCGTGGAGATCAACATAGCGGTTATGAATGTAACTCTACGCCTCGGGGAGGCCTCTGCTCAATAAATCCCTGAGACATTCAGCCGGTCCTTTGTCATACCTAGGCACCGCAATCACTCCGGTCAATGGCATATCCAAGATAGCCGCCATCTCCTCTACAGTAGGGACCATCTCATTAAGTGAAAAGTTGAAGAGATGAGTCGAAGGATCCCAGAAGCATGCAACTCCCTTTAAAAGGTCCCAATCCGGTTTTAGGTTCTTTAAGGTGAAAAGAATCTTAAAACCAAACATCTTCGTGAATCTCTCTTGATGAGCCTTGCCAAATGAACGAAAGAACGTTGCTAAGTCATCCTTGTAGCGTTCCACTAAATCCGAGCCTAGGGAGAATTCATCAACAATTATTGATGAAGGGACGGACTTGTTTGGGGCCATTGGGAGCAAAAGGTTGAGAATTTTACTCCAAAAGAAAATTTCCCATAACTGATTTAAGGCTGCATGGTATTCTAGGATGGACTAGAAGTGTTTATATACAAGTTCGGACACCAAATCCTTGAGGAAAAAGGAGAAACAGACGCAGATTCAAAGGATGACTCGTACGAGACATCGATGTCTCGTATGAGACATCTCCCAGTTCAGTCAACAGGAATCTGCTCAAATCTCAGGTTGCCCAATGAGTCAAAACATGCTTCAATCACCTCAGAAACTCACTCGAAACCGATCATACATCACATACAAATGACCCAACACGGATCCATCTCATAAAAAGAACCCTCGGTTGACCAACCGGATGTGAATCAATTCATTATACAGTCAGAAATAAAAACTAAAATTAACAAAAGTATTGCGTGTTAGAGTTAGGAGTTAACTGTTGCATAGGTACAAACCAAAGTGAAAGAAAAATTGTCTTCGCCTACGCCGAGGTAATAAATACATCATCAACAAAAGAGGGGATGGGGGATCCTATCTACTCGGGCATCAAAAGAAAGGAGGCGTCGACACTGCCACGTGATCACTCATCGGTCCGAGGTCTCTTCCTGCAAGAAGCCGACTCTGATGTCTGGCGAGCCAATCGGCCTAAGAGCTCCACTATCTCTCTCTTCACCCTCTTGGCATAAGCCATAAACTGGGCAATCCGTCCGGCGACCTCTCTATACTCAGCAATTGGCACCTGTTGAGAAGAAACAAACAGAGATGTCAAAATCTTCAAATAAACGATAAACAGAGAAATGAAATGGTAGAATGGCGGAAATGGCAAAAGAAGAGTCATAAATCATACCATAGTCGCATCAGCGGGAGGTACGAGTCCCTCAGGCATATCGTACTGGGTATGAAGGTCCTCGATGCTCTCTATCCCCTCAGCCATGTTGTAGGTAAATGAAGCTGGTCCGAGCTGCGGATGGAAAGGGATGTGGACAACCCCCTAGGCCTGAGCCTGGCCACCCTCTATAATCAACTGGGGTATGAGGCGAGTCAAAAAATCACCATAATCAGCCTTGAGGTTCATATGATCAAAAGCAACCTGACCTATCACAAGGTCCTCCCTCTCCGCATTCCCGATGGCATAAGATTTAAGCATGTGAGCCGGTGGATCCAAAGGGACAATAAGATCTAGCCTCCCGCAATCATGCTGGTGAGAGACTCGCTCTCCTAAATAGAAGCACCCCCCACCGAGGCCGATTATCAGTAACCTCAGGCCTGACTGCCAGTAAGCCTGCTTAATCCCTAAAATCCTCAAAGGAAAGAGAGCAGTAGCAACCTCAGGAACGTCTACCCACTCGTCAAGGTATCGCCGCATGTGCTCCACTGACGAATCTGCCCCCTCAGCATGCTCACTGCTGGTATCCCGGTTGCCCCTACGCCACCTCAAAGTGTCCGAAAACATGATAGTGTTATCACGGAGATCAAAGTTGAAAAGGCCGAACATGGCATAATCCCAAGCCTGCAAATGAGAGAAACAGGGAAAATGTCAAGATACAATGGCTAAAATAAACATGCTATCAAGATAAAAGTAAGCTAGGGCTGAAATAAAAAGAGGAATACAACAGAAGATGAGTATTATACCTCCCAAGCATGGCTATAACCGCCTAAGCCAGCGTTCTCCTGATCCCGCGAACTCTCATCCATGGCCATGTAGCAGTGGGCCAAGCCAGCTAACCCTCAGCTAGCATCTGTGACAAGCTGTATATCCCTCAGGCAGCTCAATAGAGTAAATAAGGCAGTCGATGCATGATTAGCGAACAACGTCTCAGAGAAAGCCCACCACAGAAAGCCGTGGACATCTATGATGCGAGTGTTAGTAGATCCCATCTGACTCGCATTGGCAGTAACAAAGGCATCGACCTTATCCCTCAAGGCCTTCAGAGGGACGCCCTTGCCTGAGGTGCACACAGTAAAGCCTAGAAAATGCCTCATATCATCACTGCCAGGAAGGAAATCAGTATCCACCTCGAGTGGCTCACCGGCAATAGAAAGGCAGGTAATGACATGAAAATCAGTGGGAGTCATGGTGACCTCTCCCCACCTTATATGCATGGTATGGGTACTATCCCACTACTTCTCCCTGATAACCTGGAGCACATGAGCAATCTGCCTCTCACCCACCAAGTCGTCAAAGAAGGGCTTAAGCCCGAGGTTCTCGATCTCTTCCTTAATTTCACCATTGAGAGTTGCCCACCTCTCAGCAACGGCTCGCACACTACCTCTGCAGTTGTTGATGATCCTGAATGGCTGCAAAGACAGAGGCAAAAGAGATGAATGTCAGAAAAGTCGGTAAAATCCTCATTTAAGCATTTTACCCGAAAAATTGCAGAATTGCCTAGAACAAGAGTAGAAAACATGTACTACTATACTACATTGATTTTCAACATCAACAAAGGTGAAATCCCATCAAAAGATCAGCCATGCATGATAAACCCTAGCACCGATAATTCTAGGCGAAAGATTGACAAAAGTCGAACTGCGAAAGCATCAAATTGAGACATGCAACAACGAAATTGACATGGAAACTCAGTCAAAGGAAGAGATCCTTACCCGCCTCATCCGAACGGCGTGAGAAATATGGTCCCCGGGGAATGGACAAAACTCATCCGTCGCCCATACTTTACCCCTCATATGCCTACCAAAGAGGTGTTCCTTATGCGAATGATGTGCACCGGCCATTTAAAAGGGTTGAGAATCACTAAAACTTGGTGAAAGAGGAGATTTTTGGAAAAGAAAATCGCCTAGGGTTGAAAGCTCCAGAGATGAAATAAGAAAAATGATTTTGAAATCACTTTTCAGCGCCTGATATCGGCTTTGATCTGCGTAAAAATGGAGAAGTCTCATACGAGACATCCCTCCCTCGTACGAGACATCCTCAGAAATCCAGCAGAAAACCCTGTTTTCTCGTGAAATTCTAGAAAAGCCCTGCTTTTAACGAAAATGTCAGAAAAGGCTCGCTTTTAACAGAAATGTCAGAAAAAGCCCTGCTTTTGACTAAGAGGTCAAATCTGAACCCGCTTATAGATGGAACATTGAGTCGTCAATAAAAAGAATATTTTCAGAATTGGAACAAATGAAGTTGTTTCTCAGTACGAATCTATTCTGACCGCACATCCAAGATCATGGGTGAGCAACAAAATCTGTTTCAGCAAACTCTAAATCCAATGACTGTCATCGAGACGTATGTTAATGGCACAGGATTTATAAAGACAGGAATCCCACAACTGTTATCGAGACGTAAGTTAATAACACAGGATGCCCACCATTTTGAGTCCCATAATTTCCATCGAGACGTATGTTAATGGCATAGGATTCATTTTTCCAATGGAAAGGAAGTCGCGTTGGAAGGAGAAGATAGGTCCGACTAATTGGTGTCTCCAAATCCCAGTGGTCCCATAATTGTTATCGAGGCGTATGCTAATAACATAGGATTCACACCCCTTAGAGTCCCATAATTATCATCAAGGTTTAAGCTAATGACATAGGATTCACATTTTCAACGGAAAGGAAGTCGCGTTGAAAGGAGAAGAATGATCCGAGTAATTGGTGTCTCCAAAACCTGGAATCCCATAATTGTTATCAAGGCGTATGCTAATAACATAGGATTCACACCAGAGCTGAAGGCGGGTCGTCATCAATAACAGGGTATATTCAGAATTGGGTCAAAGAGATTGATTCCTCAGTATGGATTACAACTGGATACGGTTCCTCATAAACAAAAGGAGTATATTCAGAATTGGGTCAAGGATATTGATTCCTCAGTATGGGTTACTCTCTAAACTCTAAACTTTACTTACTGCAGTATTGTTTTCAAAATTAATTTTCAAAATACCTCAAGCCTCTGTTTTTTGCTTATTTTGGAGTCAAACTACGTTTGGTCTGATTTCATTCCAAGGAATACGTAGGCATCTTTTCAGCACGACCATACCCAAAGTTCTAAATGGTGTCCTTTCTATCGACGACGTTGCTTCTTTTATAATTATCATCGCCGAAGGGCTCTGTAGACACCCCATTTTGAACATTCATTTATAATCACACTGCTTCTGTGTCTCGCCTTTGATTTGGGTCGAAACTAGTTAAGTTTGACATGTTTCGGTAAGTTTTTGACTGACTTCGTTAGTTAGGGGCCAAAATGAACATTTGAACTTCAGCAGGAGGGAAAATCGTGATTCAAACACGAGATGCCTCGTACGAGACATCCCCCTTGACAGTCGGGTTTCAGTCAGTTTCCTTGTTGATTTCAAACCCGTTTCTTGGCAAACACTCATGCAATCCAGGGAAAACCTAATGAGCGATCCTAGAGTCCAAAAATACCTCCTTGGGAATCAAGTCTTTGATTCCCATCCAAACTCACCTCCTTAGCTTGATCCCTAGGTCAAGATATCCTATAAATATAGAGGTTTTTGAACCAAAAACCTCTAGCTAGAGACTCTATAGAGTGGTCATTCACCCAAAAACCAAGTAAAATCTGATCAAAAGGTCTTCATAATCAGCCCCCCTTCCTCACCCACAAAATTAAAACCTTCATAACACCATTCAAGTCAAGATTTTTTGGATCTTCAAGGCCTTTAGTCAAGGCCATCCATAGGATACTCGAAGAACGCTTAGGTAAATTCTTTTGTTTTCTATCTTCTCATCTCCTTCTTTGCTTTGAAGTAGTGTGATTCCATTAAAGGATCAGCCTAGAGCCTCTCCAATTCATGGAGATGGTCTTGAAGCACACGATCCGACATCCCAAATAAATAAGAAATTATCTATTTGGTTCCTTTTGTACATGAATGCATAATTTTAATGATGATGATGATGATTTCGTAAGCAAGACCGATCCTAGATCGGGTGGATTGGGTGCTCCTTGACCTTCCCAATCCATAACATTATCCCCAAACTCAAGAATCTTACGTTCCGTGTTCCGTTAAACATGGTGGTGACTCACAAATATCGAGCAACAATCAAGTCCTTATAAACTACCGAACCGGAGAAACCGACCGGGAAGGGCGCGCGCTTACACAGCCACATTTTGTGAAACTACAACGGGGACTGGAACAGAAAATGTCATTGATGAGATAAATATGTATTATGATTGTTGGTATATCAGTTCGTGTGAAGCAACTTGAAGAATCTATGGTTTTGAAATTCAATATAAGGATCCACCTGTGGAACGCTAAAGTTTTCATCTTCCTAATTGGCAAAGTGTAATTTTCTCTGATTCAGATAACATTCAATCTGTATTACAAAGAGATTCAGTTGCACATAGTATGTTTTTGGGTTGGATGGAAGCGAACAAGAAGTATGTTGAAGCAAGAGAATTGACATATTCACAATTTCTAACGAAGTTTGTGTGGAAGGCGGATATACATGAATGGCTTCCAAGGAAAAGGGGGTTTACAATTGGTTGAATATTTTTTTTTCCTCCTAGTTGTGGTGAAATTTATTATTTGAGGTTCTTATTGAATAAAGTGCATGGACCACGGAGCTATTAGGAAATTCGTTTGTGAATGGTGAACAATGTGAAACTTTTCGTGAAGCATGCTTCAAGTTAGGTTTGTTGAATGATGATAATGCGTATGTTGAAGGTATTATTGAATCAAGTTATTTTTCAACTGCGCATTCAATGAGAACTTTGTTTGCAACATTGCCTACATCGGGGACTATGAATAGACCGGAACATGTGTGGGACAAATGTTGGGTCTATTTATGTGAGGATGTGCTTTATAAGCAAAAATCGATTCTTAATCATCCAGGTTAGTATTTCAATTTATTATTTTTATTTATAATTACATTATATAAATATTTTATTTTTACTTATTTATATTATTTTAATATTATTATATTCGATTACATAGGTTTGATGTTAGATGAAGTACAAGTTCGTAATTATGGTCTTGCTGAGATTGAGAATATTCTAAGGAAACAAGGTAGGAGTTTACTTGAATTTCCAATGTTGCCATACCCTAATCCTAAGTACTTTAAAGTTCTTTCGAATCGGTTACTTCATGATGAATTATCTTATAACCGTGAAACTTTAGCTGCTGAGTTTGAAGACCTTGTGGTTCATTTAAATGACGATCAAAAAGATGTTTATAATGTCATTTATGAAACATGTCTAGAAGAAATTTGAAAGATGATTTTTGTTTATGGATATGGAGGGAGTGGCAAAACTTATATTTGGAGAACCTTATCTACTCACAGGGACTTATTGTTTTGAATGTTGCTTCAAGTGGTATCGCTTCTTTACTGTTACCTGGTGGGAGAACTGCTCATTCAAGGTTTGCTATTCTTTTTAATTTGAATGAAGATTCGGTTTATAATATTACTCAAGGAAGTCCTTTAGCAGAATTAATCATAAAGGCGCAGTTGATTATATGGGATGAGGCACCAATGATGCACAAACATTGTTTTGAGGCATTGGATAGGAGCTTAGGATATATAATGCGTGTTGTTGAATATAATCGGAATGATTATCCTTTTGGTGGAAAGACGATTGTTTTTTGTGGAGATTTTAGGCAAATACTTCCTGTAATTCCTAAAGGTAGTAGGCAAGATATTGTTCATGCAATGATTAATTCGTCATATTTATTGAGCCATTGCATTGCGTTGAGATTGACGAAGAATATGAGGTTACATGGTTTGGATTCAAGCTTAAGTTCGAAGAAATTAAGAGATTTTGCAGACTGGATTGCTAAAATCGGTGATGGGAAAATTAACGAGCCTAATGATGGGATAGTTCCAATTGAGATTGCACAGAAATTTTTAATTGATGAATTCAGTGATCCTATAACTAGTATGGTTGAGAACGTATATGCGGAGTATTTGAGTGGTCGACATGATTTGTCTTATTTTGAAGAAAGGGCTATTTTGGCTCCAACCTTAGATGTGATTAATGCTGTGAATGAATATATGGTGTCATTGAATGATTCAAGAGCTAGGACTTACTTGAGTTCTGACTTGCCATTCCATACAGATCAACATATTGAATCTTTAAATGATTTACATACACCTGAGTTCATAAGCAGCATTTGCATATCAGGTCTTCCCAAACACTCTTTAACTTTAAAAGTTGGAACGCCGGTCATGTTGATTCGTAATATAGATTCATCAATTGATCTTTCCAATGGAACGCGTTTGGTTATCACTAGGCTTGGAAATCATGTTTTGGAAGGAGACGTCTGTTGTGGCTACATTTTTAAGAGGACAACATCTTGACTACTTTTAAGAGGACGACATCTTGACTACTTTCAAGATGACGACATCTTGACTACTGCCAGCATGTGGACGTCTTCGTAATTAGTAAGTTGTAAATAATAAAGTTATTTTATTCTAATAAATATTTTTTGCAGCTAACCCTTGGAAATCACATGGTAAAAGACTTATTTCCACAAAGGGATCGACTTGGTCAAGAGTTGGTTAGAGTAAGATTGGATCCCATGATTTTAGGACAGTTGGTTATGGATATATTTTCAAGATGGTGACATCTTGACCAAGATGCAGACATCTTCACCTCTGGCAGAATTATCAATAAATTAATCATAATTATCCTAACTAATTTTATTTATCTACAGCTAAGTAAAACGTGCTACAAGGCCTACTCTCAACAGAAAAGAAGACCAAGTCAAAGATTCATCAAGATAGAGCCCGAGTTTTTAGGATAGTTTGTTACTCTTTTAGATAGGGTTCTTATTTGTATTTAAACTGAGCTTGGGGGAACACCATCACACACACTCACACAACACTTTGTACTCCTCTACAGTTCAAAAATATTAATACTACCGTTTGGGAAGGAAGGTGCTCTTAATCACCTCCCGAGGTTTTATGCCGGCGAGATTATTCTCTCAAGGGCTTTCCTCGTTACATCCTTGTGCAATCTTGAATTCTGTAATTCTATAGCTTATATTCCATTTGACCCTCCTTGATTTTGATCATCAATCCCAGAATATATTTCATTGTTTTTTGCCAAAACAATTTGGCGCCCACCGAGGGGCACTTGGTTTTTTAATCTATTATATTGTTGCTGATTCAAGATGACTACTCAACCCATGATCTCCGGCATTGGCAAGTCAACCAGTTCTACCAGCGGCGTTAATACTTCATCTGGGGGCATCAGTCCTAAGACATCAACGATTGGCTCTGGTGGATTGCCACCACCTCCACCTTTGGGGGCAGGCAAGAAACAAGCATCTCCTACTCCAGATACTGAGCTCAAAAATATGCTTATGCAGATGAAGCACCAGTTGGATCAACAGGGCAAAAGTACATCTTTGATAGCTGAAGCTGTGGTGAAGATGCAGAAGGAGCAGCAGGCCTTGTCTGAGAGGGTGGATTCAGTATATCCTATACGTCCCAGGTTCCTCGATTTTGGCGGCGCTAGTTCATCAGTCTTCAATGATTGGATCCCAATGAGCTCGGCAGCAAATGTGAAGAGTACGCCTTCGAAGATGACGACATCTCCAATAATGACGACATCTGTTGCACCTGCCTTTTGTGATCTGACAGCAGAAGGAAACACCTTCACATCACCTACGCTTAATGTCTCTGGGATACCTCAAGATGGACCCATCTTTACCAGTAGCACGATCGTTACATCTTCGGCTGACAATACCCACCCGTTTGGTAACCATAATTTTGCAAATTCTTTTGATAATATTGCTCGTACTATTAACCCTTTTGCAGGTAATTATATAGCGAGTCAACTCAAAGAACTAAGAGATTTGGTGATGAATGTACCTGGTATCACTCCGCCCATCCAGCAGGTCTCTCCAACATGTTACAATCAATCACGCTTCATCCCAGCTATTGAACAAATTGATATTCCCAAAGGCTTCAACATCCCAACTATGAAGTTGTATGATGGAAGCAGCGATCCTGAAGAGCACATCGCCCACTATCAGGAGAAGATGGAGATCGTCAGAGTACCTTTGCAATATAGGGAAGCATGCCTATGCAAAGGGTTTGGCTCAACATTGGTCGTACCTGCATTGAAGTGGCTGATCCGTCAACCACCAGGATCTATTGGTTCGTTCCCGCAACTTGTCAACATGTTCAACAATCAGTTCTCCTGTAGCAGACAGTTCGAGAAACTCACTAGTGATCTTTACCACATCGTACAACAACCTAATGAGGCTTTAAAAGATTATGTGAACCGCTTCAACAAGGAAGTCTTGGAGATACCCAGTCTTGATATGGCCACGGCAACAGAAGCATTTAGAATGGGCCTGAAGAAAGATTCCCCGTTCTATGAGGAGTTGGTGATGAACCCCTGCAAGAAGATGGAAGATGTACGCAACAGGGCTTTAAGATTCATCAGACTTGAGGAAGACAAGGTGCAACAGTCAAAGACCTCCGGGAAAGCTTCAATATATGACAATCCTGACAGAAAGATCGAGTCATCTCACCAGAAGCAGAACAGATCCGGACCTTACTACAGAAACGATCTTAAGGAAGACCAAGATGATATTCAATGCCCAAAGATATCCGATTATTGTTTTTCTGTTAATGTTTCAGGTATTCTGTGCGCAATGAAGAATCTTGGAGATAAAGTAAGGTGGCCAAAGAAAAACGAAAAACCTTCAGGATGGAAAGATAAATCCAAGTGGTGTGCATACCACGAAGATTTCGGACATCTTACCGAAGATTGCATCGCCTTGCGCAAACAAATCAGCTACTTACTCTCAAAAGGATACCTTAAAGAATTGCTTTACCACGGGAACAAGGAGACAACTTCAGCATAACTGGGGGCATATTGGTTGTCATTATTTGAACGGTGTAAGGATCTCAAGATCTTGGAATGCCATACATCTTAAGGCCTACGTCATGTAAGTTGTAGTTTATCAACTCAATTTAGAATAGCAGTTCGAGATGCTTAACATATTGATTCAAACTGCTGGAACAATCAAAGATGTCAACATCCTTCCAAGTTGTCGACATCTTAAGGTAATAACTCAGGTATGAACTTACCTCAATTTCTGAATAAACATTACTTTATTTTCATTCATTTAAATAAAATGATTTGTTCAACTTTATTTTTACAAATAAAAGTGATATCAGCCAAGATGTCATACTAACATGTTGTCATTTTGCAAGATATTAACATTTTGAATAAAGATTTTGATGACCTAAGAAGACAACAGCTTGAGACTGGCCATCTAATCTTAAGTTTAAGGTACTCAATCCCTTCTAAGGTTTAAAGAAATTTCTTTCTTTCTTCCGAGTTAAGGTTTATACACCTTCGCCTGGAGCGCACGATGTCAATGTGGTTAAAGTGGGGAATGGGCACGTATGTTTATATGTACGCAACCCCGTTTCCACTTAATCAAGTGTTTGACCTTAAGAATTTTTTCAATTGGTTATGACATTGACATGTCATCTTAAGACACCCGGTTTTTGGCATTAACATGTCGACTAAATGATAAAGATTTCTACATCTTACACAAGAAATTAACATCCTAAAACGAAGAAACGATAAAGAGAACAATATATATTTTCAAAGATTGAGGTGCATGTCATCTTAAGGAGAAAGATACTTGTGGATATCTTGATGATTGACGACACCTAAAGGTTGTTTCTTCCTGAAGATTTTCTGAAACTTTTTGAAGAAGAGAAAACGTTCAAATCTTTAGAGGATGGAAACACTTCTACTAAGCAATTGTCTAGTCAATAACCATTTATAGTTTTGAGTTTTGAAAAACTTACCCGTTTCGTATTCCGTAAATGGTAAGTTTTGAGGGAAATTGTTGTGGTTACATTTTTAAGAGGACAACATCTTGACTACTTTTAAGAGGACGACATCTTGACTACTTTCAAGATGACGACATCTTGACTACTGCCAGCATGTGGACGTCTTCGTAATTAGTAAGTTGTGAATAATAAAGTTATTTTATTCTAATAAATGTTTTTTGCAGCTAACCCTTGGAAATCACGTGGTAAAAGACTTATTTCCACAAAGGGATCGACTTGGTCAAGAGTTGGTTAGAGATAAGATTGGATCCCATGATTTTAGGACAGTTGGTTATGGATATATTTTCAAGATGGTGACATCTTGACCAAGATGCAGACATCTTCACCTCTGGCAGAATTATCAATAAATTAATCATAATTATCCTAACTAATTTTATTTATCTACAGCTAAGTAAAACGTGCTACAAGGCCTACTCTCAACAGAAAAGAAGACCAAGTCAAAGATTCATCAAGATAGAGCCCGAGTTTTTAGGATAGTTTGTTACTCTTTTAGATAGGGTTCTTATTTGTATTTAAACCGAGCTTGGGGGCACACCATAATACACACTCACACAACACTTTGTACTCCTCTACAGTTCAAAAACATTAATACTACCGTTTGGGAAGGAAGGTGCTCTTAATCACCTCCCGAGGTTTTGTGCCGGCGAGATTATTCTCTCAAGGGCTTTCCTCGTTACATCCTTGTGCAATCTTGAATTCTGCAATTCTATAGCTTATATTCCATTTGACCCTCCTTGATTTTGATCATCAATCCCAGAATATATTTCATTGTTTTTTGCCAAAACAACGTCATTTCGTCGATTGATAGTGGAAGAAAAGTTTTGATTCCAAGAATGTCTCTAACACCATCAGACAGCAGGATTCCTTTTCGATTTGAGAGGAGACAACTCCCAATAATGATTTCTTATGCGACGACAATTATCAAAAGTCAAGGTCAATCTTTATCTTTTGTGGGTCTTATACTTAAAAAATCAGTGTTTTGCCATGGTCAACTTTATGTTGCCTTTTCATGAGTCAAAAGTCTGGACGGCTTATGAATATTGATATGTAAGGATATGAAAATGATGGAAAATCTGATTCACGTACTGACAATGTAGTTTTCAAAGAGGTATTTCACAATGTATAAATCTCTATCTTAACTTTTTGTAAGAAGAATTACTCTTTTGTTAATGTTATGAAATTGTATGTTTCATGGTTGTAATTTATTTACTAATTTTGAAAGATTACATTTAAATATGTATTTTGTAAACAAAACGTATCAATTCAATGTTATAAAACTCAGAATTGTCGTTTCTGTCGCTATGTACGTTTGGTTGTATCATGAGTGTTTATTTATAATTTTGCATATACCAATTAATGTCAATTTGATATGACAAATATATTTTTTTAAATCCACATTCGTTTTAAGGAAATATACTAATTTTTAATAATTTAATTTCCTCTATGTTGAAATAATTATGTAGGACTTATTTAATTGGGTGAAACATTAGTTGAGTTGGGTTCTCCCTCCGTCCGAAAATACATGTTTTTTCAAAGACATATTTTTTGTCCCAAAACACTTAAAGTTTTATAGTATTCTATAAAATATTCGCACACTTTGCCTAAACTACCCTTATTTATGATAAATAATATCATTGTTAAATCATTTGATTGCTTAGGTACTTGAAATATTCAAAGAGTTATTTAGTCTTATTAATATATGTTAAATGTTTTTACATTATTTTTTATTTACTAATTTATATATATAATTCAAAATTTGTATGACTGCACTACTTTATTATTCCCAAACCTTTATTAAGAAATGAATTATTATTTAATTTAAGAGGAAGGTTGTTATGTTGAAATTTTTAATTCATTCAATTTACATTTACTTTTACATTTTTAAAATTAATTTAAAGACTATTCTATAGTAACAAAAACTACTCATAATTAATAATGTGTGTGTAATTTATCTTACTCATATCATTTACTCCCTCCGTCCCACCTCACTTGACCTAAGAGGTGAACACAAGAATTAAGGAAAAATAATTTATGTGTGGTAGAAAATGAATAAGTGAGATAAATAGTAGTGTTGGTTAAATAAATTAATTCGTGGAAAATGAAGAGAGAAAATGAGTGGTGGTGTAGATTGAATATAAAATTATAAAAAATGGTCATTTTGGGGAGTCTCAAATGTTCTGGGACAAACCAAAATCAAAATAAGTATCAAGTGCGCTGAGACATAGGGAGTATTTGTTTAAATCTTTTTAAATTTAATTGTAAAATTAGTTTTCTTATATTAGATGTTTAATTATTGAATAAAAAAACACAATCACGCCGTGCATCGCACGGGAGTACTGCTAGTATCTATAAAAGCAAAAAAATCACTTTCCCTCTAAAAAATGTCACTATCAAGGGCAAAAGTGTAATCTTCACCTAAGAAAGGACATATATGTCATTATCTTTAATTTGGTACAAGTAGTCAACTTTGCATGTAAATTGATTTTTATATAATACTTTTTACTTCTTTTATTTAGTGAAAATTGTTAACTTTGATCAACATATGTAGGGGGGAAATACTAATTGGTGCGGACACAAGACGTTAAAGTTTTTGGAGTCAATTGAGCGCGTGCGCGGAAGCGATTGTAACTTTTGACTCCAGATAAACCACAGAATGCACCGCATATCAAATCGAACGTCGGAGCGAGGCGAACAAAAGACACAGGGCGAAGCCCCTTGATGTAGGGTTTAATAGGCCAAAAAAAAATATTATTTAAGGCCTCAAACGGGCTTCTTTATTTTTTATCAGTTTTTTTTTTTTTTTTTTGTATTTTCTTAATTAGTGTTTATTTCGTTTTAGGGTTGAAAAACGTATAAATACATTATTTTAGGATTTTTTGAAGTCATGTTTTGTCGTTTAATATATTGATCATTTATTCCAATCTTAGTGCATGTTCTTAAATTATATAGACGGATTTTAAATGATCGTCATGATGCGATTTATCTTCAAGAGAGTGCAATTCTGGCACCAACGTTAAATGTTCTTAACATTGTTAATGACTATATGATTTCATCAAACGATTTGGTGTCGAAGACTTGTTTGAGTTCTGACATTCCTTGAAATACTGATGATGAGTTTGAATTTTTGAGCAATCTTCATACACCAGAATTCATAAACAGTATTTGTACATCTCGACTTCATAATCACACATTGAGCTTGAAAGTTGGAACTTCTATTATGTTACTCTGAAATATTGACTCCTCGATTGGTCTTTGAAACAGTACATGTTTGATTATAACTAGGTTTGCGGATCATGTTTTAGAAGGTGAGGTCTTTTCTTCTGAAAATGTTGGCAAGAAAGTATTAATTCTGAGGATGTCATTAACACCATCTGACACAATGATTCCATTTCGATTTGAAAGGCCACGATTCCCACTGATTATGTCATATGTAATGACAATTATTAAAAGTCAAGGTCAATTATTATTATTCGTTGGTCTTCTGTTAAAAAACATGTATTCTACCATGGACAACTGTATGCCACTTTATCAAGAGTGAAATAGTCCTGACGGCCTGAAAATATTGATATGTAATGATGGCATTCTAAGTTATTCTGATATTTCTACTGACAATATAGTTTTAAGGAATTTACACAATTTGTAATGCAATTATGCTTCCAGTTTCATATACATTGTTTATTATATTTTGTTTTATCTCATTTGGGATTTAGTAACATCCCGTACATCGCACGTGTGTAACACTTGCTAGTTTGTTTATAGTAAGACAAGCATTATAAGAAAAAAATATTCAAAATCTTATTCCTCAATTTTCATTTAGGAGTGAAACTGTTCTCTGAAACGAACAAAAAAAGTGACTATTACTCTGAGACATACAAAAAAAAAAGACTTTTACTCTGAGACAGAGATTATATTTTATTATAACAAATGATCTATTTCGCTGTTTGTGATGTCACTAGAAAAAATCATTTTACTAAAATGAAAATTTTATATTATTTATCTATTTATGAAATTCAATTGTCATCTTCACAATACCTTTCTATTTACTATTCCCTATCTTAGATTTTTTTTCATACTTACGACTAAGGATGGAAATTTGCTTGAATTCGATCTAAACTCGGCCGCCCAGAAAATGAAGGGTTCGGGTTACAATTTTCATGACCCGTGATGTTGACCCAACGTGATCCGACCCGACTTGCATCCCCATGTACAAAATAAACATATTATGTTATTTAATCATATTACCAGTGTTGTTAAGTTTATTTTTATAGTTGTGTGTAGATGAAATTTGATGATTTAAGACTAATTTGTATAATTCATTCAAATTTAGGCTTGGACATAGATTGGACCCAAAGAAATATGAGCTGAGAAAATTTGATTTTGATATATCTCGGGTAGGGTTGGAGCGGGTTTGGGTTCCACTATATTTGGGTCGGGTTCGGGTTAGTCCCTTTGGAATTAGGGTCGGATTCAGTTCTGGAGGAACCTGCCCGAACTCGCCCCATTGCCATCTTTACTCATGACACTTACTTTTAAAACACTACTTTTTTGAATTTATGTTCTTAAAATAAAATAGGTTGATGGGATGGAAGGAGTACATTTATATATTGTAATCCATCCGTCTCATTTTAAACATCAAAAATTTATATTTTAGGTGTCCCATTTTAAACTTTAAAACCTAAAAAAGATTTTATTTTTTTTTTATACTTTTTTATTTGTGGGTCCCACATGTCATACTCACAATAATTTACAACTAACTATTTCCTACCCCACTTTCTCTCTCCTACCAAACCATCTACACTCACAACACATAACCTTTTTCTTAATTCTTGAACTCAAAAAAATTTTGAAATTTTGAAATTGGGACGGAAAGATTGTAAATTCGACTGTTCATTCGGACCTTGGACCACAAGCTCCAAATCACCTCCATCTTAGAATGATAGAACTATTGATCATCATTTTATAACATAATTATTCACATGCAATTGATAGCTGTTACGATTTAGGTCCCAAACACAATTCCTTGATTGATAAAGATGAAAGCACAAAATAACAAAATAGCAAGAACGGAACAAAATTGAAAAATAGATGAACACAAAAGATTTTACGTGGTTCACCAACTTGGCTATGTCCACGGGCGATGGAGAATCAATTCACTATAATCAAGAAGAGTACAAGGAGAATCAAGGTGAAAACCTTTCACACAATTTCACAATCTTTCAAAATAGTGAATAACCTAGCTTTTCTATCAATCTCTCTCAAGGATCTATGCAAAGTCACTAGAATAGGTATGGAGGCTTGTTTATATTTATACAGAAGATGTAAACCCAACCCTAGAAGAATAGGAGTCCAAAACCCGTCCAAAATCTGTTTCCAAATTGGATTCGGAAACCCAATCCCGACATCCATGTGCGGCCGCCTAAACTGAGTTGCGTGGTCGCCCAAACATTCAGTTCTTATTCCGACCTTGAAGAGTCTTACCTGTGCGGCCGCCTGTAGACACCCCGCCTTGGACCTCTCACCCCGATTGCATACATAGTATTTTTATTTAACTTATTTTTGTTAATTTATGTTACTTCAGTTAAGTTCCTAACTGATACCTTTAGTTTTGGACTAAACTACATAACAGAATTAACTTTAGAGTCATTTCTGTCATTCAGTCTTTTCCACCCGCGGGCGCCTCTGGCACTACTTGTGGGCTGCGCGCGCGTCTCGCCCTTAAAGCGGGACTCGCGCGCCTCCCATTATGGCAGTAACGGATTGCACCATTTTTCCCTCCCTTTTCTTATTTACAACATCTCTTCTTGATCACAAAAGACCTCTTTTTTACATCTAAGTTCATCCCCCCTTTAGTCCATAACTCTCAATCCCATTATTCTAGCCTTTTCTTTAAAACTTAATATTCCTTTTTATTATTTTTTTGATTTTCTCTTTATTATTGGATTTTCTTTATTTTCCTATTGGTTGAAAAGCCATCTTTCCCTCCTTTCTTCACCTATTTAAACCTCTTCTTTTTACCTTAGAAAGGGACCAACTTCATCTTCTCTACAAAAACAATACACAAGTTCTTGGACTTGAATTTTCTTCACAACTACATTATACACATTTCTCTCAAAAATTCTCCCTACAAGAATTCTCCTAACAACAATTCAAGCATCAAAACTCTACTCTTTTCAAGTCAAAGTTTAAAGTCCTCTTCTTAAGGTACAACTTTACTTTTTCTTCTTCTCCTTTTATTCATGTCTAATCAATTCATGCAATCCCCATAAAAGGGAACATGACCTAAAAGGCCACTTCACTATTGAAGTTTGGTCAAGGTTATCTTCCAACATTCCAACTCTACTTTAATTTCCCCATTTCATATTAATGTAATTGTTAGAATAGTTTGACATGTAATCTTTAGCATTAACATAATAAAACAATTTATCTTTTATTTCCCTTTTCTTTCCCTTACAATTGTTAGCACATTTCTTATATTATTAGGACATTTAGCATTAGAACACCAATAGTAGCAAGACCCACGTAAGCGGGGCGGAGTGGGTGTTTAAGTACTTCCCACTCCGTCACCTAACCCCCGAACCCTTCTTTTCCCGAATCTCTAGTTTCGTAATATTAAAATAGGCTATTTCTTTAGGTTTTTCTTATGTTTCCTCAATAACATAGATGGCTACTCTACAAATTAAAACAAGTTAGACATCCTAGGATCCTTCCACCGCTCTAGCCAAGTGGTGGGCTCTCCCGGGGTATCTACAGTGGCGACTCTGCTGGGGATAATTTAGAGGGTTAAACTTGCGTTTCTGCTTTTGGTGTTCTTTCATTCTGTTTTCTGGGCATTCTGGTAAAAAGGGTTGGAAGCGCGCGCCTATGGCCTAAAGCGCGCGCGTCCGACCCCAATTACCAAAATCGCCCGCCTTCCTTCTTGTCCTTCCATTTCATGTTTATGTGCTAACAATTACTACAGGGGAAAGTATTATTATTTAGGGTCAAGGCAATCTCTTGAACCCACTGATTTGCAGGTTTTCACCCAGAAGCAGGCGCCTCTGCCCCTCTTCCTCTAACGCGCGCGCCTCCCGAGCAGGTAGCCCAACGCGCGCGCTTCTGGGCATTTTCCAGAAACATAACTGTGCACAAAAACAGAACAGAATGACAGTGTGTGGGCACCGGGCCTGCACATAACAATTTTTATTTTCTGTTTATTTTATCGGTCACACGGGTGATTCGAAAGTTGTAAATATGTGCTTATTTGTTTTTTCTTTTCTTTTGAAAAAAAAATGTTTTGTCACTTGGCTTGACCTCACACTACATGCACATATTCTTATAAATTGCTCACTATTGAGTCGCACAAGTTCATAACCCCAAACCCTTCGAGGACCATCCTAGGAAGTTTCAAGCTCCACCCGACCTTGACTCTTTCGAAGCGGTAAACCTCAACCCGTGGCGTAGTTCATGACTACATTCCGGGGGTGACCTTAAGCCTCTCTTTAACCGAGCACAAGCCAACACAATTCTAGTTAGGGTCTAACACTCCGTGACCAAGTCGGTTTTTATGTGTCGAGATTTCCCTAAACTAATGTCATCAAATCATACATGCCGTTTCCAAAAGAAACAAGTGGTTATTATGGACTAAATAAAACTCCGTCCCCAAGTGGTTATTATTAGGGGTGTCAGCGGTTCGGTTCAAACCGCGGTTTGAGATCGAACCGAACCAAACCAAGTGGTTTGGTTCGGTTTTTATACTTCCATGGTTCAGCTCGGTTTGAAAATTTCATAAACCACGCGGTTCGGTTCGGTCTGCGGTTTGACTCTTATAAACCGACCAAACCGATCCAAACCAAACCGTATCAGACCGAACCGCGGAACCGAACCGCGAAACCGATATTCCAAACCGTGCTATGAACCTTTGATCATTTCTTACATTTAATCTGGATCATTCATTTAACACATATAAAAGATAAATTTATTTCACAACCCTAAATCACTTCCCATTTCTTTCATTTCTAACGAGCGGATCTCCACTCCATCCAGTCTTCCCCGATAACAAAGTGCCGCCGACCCTTCCTTCTTCTCCGGTGGCGATTGCTCTCCACTCAAGTCCAGTCTTCATCTTTATCAAGATATTCGAACGAGAACTATACATGAAGCGACGACGGAGCAGAGGCCGAGGTACTCACGGACAAAGGGCTTTGTGGATAAACAATGCAATTGATTTCTCTTTGATTCTTTGTTATTCAATTTTTTAGGTAAGAACTTCCTGATGCCGATTTTTATAGTTTGTTTTGTTGATTTCTCAATTAGGGTTAGGATTTTGTCTTTATTTTTATTTGAATTTTGGGATAAAAAAACTCAATTGGGTTATTTGATTTCTCAATTAGGGTTGGGATCTTATTTATTTTTATTTGATTTTCGGGATAAACAACTCAGTTGGGTTATTTGATTTGTTGTTGTGTATCTCTTTTTTTTTCTTCCTGTTAGCAGACACGTTAACGTTAACTGTGGTCTTGAAATCATTTCATGTTTGTGGTGTAATGGTCTGGGCTCTGATCTGCTGGTCTGGACTGTGGTTTGGAATGTGGTTTGGACCGTGGTTTGGAATGTGGTTTGAACCGCGGTTTGGAATGTGGTTTGAACCGCGGTTTGAACCACAGTCTGAACCGGAAAATCAAACCACGGTTTAAGCTTAACCGAACCGAACTTTGATGGTTTGGTTCGGTTCGGTTTGAATCTTTCAACGGGTTGGTTCGGTTTGGGATTTTCCCAAACCGATGACTAGCGGTTTGGTCTCTAAATCCTCCCAAACCGAACCGAACCGTTTACACCACTAGTTATTATGGACGAAATAAAACTCCGTCCCTGCATGTATGCTTTATGACATTAATTTAGTTTAATCCCATCACATGTAGGTATCACAAGCGTGGTGGAATCCGATGAGTATATGGGACCGCGAGAAGGTCTATATACTAGTGTGACGATTCCACTATTTTTCTAGAAACCCCAAAAAGGACTAACGTCCTTCCGACTTTTGTAAATAAATAATAAAAAGGAGTCATTTTTCCTTATGTGGTTGAGTATTTTCCTGTTTGTGGGTTAATTCATTTTATTCAAAAAAGTGTTTGTGGGGCCAACCTAAGATCAACCGTGTTCTTTCAGTAGGTCTAATGGCTTCCAACGGAAAAAACAACGATGATGGGAATTTTTTCGTGTCCAACGAAGAGTTACTCAACATAATGAAATCAATTGGGGAACAAATGGATAGAATTGTCGAGGATGCCCGCCGTAAAGACAATTTGTGGCAAGCCCGTTTCGATATCGACAAGAGGATTCACAAAGAAGAGGTTTCCGAACTCAAGGCCCGTCTTGATTACAAAAGAAGAATTCACGAGGAAGAAGTGTCCAAACTCAAGGCCCGTTTGTAAGAATTCACCGACAACAAGACGAAGGTCAACAGTAAAACATGCTCAAGTTGTTCGTCCCTCAAAAGTCAAAAAGGTACCGCCAACAACCGAATTTTCACTCCTCTCCTAGGAGTAACCCGAGCCGAAGCATTTGAAGCCTTGGTAGCAAAGGGAAAGGTTAACCCTTTGGAAGGGTACAAGCCGAAGACGATACGTAAAAATCATGCACGTGATGAATGGTGTTAGTCCCAAAGGGCAACAAGGGTATGAAAAATAGCTAGATGGGGGTGAATAGCTGTTTTAAAATTGTTTTCGTACCCTTGAAAATTCAATGGCAAATGCGCACTTAATCAAATAAGCGTTATGAAATGCGCCTAAGTGAGTGAGTGAAATGCACAGCGGAATAGTTAAGTAAAGTAGGCGCAAATGATTAAAAGGGTGCAACACACACTCTAAGCATTTTGGCTCAAAGTGGGTGAAATAAGGAACTTAGGCAATTGATATAACAAACACAACATAATTCAATTCAATCAATCTACAATGATTAAACAAGCAAATAGTGAGATAAGATAATAACTTGAAAGTAAATGACAAGAAATTAATGCGCGCTATTTGGAGAGGTTCGATCGGGAAAATGATCTACGTCCTCTACCAAGATGGTTAGTCTTGGATTTCTAATGGAGATCTTATATAATGAGTGAGTGTTACAAATTACAATCGTTTGAGCTTATACACTAACTCAAGATCTAATATTCTATGAAAGAACAAATCCTAGACAATAACTGGTGTATCTCTAAAAGAAAGATCTAAGTGATCAAACTTAAAGAGGTGCATGTGTTATTTTAGATTCAAGGCTCTTTAGATCTTTGAGATTGAGAGAACAAGAAAACTAAAGTGTTTTTGCTTGAGAATCTGGGCTAAGGATGAAGGTATGAAGATGTTCTTGAGAATTCTGGAAAATCAAAGGCAATCTTCAAATCTTCAACAAATGCTTGAGAGAGAAATTCTGAGATTCTTAGCAACTTCAAAACGTTTGAAGTTATGGGGTATTTATAGTAGAGCCCAAAAACCTAGCCGTTGGAAATCCCTTATGGATAAGGTTAAAGGACAGATGTGTTGTCGCTCATTGAGTGAAGCACGTGTCCTTTTATAGCCGTTAGACACATAACACAAATATGACCGTTATGGACAGGTGTCCTTAGATGCGGGTGCATATGTGTTATTTAACCACCGTTGGATCATTGGCGTAGTTTGAGTTTCCTTCAAGTCTTCATGTCTTCTATAAATCACTGAGTGTTGAATTGTATCTTTGAAGCGCGTTGAACCAAGGGGCACGTGACACATGCGCGCGTTGAGCCATAAGGGGCGCATTAGCGATGCTAGGCGCATACTCATATGCGCGCGCCAAAGGAGGCGCATGGCGCAAGAGAGGGGCACATGGGCGCGTGGCTCAAACTGAAATTGTGATTTTCTTCAATCTTGATATTCTAGCCCTATTCCTAAGCCTATTCTATTACAATAGACTACCTAAAAATGAAGTATAAATACTTCTTACATGTGTGTCTAAAGTCCATAAAATAAAACTTAGGTGATGGATCAATCAAATCTAATCAATCCTATTACATTGAAACTGAGATATAAGTGGGCATACCCAACAATCTCCCCCTATTTGATTGATGCCATTACCTACTATATCAGGGACAAACATTATACTTGATAATAACATGTCCAAATAAATGAAATTGGTAAATCATGTCTCAAGTTAATGCACACACTTGTCCAAGATATAGATTTCTAATCTATTCCAATAAAGATAAAACATTATACATGGAAAGATAGAAACAACAGTTTAATACATTCAAAAGGATATATGAGTTTTAGTTTTGAAATGTGTTTAAATAAAATTTAAACTCAATGCATGAAAATATGAAACAATTCAAATATGATGCATATGATTTTAAACAATAAATTCATTGTTCTACAAACAAGGAGTTTGAATGAACAAGGTTTGTTAAACGTGATGCTTTGTTCTCATTAAAACTCAAAATGTAAGAGTTGGTGATTACAAGTTTTGAACAGAACAAAAGATGTGCTAAAACATGTAAGCACTAAGTCACTAATAAAAGGTTCTAATCATGAAAAGATTTTAAAACTTACAAATAAATGAAAAGAACTAAGGATTGGGAGGAGGCGCATCATCGTCTTCCTTCAATCCTTCTTCGATCTCCTTTACGGAGCGCTGAATCTGCTTTGACATTTGAAGACAACGGTTGACAACACCATGAGTGTCAGTGACACCATCTCTAATGTAGCGCAGATGATCAACATTGATGTTTTGATACTCATCAATGGTGCACTGAGTAATAGCTTGCTGTTGTGAAAAGTTTTTAGTGAAGGCTTGAAAGTTTGCTTCAACAGCAGTTTGAGATAATATCAGCAGAGGTTCTTTCTGCGCGCCTGTCTGTGCTGGAATGCGTGGCGCTGAAATGAGTGACTATTAATTCCTTCAAAACATCGATCTTGGAGAGCAAGGAACTAAAGTCAACCGGTGCGCTAGGAGCAGAACTAGAAGTAGGCGCAGAGGTTTCAGGCGCTTTAGGGGTAGCGTTTGGTTCAGAACTGGGTTCTGCGCCATAGACATTTAATCCAAAGATTTCTAGCTCATCTTTAACTTCTTTGAGCTTATCAACCACGCTCAACAACTTATGGCTATCTCCAGCCACTATCTCAAACAACTTCCTTATATCACCTGTTATATTCAACTCTACCTCCCTTATAGCATTAATGAAATCTTAGCCATCAGTGAGTTTGATGCCACCGTCTATACGTTCATGTAGGGAAGCAAGAGTACCTTTGAAAATCTCATTCATTTGATCTATAGCATCATTCCACTGTTAAGGAGTAAGGAAATTTTTGTCCTTGATATTAGCATCTATGCGTACTATCTCCCTCTTAATGGCAGCAATCTCATCAGCTTGCTAAGTAAGAATAGTAGTATGAAGCTCTAACTGAGAGTTAATCTGAACTTGGCCTTGCTGAAGTTGTTGTAGCAGAGAAATAACCACCCTCATGTCAGGAGTGGGAGGAGGAGGAGCAGGAGTAGGTTGAGGCGCAGTAGAAGTGGAGCGCCTAACTGGTGATAGAGTAGGAGCGCGAGGAGGAGAAGGAAGATAGTCATCACTTGAAGTAGGTTCTACTGAATAAGGTGGGGGCGCAGAATCACTAGGAGGAGGCGCAGAAGGGCTCTTGCGCCTAATTAAGGGCTCTGGCTCCCTCTGAACTTGATCGTCACTCAAGTCGCCAAAAAGTTCAGCAGATAGTTTATCTTTGAGTTGTTGGCGCTCAGCAAAGAGTGGATCTGGAGTTAGTTTCTGAACTGTAGCAGGAGCAGAAGTGTTTGATGGAGGCGCATTGGGAGCGGGCGTGCGTACATCAGCGCTAGATCCTGCGCCTTTGCGCCTTTCTGATCTGGCCAATTCAGCAGCCTGTTTAAATCTGTAGTCTTCATCTCGCTTTTTTAGTGCTTCCAGTCTGCTGGCTTCCTTAGCGCGCTTCAGTTCCTTTTCTTCTTCAGTTTCAGTCCTAGGGCGCTTTGGAGGTCTGCTTGTACCTTCAGCAATTCCTTTTCCCTTAACCTTTTCTGCGCCATGAGCAATTGCTTCTGTGCGAGGTGCAGTTACAGTATCTGTGCCATCTTGTGCACCTTCCACATCTGCATCTGACTCAGTGGCTTCATCAACCAACTGATTACCTTTCACTCGAGGCGCGCGCTTAGCCATGCGCTTTCTGCGCCTTTTCATCACCAAACTGTCTTTGCCAAAAATTGGAACGTCAGTTGTTTGATAAACTGGGTTCTCAGCAAGAAAAGTGGCAAGCGCAGGATAGGTGAGAAAAATATTCGTAAGGATTCTGCAATGAGTCTTGAACTTAGTCTTCCCATCAGCCTTATTCTTGTTGTACTTATCAATCTGGTCCCTTAAAGTTTTAAATAAGATTTGAGGCCAGTTGAGTATGGCTCTTCCTATAATTGCAGCAGTATATTCCCACTGCTCCATTGTGAATCTGATCACATTACCCATCTTGAAAATAATGGAATTCCCCACTAAATGCGCGATATGAGCCAGTAGATCACCACCATCCCTTATCTCAACAGATTTGATGTTATTCTGAAGAGTAGGAATGTTGAGATGGGTACTCGCCATTAGATTCTGCGCAGTAACAGAATAGGTGTTGATTTTACCAGCTACACTCAGAGGACCAGTCGTGTTGAAGTTGATGATATTCTTGAGAGTACCAGTGGAAATAGTGATATCCACATTTTGAACGACGGCGCGTATTCTGTAGCGCACGTAGCCTTCAACTGTTGGTATCTCAACGAGAGCAGCGGAGGAGAAGAATTCATCCACGAGGAGCAGTGAGTAGAAAGGTTTCTCCAAAGTGAATAAAGGTAAAAGACCAGCAGTTCTAATGTACACCATGATATCAACTCCAATCTGGACTGCAGATAGCTAAGTGAGAATAAAAGTCTCACCAGGCCTGAAATTTGCAGGATCCTAAAAAATAAACGTTGAATGAAATTAGGAGAGTATCAGGAGCATAGGATCATAAAATGAGCAAAGTAAAATAGATGCGCGTAGATTTAGTTAGGCGCATAAGAGTTATAATCACCGAGGGCGCATAAAACAATTAGGCGCATAATCAATGTAGGCGCTAGAATTTACAAGGCACATATCATGGTTCTATGAATATACTAAGGGAGAAATTAAACATAGAAAATTGACTAAGTATAATTTTAGGCGCATAATGACATTAGGCGGATGAAGGATTGAGGCGCATGCAGATGATAGGCGCATGAATCACTTGAGGCGCATAAAGGCATTGGGCGCATAAGAGAGCTCGGCGCATAAAATAATACGTAGGCGTATAACTATGTGAAAAGTTCCAACTTAGCATAAAAACACACAAACAAGTAAACTTAGTAAACATGCAAGCAAACAAGATCAAACATGAAAAATTTTGAAAAACAATTTTTGAAAATTTTGAAACCCAAGTCATGCAAAAATAACGAAGAACACGAAGAACATGCCCTGAGTGCTCGAAGAACATGCCCTGAGTGCTCGAAGAACACCAAGAACACCTAATTCGTGAAACTTCACCAAATCAATCTCACAATATGTCAAAATGACGACAAGAAAACAAGGATCACAAAAATGTAAATCAAAACAAGAACAAAACAACAACAAATCCTGAAAATAGATTTAAAGACACGAAAATTTGAAAAGTTCAAAAATGGAGATTTTTCAGATTCGCACCAAATAACGAATTGATCGTTGAAAAGTTTAGTTATAAATATTCGAAATAAAAAAATGAACATAACCCAACAAACGATTTTGAAAACGGGTTACTGAAACAAGTTTAATCAACAGAGGAGCATTTTTCGGTTTTCGAAAAACCGATAACTCAGAAATGACGAAAAAAAAATGAAAAAAAATGCAGAAATTAAGGAGTTTTAAGGTTAGAAATCCATACCATTTCATCTTGATTTGTCTTTTTAGATCGTTTAGGACCCATATATATATATATAACAAGAAATTTGAAGGAGAAATATATAAAGAGAGAGAACGGATGATGAACACACACACAGAGAGAGAGAGAGAGAGAGAAAGAGGTGGTGACTGGAAGGAGAGGGAGAAGAGAGAGAATTGGTAGGATATTATAGGTGAAATGATGAAAAAGGAAATGGGAAGGGGTATAGTCAAAGATATAGGGTTGGTTTTCTAGATAAAAATGGAAGATGAAGAGATGGGCATTTATGGTAATTGGCTTTGGAAAGGACAAGCATTAATGAGTGATTTTAGGAGGTGATGGCTTATTTAATGCTGAATGACCCAAGAAATGTTGATGTGATATCTTGGGTTAAGAAAAACTGCTCTACTTCCCTTATAAGTGTATGAGCAATTTTGACTAATTTATGCACAAACCCCAAAAACATCTGTTTTGGTGTAAGTTTGGGATGCAAGAAATATATCCCCAGAAAATAAAATTTTAAAAAAATAAAAAACGAGGGAAAAATAATTGCACAAGTACCCTTGAACAATTATGGAATGTCAAAAGACAAAGATTCTATGCAATAAATAAAAACATACCTGGTACTTGTGAAATTTAATACCTTCAATCATAAGAATAATAAATGAGGAGCATTGATTGAGCCGTCATTATTTAATTCGCGCAAGAGGGTCGCATAACTCAAAGGGGCGCGCAGAATGATAATGCGCAAGATTGCTTAGGCGCGCAATTGAGTGAGGCGCGTAGAAACACTTGGGCGCGCAATGAGGTTATGGCGCATGAAGTTTCCTTGAAACTTTAAATAATATAACTTTTAAGACCTGGGATATTCATAACTCAACAAGAAATAAAATCATTAGTAATGACAAAACTACATGTACTAGTTGAGTTCAAGCATACCCATTTCACCTCTAAAAAATATGAACTGTTTCACATCAAGTGCTTTCGTAAGTATGTCGGCGATTTGAAATTCGGTTCCCACGTGTTCCAAATGAATATTTCTTTTCTCTACGTGGTCTTTGAGGAAGCGATATTTGATGTCGATGTGTTTGGCTTTGGAGTGCATGACAGGATTTTCAGAAACCGCAATGGTTGATGTATTGTCGCAGTAGATGGGACAATTTCCTTCGATTATATCATAGTCCACCAATTGCTGCTTCATCCATAGTATTTGACAACAACAACTTCCCACAGCGATATATTCTGCTTCCGTTGTTGATACAGACACTGAAGCTTGTTTCTTACTCGCCAATGACACAAGTCGATATCCAAGGAAATGACAAGTGCCACTCGTGCTTTTCCTATCAATTGTGCACGCTGCATAATCCGTATCTGAATAACCTACAAGTTTAAAGTTTGAATTATTGGTGTACCAAAGTCCAAGGTTAACAGTATCAGAGAGATATCTTATAATACGTTTCACATCAATTAAGTGCGCTTCTCTAGGGTCAGATTGATAACGAGCGCAAACACAAACACTAAACATAATATCGGGCCTACTAGCAGTAAGATAAAGGAGTGAGCCAATCATACCTCGATAGACCGTTTGATCAACACGTTTACCTTTTAAATTTTTGTCGAGTTTGTTGCCGGTAGCCATTGGGGTGTCGTATGCTTTAGCATTTTCTAGGCCAAACTTCTTGATTAGATCCCTTGTGTATTTGGCTTGATTGATAAAATGTCTTCATTCATTTGCTTGATTTGAAGCCCGAGAAAGAATGTGAGTTCTCCCATTATGCTCATTCCAAACTTGATCTTCATTAGTTTCTCAAAGCGCTTGCACAACAATTCATTAGTAGAACCAAATATAATATCATCAATAAAAATTTGAACAAGTAATTTATGACCATTATGTTTGGCAATGAAAAGAGTAGTATCTATTTTACCGCGAGTGAAGCCTTTTTCAATGAGAAACTTGGATAGTGTATCATACCAGCTCTTGGTGCTTGTTTGAGCCCATACAAAGCTTTTTGGAGTTTGTACACATGATTTGGAAATTGTGAATCTTCAAACCCAGGTGGTTGATCTATGTGGACTTGTTCTTGGAGTTCACCATTTAGAAACGCGCTCTTCACATCCATTTGATATAACTTGAAGTTCTTGTGAGCGGCGTAAGTTAGAAATAATGTGATAGCTTCAAGTCTTGCTGCGGGCGCAAAAGTTTCATCGTAGTCGATTCCTTCTTCTTGCCTATAGCCTTGTGAAACCAATCTTGCTTTGTTTTTTGTGATGGTTCCATTCTCATCCATCTTGTTTCTGAACACCCATTTCGTACCAATCACTCCTTGATCATGAGGTCTTGGAACTAGAGTCCAAACCTTACATCGTTCAAATTGATTGAGATCTTCTTACATTGCAACAACCCAATTTGGATCTTGGAGCGCTTCATCAGCCTTCTTTGGTTCAATTTGAGAGATAAATGCAGTGTAAGCATCAAAGTTTGTAGCTCTCCTTGTACGAACACCAACATGTAGATCACCAATGATATTATTGATTGGGTGACCTCTAACTTCATGAATTTCAGGAGCTAAGTTAGGTTGGGTTGTAATAATTTGAAGGTCTTCAATCAGTACATCTTTACCAGATTCTAAATCATCAAAGTTTGGGGGTTGAACTGGTTTAGAATTGAAACTAGGGTTAACATCAGATGCAGTAGAAGATATAGGCGCGTGAGAGGCATCTAGAGGCGCATCATTTGAGGGAGGCACAACTGAAGATTCACCATGCGCGCCATAAATGGAATTAGGCGCATTTAATGTAGATGGATTTCCTTGAGTTGATAAATTCTGATCTTGTGTAGGCGCAACATGAATAGGAGCACCTGTCTCATTTAACTCAACAGAATCATCAGAATCATTTGGAGCCAAATGTGGCTCAAGGAGAGAATGTTCATCAAAGGTAACATGTACAGATTAAACTATCACTAATGTAGATCTATTAAAAACGCGAAAAGCTTTAGAATGTTTGGCATACCCAACAAAAATACCTTCGTCTGATTTGGCATCGAATTTACCTCTATGTTCGTTTCCGTTGTAGAGGATATGACATTTGCAACCAAAGATCTTGAAGAATGCAATTTTGGGAGTTCTACCACGCCAAAGTTCATACGGGGTCTTGTTATGAAGTTTGTTGATGAGGGAACGATTTTGAGTAAAACATGTTGTGTTGATAGCTTCTTCCCAAAAGTACCTAGGCAATTTCGCTTCAGCTATCATCGTCTTTCCCGCTTCAATCAGCGTCCTATTCTTTCTTTCCACAACACCATTTTGTTGAGGAACTCCAGCGGTTGAGAAGTTGTGATCTATCCCATGATCGTCGCAATATCGAGCAACACCATTGTTCTTGAATTCTGTTCCATTGTCGGATTGAACACTAACGATGTCATCTTCTTTTTGGGTTTGGAGTAGTCTGAATAAGGTGGTCAAAATGTCATAGCAATCGTCTTTTGTAATCATCATTTTCACCCATGTATATCTTGAATAATCATCCACCACAACTAGAGTATACTTGTTTCTTCTAATACTTGCGGTGGTGACTGGTCCAAATAGATCAATGTGCAGCACTTGCAAACATCTAGTAGTTGATGGATTGGTCTTGTTGGAGAAAGACTTTTTCGGTTGTTTGCCAAGTTGACACGCGGCGCACTTCTTGTCATGATGATCAGCAACCTTAGGAAGTCCTTTTACAAGATTACTCCTGCTGAGTTTAGATAGATACTTGAAGTTCAAGTGACTTAAGTGCTTGTGCCACAGCCAACTATTTTCGCTCACACTTTTAGCTACAAAACAAATATTAGTACTAGAGTTCATACTATGGAAATAAATAATGTAAATATTTGTCTTATGATATCCCGTGAGTAATGTAGCTCCAGTTTTGCCATTCTTGATAAGACATTAAGTTGAGGTGAAATGGCATTCTAATCCTTTGTCGCAGAATTGAGATATGGATAATAAATTGTGCTTGAGCCCTTCGACGAGAGAGACTCTTTCAATGCACACTTTGTCTTTCTTGAGCTTTCTATATGCTAAAATTTGACCTTTGTTGTTATCACCAAATGTTACGGAGGTACCTCTTTCTTCATGAACATCTTCAAGTAAGGATTCATCTCCAGTCATGCGTCGTGAACACCCACTATCGAGAATCCATTCATATGTTTTAGCTTTTGAAGATCCAGCCATGAAGCAAAGAACCTGAAATATAAACATTTAAAGCAGGTCCCCTTTATTCCTTTTCGGGTCCTAGAGTTAGCAACTTTTGACTACCCACTCTTGCTTGACCTTAGGATTATTACGTCCTTTGGCATTGGGAGTGAATCTCAAAAGGCATTCCACGGTCTTATGTCCCGAACAATCACAAATCGAACAATGATGAAAGCCACCAATCATGTGAGTTTTCACAAACTCTTTACTTTTCTTTGGGGTAGCATCCTTCTTTGGGTCAGATGAGCCAGCCTTAACAAAATCTTTCTTTTGAAATTTTGGAGCGCTTTTTCTTGGAGAGTGCATAGGGCTAAGAGGCACACGGCGGTTAGGCGCGTGGCTCTTAGTTGCATAATATGCACTCGGAAAAGGAGCGCGCCTTGTTTTAAGAATGATTTTGCTAGAAGATGATTCATCTGTAGCTATTTCCTTCTCTTTAGCTTTACCAAATTGTTTCGTTGGGTAGACATAATGGAATGATTGTCTCTTGACTTTTTCCTGTCCTTTACCCATTGAATTAGAATGTTTTTCCTTGGGAATTTCAAAAGTTTGCTGATTTGTAAATTCACTATCTCTTTCAGCACAGAAATCACATTTAAAGAATAGTTGATGAGAATCCCAAGCCACTTTTATCACCACTGATTTTTTGGGACTCAAATATATTCTCCATAGTGACACGAGAATTGGACCACTCATTTGTAATCTTTTTAAGATCAGTAATTTGAGCAACCAATTCATCGTTTTGAGCTTTAAGAAGTGAGTTCTGTTCTGTTAGAAAAGTGTTTTTAACAGTAAGAGGAGTCATACTCTTTGTCTGCTCCTTAAGGAAGGTGAGTTCAGATTTTAATAGAGATTTCTCGGTCTTAAGCTGTGAAATTTCATCACATGATAGTGCTAAAGCTTCCTTCATATCACTAAAATGACTGATTACCTTTTCAGCCTCTTTGAATAACTTTTCTTGCTTTACAATGTCCTCATCATGATTGATTGTAGGAATAGTGCAACTTGAGGTCTAACATATTCACTCTTTCTGAGTTTGCTTCTAGCACTCAGATCACATCTAGAAAATAACAATCCACCATCGCTTTGAGCCGGAGTGAGAAATCCTTGTTCAACGAGCTCGCTGATGGTTGGTCCTTTCTTCTTTTTCACTTCTTGAAAACCTGCAGATTTCTTGATAAGTTTATTCAAGACATTCATATCAGGAACATCTTTGGAGTAGTCATCATCAGAATCATAAGTATCAACTTCATCATCATTTGCCACCAAACAAACGAGTCCATCATCAGAATCTTCATCGCTCTCATCTGAGTCTGTTTCAATCCAAGTGTTCTGCTCATTTGCTGGTGATTCTTCTTCAGCAACCATTCCCTTGTGACGAGAGAATTTGAGAGTAAACTTGGGAGTATGGATGCTCTTCTTCTGCATATATTCAAATTTTGGAATTGGGCAGCTTGAAGCAAAGTGTCCTAGTTTCCTCCAATTAAAACAAACAAGGTTTTCTTTTCTTTTAGAATCACTGCTCCTAGTGAACTTTGGAGGAGCTCTGCTGGTAGATCCTTGAAATTTGCTGGTTGAGCAGGGTCTTGAGAATTTTCTGAACTTTTGAAATTTATTCACAAATAGAGCGAAGTCTTCATCATCCATGTCTAATAGCTCAGAGGTAGAAATTTTGGGATCGGAACTTTTCTCTTCTTGAACCGGCGCAGGCGCATGCGCTTCTTCTCTATGCGCCACCATTGCTATGGATTTTGACTTTCCTTCAGTTTCACTAATTCGTTGGAGTTTGAGCTCATAAACCTTAAGATTTGCATAAAGGTTCCTTAAAGTCCATACATCTAAAGTTCCAGCGTCTTCAAGGGAGCTAGATTTGTGTAGGTATCTTGATCCAAAAGCAGCAAGGAAATTAGTGTTTAATTCCTTATTGGAGAATTTCTTTCCAAGTGAAATACAAAGATTGATAATTTCACAATAGCGTTCATAAGTCTGTCTAAGAGTTTCACCGAGGAGTTGAGAGAAATTGTTGAATCTCTTTTGTACTTCGTATTTCTTGTTCTCCTTGCAAACCGTGTCTCCTTCTATATGCTCTTCAATAGCATCCCATAACTCATTGGCGGTAGCACAGTGTATGACTTGTTGTTTCATAGCCGTGCTTAGAGTGCTTAGAAGAATGTTTCTTGCTTTGCCATCATTTGCAACTCTTCTTGTTTCTTCCTCAGCCCATTCTTCCCTTGGTTTCTTGATGGTTGGTTGAGCAGCGTTGGTGCGCGGATTTGGATTCGCTTTCATAGGGATGTAAGGTCTATAAACCACGGTGTCATGAAGCCTTTCATCGATTGAGGTGAGATGAGTTAAGATGTTGAATTTCCACATGTCAAAGTGATCTTCATCAAAGACTGGAACAAGTGTGTAGTTAGCAGTTGCCGAAGATTTTGAGTTTGCCATATTGAATCGGCACCCAAGCTATTAAGCTTGAAAAACAAAGTTTTTTTATAAAGGTGTTTGCTCTGATACCACTTGTTGGTCACAAAGGGCAACAAGGGTATGGAAAATAGCTAGTGGAGGGGTGAATAGCTGTTTTAAAATTCTTTTCGTACCCTTGAAAATTCAATGGCAAATGCGCACTTAATCAAATAAGCGTTATGAAATGCGCCTAAGTGAGTAGCAGAATAGTTAAGTAAAGTAGGCGCAAATGATTAAAAGGGGCGCAACACACACTCTAAGTATTTTGGCTCAAAGTGGGTGAAATAAGGAACTTAGGCAATTGATATAACAAACACAACACAATTCAATCCAATCAATCTACAATGATTAAACAAGCAAATAGTGAGATAATATAATAACTTGAAAGTAAATGACAAGAAATTAATGCGTGCTATTTGGAGAGGTTCGATCGGGAAAATGATCTACGTCCTCTACCAAGATGGTTAGTCTTGGATTTCTAATGGAGATCTTATATAATGAGTGAGTGTTGCAAATTACAACCGTTTGAGCTTATACACTAACTCAAGATCTAATATTCTATGAAAGAACAAATCCTAGACAATAACCGGTGTATCTCTAAAAGAAAGATCTAAGTGATCAAACTTAAAGAGGTGCGTGTGTGATTTTAGATTCAAGGCTCTTTAGATCTTTGAGATTGAGATCACAAGAAAACTAAAGTGTTTTTGCTTGAGGATCTGGGCTAAGGATGAAGGTATGAAGATGTTCTTGAGAATTCTGGAAAATCAAAGGCAATCTTCAAATCTTCAACAAATGCTTGTGTAACGACCCCAAAACCCGTCCCTATTTATTTTATATTTTTGGGAATTTTAATTGATATTATGTGTGCATTTTATGTATTGCATAATATTTTATGACTTGCATTATTTATTTGATTAATTGTGTTAACTTAAATTTGGGGAGTAATAATTGTTAAGGGAGTTAATTGAGTTAGTTGTAACTATAGGGTCCTTAGTGGAATTATAAGTTTAGGGGGTTAATTGTTAGAAATGAAAGTTAAAGGACCAAAGTGGAAAATTGGTAAAGATCTTAATATGTTTATCTTCACCATCTCTCCTTCTCTGCGTACACATACATATACTTTTCCTTTTTCTCTCTCTGTGTCAACGAAGAACAAGTAAGTTTCATCCTATTTTAATTTCTATCTTTTTAATTACTTATCTGTTTTAAAAACCAATTATATAAAAATGATCAAGGCATTGAGTAGGCCATTTCTACCCGATCAAAATATATTTCATTTATACTTTCCTTGGAATAGGTAAGTTACTAATTCCCCTTTAAATGTTAAAATGGTCATATATATTATATTTGACACTTGTGATTGTTATTTTTGTGATTTGAATGATTTTTGTGATACTTGTAATTTTCGGATGAAGGGAGTATAAACATACTATGTAGGAAGGAAAGAGTAAATTTGAAATAGTTGGTTTTGAACTTGTTTAGTACTCTTGGGTATTGCCTAGTTGTTAGTAAAAGTATAGTCCTACGTTTGGGACGGTGAAACGAAGGGAGTAAAAATAAGCTAGTTCTGGCCTGTGGGGCATTGTGGGCGGCCGCTCAAAATGAGCGTGCGGCAGCACAAGCTATCTGAAGAAATTGTTCTTGAAACAGGGTACTTTGGGCTGTCGCACATGGTAAAGTGGGCGGTCGAACATCTTCTCTAGAATATTAAAGTGTTTCAATCTTATTGAGTTAGAAGTCAATCCTTGTCTAGGTTTTGGGTCCTAGTGTAGAGCACCTAGAGGGGTGTTTTGGGATGCTGAGATTGTAGATAATGGGTTGATTATGAATGTGTGCAAGATTGTGTGTGACTTAATGTCATTGATAAAGGATTGTGTTGTGACTTAATGTCATTGATAAAGGATTGTGTTGTGACTTAATGTCAATGTTGTGAACTAATTATGAGTAACGTGTTTGAATCTTTATAATAGTTTGTGTGGTTCCCTACTTTGGAATCATGCCCCGGTTGTTGTTTAAGCAAGTATTTATTACTATGCTCGTGTTTAAAGTCCAGCTGGTACTTGTTGTGGAGTCGGGCAGTGGTAGAGATTATAATGGCACACGAGCCAAGTTCATTGTAAGGCTTCTACCATTGGTTTCCCATTTTTAACCCCCTTCCTTGGGCCACGGATTGGGTTTGGGCTATCTCTCTTTTGTGTGAGCTTAGTCACCGTTTGGGTTATGACTTTGTTTCATTTTCCCCCTGTTGTTGTTGTTGTTGTTGTTGTTTGGTTCATGAACCGTTTCAGCCCTTTGGTGCTGCTCAGTTGATACCTCTCAGATGGTTATATGTTTGATTCGAGAACCTTGGCTCAGTATCCACTTATGAGTGTTTATTTCCGCCTTATGTGTGGTATGATGAGTTGGCTTTGCCTCTCATGTTATGTGATATGAGAATGCTTATTGACATTGTTCAATTACGAGTATCATTTCAGCATGTAACGTAGTTGTATTTTAGTAGCTTACTGAGATTTATTCTCATCCCGTTCCTTTTAATGTTGTTTTCCTTAGATAAAGGAGATCCCAGGGGATAGGTCACTTGACAAGGGAGGACGTCGAGGTGGTGATTTTGGGTAAGACATTTTGGGACATGTGTTATGTAAAGGCTACATTATGTAAATGTATAACCTTTGGGGTAGTGTAACCGAGACTGTATTCGTGTATCACCTGTTTTGTTAAAGTGTGGTGATTGTACATTTGTAAGTAAAGTGTGTAAGCCCTTAGAGCTAAGTACTTTTTGTTGGGTTTCCAAGTAACATGCGCAGCGGAATATAGCAATTAAAATTTTAAGAAAACCCAAAGCCATGGATCCGTTCATATGATTAAATCAAATACAACTAGATGAATAGAGGAATAACTAACCCTTGATGGCTATGAATTTTCTCTTGATCTTTGGTGGAGAAACTTGAAGACTTGATCACTATCACAAAGCTTGAACACGAACTTTGAAGATGATGATTTTCACCCTCTAGCGGTATCCACACTTCGAACGAATATCAAAGGAGCTTCTTTGATCTTGGTTGCTAGACCAATAATTGTAAAACACGCTTTCACAATTTAATAAAGAACTATATGGAATTTATTTTGTGAATTATTTTGTTCCTCAATCAATGATATCTTAGAACAAAATAAAATCTCTCTCAAACTCTTTGAGACTCAGAAAAGCACTAGTAAATATTGTCTGGCCGAATTGGTGTTTTTATACACAATTAAGACCTATTCCAAATAGGTAACTTGTGTCAAAAATCATTCCTAATTGAATTAGGAAATTTCAAACCGGCATACCGGGCGCCCTCCTGGTCCTACCCAGGCGCCCGCTTGTTTGGGCAGAAAGTCCAATTCTTCTTCCGACTTGTTCAGGCGCCCGCCTGGTTCAACCCAGGCGCCCGCTTGGTTGACCAGGAGGCCCAGAACTTTCCAGAAATTCCTTGGAAGTCCTCCGACCCTAAATGCCAATATAGTCCTTTTATTTAAGATCCGTTCTATTGTGTGTGACCCTCTAGGATTATACTAAGTTGGCTATGGGCTCAAACATGATCCCATAAGATATGATTAGGTTCTAGCAAACCGTCATACCTACCCAAATAGTATAACTAGATACAAGTTCGCATTCCTTTATAATATGTCACAATCCCTTTGTCCACGATGTCATTGAACACAAGTCATGGTCAAAGAGTCAACTTGTTTCGTTCAATACTTTCTTGATTCCGAATATGTTGATAATCCAAATGACATTGATCCAATCAATTCATTTTAGTCCGGCCGAACATTTCATCAACATCATTCCTACGAGAGGCCCAAGCTTGACATCTCTCCGTGGAGGGACAAATCCATTTAGCTTATTATTCTTCCCAACGGGAATCTGATTATGCCAACCATACCCTTTATAACTACCGTGTTAAGGTAGCGTTTGAATATGTCAAACACAATGTTCATCAAGTGGAAGACTATAATAACTTCATATCTAAGGATTCAAATGACATAACTAATATGAGATATATGTATGACATAGACCATGACATAAATCTCATACAGCGGGTCATGTCCAGTACCTTGTTCCAAACAAGTACCCATAAATCTAACATGATCATCCCATGATCATTTAGCCTTTATACTAGTGCTTAATAAGTACTAGGGACGGGGATTATTATAAGTAAACATGAACAACAATAATAATCAAAACACCTCTTTATTGATATGAAATAAATGATAACAATTACAACGTTTATTAAACGTGCCTAGGGCACCACTACCAACAATCTCCCACTTGCCCTAGGCCCAATCTCCCATGTATCTAATACCCATGGACCTAACATGACCATCATGTTTAGCTTGTGGAAGTCCCTTTGTTAGCGGGTCTGCAACATTGTCATCAGTAGGTACTCTGCATATATTTACGTCTCCCCTATCAACGATCTCTCGAATGATATGAAAACGCCTAAGTATGTGTTTGGATTTCTGATGTGCTCTTGGCTCCTTTGCTTGAGCAATAGCACCATTATTATCATAATAAAGGTCTATTGGATTAGCAATACTAGGAACCACTTCAAGTTCAGTTATGAACTTCTTAATCCAAACAGCTTCCTTTGCAGCATCCGATGCAGCAATATACTCAGCTTCTGTTGTAGAATCAGCGGTTGTACTTTGCTTGGAACTCTTCCAGCTTACAGCTCCACCATTTAACATAAACACAAAACCCGATTGCGATAGGCTATCATCTTTGTCAGTTTGGAAGCTTGCATCCGTATAAGCATTTACAACGAGATCATCTTACATTCCTCCATAGACCAAAAAAGAGTCTTTAGTCCTTCTCAAGTACTTAAGAATCGCTTTTACAGCTATCCAGTGATTTTCGCCAGGGTCGGATTGGTATCTACTTGTCATGCTCAAAGCATAAGACATATCCGGCCTAGTACAAATCATGGCATACATGATGGACCCAATTGCCGAAGCATATGGAACATCATTCATTTTCTCACGCTCATCGTTTGTCTTAGGACATTGAGTCTTGCTTAGAGAAACTCCATGTAACACGGGCAAGGTGCCTCTCTTAGAATTTTCCATACGGAATCTTCTAATGACCTTGTCAATGTATGTACTTTGGCTTAAACCAAGTAGCCTCCTTGATCTATCTCTATAGATCTTAATGCCAAGAATATATACGGCTTCACCCATATCTTTCATTGCGAAGCACTTTCCTAACCAAGTCTTCACAGACTGAAGTGTAGGAATGTCGTTTCCAATGAGTAATATGTCATCCACGTATAAAATAAGGAATAGCACTATGCTCCCACTAATCTTCTTGTATACACAAGGCTCATCTTTGTTCTTGATGAAACCAAACTCTTTGACCGATTCATCAAAACGGAGATTCCAACTCCTTGAAGCTTGCTTCAATCCATAGATGGATCTTTGCAATTTGCATACCTTAGAATCTTGTTCAAAAACTTCTGGTTGTGTCATATACACATCCTCTTGGAGTTTTCCATTCAGGAAAGCGGTTTTGACGTCCATCTGCCATATTTCATAGTCATGATATGCGGCAATGGCAAGCAAAATTCTTATAGACTTGATCATTGCTATGGGTGAAAAGGTCTCATCATAGTCAATACCATGAACTTGCCTATAACCCTTCGCTACAAGCCTAGCTTTGTAAGTATGCACCTTCCCATCCATGTCAGTCTTCTTCTTGAAGACCCATTTGCATCCTATGGTTTTTACACCTTCGGGCGCATCAATCAAATTCCAAACTTGATTGTCTTGCATGGATTGCAATTCGGATTCCATGGCTCCAAGCCACTTGTCCGAATCAGGAGAAGACATCGCCTCTTGGTAGGTTGACGGTTCATCATTCTCAATGATTTCTACCTCATTACTATCCGTTACGAGAAATCCATATCTCTCGGGCTCGGATCGTAACCTACTAGATCTGCGAGATGCTTGTGTATTTTGAACAGGTTCCACAACTCCTTGTGGTTCTTGTTCTTGTTCCACTATTGGTTCACTGTTATTTTCTGGGTCTCGAATTTCTTCAAGATTTATTTTACTCCCACTGATTTCTTTAGAGAGAAACTCTTTCTCTAGAAAGACACCAGTTCGGGCAACAAACACTTTGTTGTCCTCTCGGTTGTAAAAGTAATATCCTTTAGTTTCCTTAGGATATCCCACGAAAATACATTTATCAGATTTGTGTGCTAGTTTGTCAGAGATAAGTCTCTTGACATAAACTTCGCAACCCCAAATCCTCATGAAAGATAAACTAGGTTTCTTTCCACTCCACATCTCATATGGAGTCTTTGGAACCGATTTAGTTGGAACTTGATTTAGTGTGAAAGCAGCGGTTTCTAGGGCGTAAACCCAAAAGGATATTGGAAGATCAACTTGACTCATCATTGATCGAACCATGTCTAACAAAGTCTGATTTCTCCTCTCAGACACACCATTCCATTGTGGTGTTCCGGGCGGAGTCAATTGTGAAACTATTCCACAATTCTTTAGATGATCATCAAATTCTTGACTTAAGTATTCACCACCTCGATCTGATCGAAGTGCCTTTATACTTTTGCCAAGTTGTTTTTCTACTTCATTTTGAAATATTCTAAATATCTCAAATGCTTCACTTTTATGTTTCATTAGGTAAACATACCCAAATCTACTATAATCATCAGTGAAGGTTATGAAGTATTGAAATCCTCCCCTAGCATTGCTACTTAATGGTCCGCATACATCGGAATGTATCAACCCCAATAAGTCGCTTGCCCTTTCATCCAACTTGGTAAAAGGTGTCTTAGTCATTTTTCCAAAAAGACATGACTCACAAGTATCATATGACTCTAAGTCACATGAACCCAAAAGTCCGTCCCCATGGAGTTTTGAGATACGCTTCTCATTAATATGACCAAGAAGGCAATGCCACAAATAAGTATGATTTACATCATTAGGTTTAGATTTCTTATTTACATGATAGACATTATTTTCATTCTTGACATCCAAGATATAAAGGCCATTAAATGAATTAGCAATACCATAAAGCACATCATTTAAATAAATAGAAAATTTCTTATTCTCAATAAGAAACTTAAAACCTTCATTATCCAAACAAGAAATTGAAATAATATTTCTGCTTAAATCCGGAACATAATAACAATTGTTCAAAACAAGAATTAATCCGGAAGGTAAAGTGACTTCATAAGTCCCTACGGCTAATGCAGCAACTCTTGCTCCATTCCCCACGCGTAGATCTACTTCACCTTCTTTAAGCAGTCTCCTATTCTTTAGTCCCTGCACATTTAGACAAATGTGAGAACCACATCCGGTATACAATACCCAAGAATCAGTGGTAGAAAGGAGAATATCTATCATATAGATACCTGAAGTCGACGCAGCCTTGCTGCTCTTCTTCTTCTTTTGTTCTTCCAAGAAAGCCTTGCAATTACGTTTCCAATGACCAATTTCTTGACAATGGAAACAGATTGCATCCTTTTGTGAATCGGGTTTTGCCTCAGAAGCCTTGGCAACCTTTGCCTTGCTTATCTTGGGTTTGACAACTTTTGCCTTACCCTTGCCTTTGGTACCAGGCTTCTTCCCATCATGAACCAAGAGCACGGGAGAACCTTTCTCCACAATTTTCATCTCTGCAGTTTTGAGCATCCCATGCAACTCAGAGAGATTCTTATCCATTCCATGCATGTTATAATTCATTACAAACTGATTATAACTTTTAGGCAATGAATTAAGAATGAGATCCGTGGCTAGCTCCAATGGGATTGGATAGCCAAGTTTCTCAAGGTGCTCTACATAACCTTTCATTTTAAGAAAGTGAGGACTCACTTGTTGCCCTTCATTCATTTTACAAGTAGTGAATACAACAATGGTCTTGTACCTCTCTTGCCTAGCTTGCTCTTGAAACATGGTTCTCAACTCCACGCCTATCTCATAGGCTTCCAAATGTTCCAAACTTTGTTGGAGTTTTGAACACATAGCAGCAAGCATGAGACAACTTACATCTCTAGAATCATTACGATGTTTCTTGTAATTGTCTCTTTCTACCCTAGGGGCAGTAGGCGGTGGTTCAGCGGGGAGAGGCCCATCGAGAATGTACAACTTATCTTCTTGCCTAAGAACGATTCTTATGCTACGGATCCAATCCATAAAGTTGGTACCATTCTCTTCGAGCTTATCCTTCTCAAGGATCGATCGCAACAACATTGATTGAGTGTTATTAGTCATTATCTACAAATATGCAAAAATTTCCAAAATTTAATAAGTACCGTTTTTCATTAAAGAGATAAATAATGTATTTTTCAAACAAAATACTCCCACTAAATTATATAACCTTCATATACATCCAATGTATAATATAATTCAAATGGGTTAAGATCCAACTTTAATTTAATTTCAAGTCCGCTAAGGCGGATTACACAAAATCAAATTAATTAGGTAGACAACTCTTGTCAATCATATCTCATATGACTCTTAGTTCCTTTTATGAGATTCTTTAAGAAATCCAATTTCAAAAAGCATGTTAAACCTCATCTTTGCCTAGGCCCAAAACTGTTTTGACGCCCAATTAAGTCTAACCATTTTAAACGCATAGTTAATGTGTCCCGCTAGGGCGTGCCCACATTATCTATCTTGCTTATACATAAATAAATTTAATGCACCTCGCTAGGGCGAATCTACATTAGAGTCACTTATGTATCAACATGTGTTTTAATCATGGCATGGCAATAAAAGACTTAAAACTTTCTTTGAAGATTCATCACATATAGCATATAACACACTTATGAGCACATAATATAAACATGTTACACATCAAGTTTAGCCACTAAATTAATCTCCATTAATTTAAGCATGATATTTATGTGTCATTAGTTTCTCTATAATTATGGATGAGACTATTTCAACTTTGGTTATTATCTCCAAATCAAGACAACAAGAAGTGCGGTCGAACTAAGCCATTAGGCAACCACAATCCCGCACTAATTCAAGAAACCAAGAAAGTAGTCCATGTGGCCGAAACTAAGCAATAGATGGTCTCCATGAACGTAGGCCAATTGCATTCACAATTCCACATAGATCTCCAATCATTGAATCAAGAACTTTGTTTCTCAATTTTAGCAATTATGAACTCTTCATAATTCTAACTTCGTTTTATCTTTGAAACTTTGATTGCGATCAATTTTGGGAAACACAATCTCGATGAACGCAGATTAGCCATCCAAAACTTGAACCAATCTAGGAATCACAAGACTAAAACAAATAGGAAAATCAAACCCCAAAATCCACACACAAACCAACTACCCAAAACCCATTCCAGATCAACAAGTCTGGACTGGTTCTGTTACTGGTTTTGTCGAATTTATCGAAAATTCCATATTCAGATTTTAACCAAAATCAGAACAAATCTTGACCACCGAGCGCCCGCCTGCAAAGGACCAGGCGCCCGCTTGAATGGCCAGAATAGTATAGAATTTTAAAGTTCGAAAATGTTGTCTCAAAATTATTTTTCCCCGATTATTAAAACTTTGATCCAATCAAAATCAATAATCGAAATAATTCAGAATCCACCATAATTTTTATTGCGATTGAATCGTGCGATTAAAGTTGGAAAAACAATAAACCACATAAAATCACAAAACACATAAACATCATATAATCCAATATTCATATCATGCTTGGCACATAAACAATTTATATACACACAACATGATCCAAGTATTGAAATAATCAACATGAACGGGGCTCTGATACCACTGTTGGGTTTCCAAGTAACATGCGCAGCGGAATATAGCAATTAAAATTTTAAGAAAACCCAAAGCCATGGTCCGTTCATATGATTAAATCAAATACAACAAAATGAATAGAGGAATAACTAACCCTTGATGGCTATGAATTTTCTCTTGATCTTTGGTGGAGAAACTTGAAGACTTGATCACGATCACAAAACTTGAACACGAACTTTGAAGATGATGATTTTCACCCTCTAGCGGTATCCACACTTCGAACGAATATCAAAGGAGCTTCTTTGATCTTGGTTGCTAGACCAATAATTGTAAAACACGCTTTCACAATTTAATAAAGAACTATATGGAATTTATTTTGTGAATTATTTTGTTCCTCAATCAATGATATCTTAGAACAAAATAAAATCTCTCTCAATCTCTTTGAGACTCACAAAAGCACTAGTAAATATGGTCTGGCCGAATTGGTGTTTTTATACACAATTAAGACCTATTCCAAATAGGTAACTTGTGTCAAAAACCATTCCTAATTGAATTAGGAAATTTCAAACCGGCATACCGGGCGCCCGCCTGGTCCTACCCAGGCGCCCGCTTGTTTGGGCAGAAAGTCCAATTCTTCTTCCGGCTTGTTCAGGCGCCCGCCTGGTTCAACCTAGGCGCCCGCTTGGTTGACCAGGAGGCCCAGAACTTTCCAGAAATTCCTTGGAAGTCCTCCGACCCTAAATGCCAATATAGTCCTTTTATTTAAGATTCGTTCTATTGTGTGTGACCCTCTAGGATTATACTAAGTTGGCAATGGGTTCAAACATGATCCCATAAGATATGATTAGGTTCTAGCAAACCGTCATACCTACCCAAATAGTATAACTAGATACAAGTTCGCATTCCTTTATAATATGTCACAATCCCTTTGTCCACGATGTCATTGAACACAAGTCATGGTCAAAGAGTCAACTTGTTTCGTTCAATACTTTCTTGATTCCGAATATGTTGATAATCCAAATGACATTGATCCAATCAATTCATTTTAGTCCGGCCGAACATTTCATCAACATCATTCCTACGAGAGGCCCAAGCTTGACATCTCTCCGTGGAGGGACAAATCCATTTAGCATATTATTCTTTCCAACGGGAATCTGATTATGCCAATCATACCCTTTATAACTACCGTGTTAAGGTAGCGTTTGAATATGTCAAACACAATGTTCATCAAGTGGAAGACTATAATAACTTCATATCTAAGGATTCAAATGACATAACTAATATGAGATATATGTATGTTCATCAAGTTCATTGTAAGGCTTCTACCATTGGTTTCCCATTTTTAACCCCCTTCCTTGGGCCACGGATTGGGTTTGGGCTAGCTCTCCTTTGTGTGAGCTTAGTCACCATTTGGGTTATGACTTTGTGTCATTTTCCCCCTGTTGTTGTTGTTGTTGTTATTGTTTGGTTCATGAACCGTTTCAGCCCTTTGGTGCTGCTCAGTTGATACCTCTCAGATGGTTATATGTTTGATTCGAGAACCTTGGCTCAGTATCCACTTATGAGTGTTTATTTCCGCCTTATGTGTGGTATGATGAGTTGGATTTGCCTCACATGTTATGTGATATGAGAATGCTTATTGATATTGTTCAATTACGAGTATCATTTCAGCATGTAACGTAGTTGCATTTTAGTAGCTTACTGAGATTTATTCTCACCCCGTTCCTTTCAATGTTGTTTTCCTTAGATAAAGGAGAGCCCAGGGGATAGGTCACTCCACAAGGGAGGACGACGAGGTGGTGATTTTGGGTAAGACATTTTGGGACATGTGTTATGTAAAGGCTACATTATGTAAATGTATAACATTTGGGGTAGTGTAACCGAGACTGTATTCGTGTATCACCTGTTTTGTTAAAGTGTGGTGATTGTACATTTGTAAGTAAAGTGTGTAAGCCCTTGGGGCTAAGTACTTTTGGTTGTAAAACTTTAGTTGTGGTGTGTTGAAATGAAAGTTTTCAACTTAATGAGTTTGTGATATGAAACTTTTATGAAAGTACATTTCGAAAATTTTTCTAAAAGTGTTTTATGACGTCTTCCGTACATGTCCTGAACGTGGGGCCAAGTAGGATCACGGGTTGGGGCGCGACAGCTTGAGAAAGAAATTCTGATATTTTTAGCAACTTCAAAACATTTGAAGTTATGGGGTATTTATGGTAGAGCCCAAAAAACTAGCCGTTGGAAATCTCTTGTGGATAAGGTTAAAGGACAGATGTGATGTCGCTCATTGAGTGGAGAACGTGTCCTTTTATAGCCGTTAGACACATAACACAAATATGACCGTTATGGACAAGTATCCTTAGATGCTGGTGAATACGTGTTATTTAACCACCGTTGGATCATTGGCGTAGTTTGAGTTTCTTCGCGTCTTCTATAAATCACTGAGTGTTGAATTGTATCTTTAATGCGCGTTGAGCCAAAGGGTGCGTGACACATGCGCGCGTTGAGCCATAAGGGGCGCATGAGCGATGCTAGGCGCATACTCATATGCGCGCGCCAAAGGAGGCGCATGGCGCAAGAGAGGGGCGCATGGGCGCGTGGCTCAAACTGAAATTGTGATTTTCTTCAATCTTGATATTCTAGCCCTATTCCTAAGCATATTCTATTACAATGGACTACCTAAAAAATGAAGTATAAATACTTCTTACATGTGGGTCTAAAGTCCATGAAATAAAACTTAGGTAATGGATCAATCAAATCTAATCAATCCTATTACATTGAAACTGAGATATAAGTGGGCATACCCAACAAATGGTGCAACTACCGAAGGGTGCTTCTCTCTCCAAAACATCATCCAAGATTCGATCGACGATGGTGAATTTGCCGTGGGTGAAGAGCAATTCATCAAAGAGGAGGCTTGGTTTTGAAATGGGGCTTCAACAAGAGATCGTGTTACAATGAGGACTACAACAACAAGGACGACGACAGCAATCTCCGTTTCTCTTTCTCTACCTAGTAATAGGAATTAAAAAAAAAAAAGAGAGAGAGTCAAAAGTCCTCTTTTGTGTGCATTAAGGTTTCTTCCTTCTCGTCAATGCTAAAATTTGAGTCGGTCTTTTTAAAAGTCGTTCTTATCCTCATACACTCTTCCAAGTTGTTCAATTTAACTCTTAGCAAAATGATGAAAAGATGTCTAAACAAGTTTTACAACGAAGGCCATCACTTGAACGCCTAGGGGCTAAACATCGTGACGAAGGCGATAACATCAACATCAAATCCAAGACATCAAGCGACAAAGAAAGGTGGAGAAACAACCATGGAGAAATCAAACAAAGTTTTCAAAGGAAGATAAAAAAAAAAAAAAAAAAAAAAAAAAAAAAAGAAGCTCGCTAGGTTGACTCTTCAAAACAACCTAGGCAAAAGTTAGAGCACAAAAAAAATCCCCCTCATTCAAAGAAGATCAACATCATCATCCACTAACAAAGGATGAAGCTACATCGACAACCATCACGACGAAGCAACAATTCCATCACGAGGAATGGAGTATTCACAAGAACTACGGTGACCTGAGCCTCTACACTGGAGGAACGTAGGCAACCTGCGGGTCCGGTCTCATGCAAGAAAGAAGATATGTTTAGCCCTAGTGCGTTATTGTGATTGGCCTTCATCTCGAACTTGTCAAGACATCTTTGTACGAGTCATTTGCCAATAGATTGAACAACTTTCTTAGATTTGGAATCGCTTTCCGTTCCTTGTCATGTCTAGGGGCTTCTTATCTTTCGGCGACACTTCCAGTTTCTTGCAATCAAATTGGGGCTTTCTTTCTCTTCACTCTTAATGACTTACTGGCCTTCGTGACTCATTCAATAAATAAAAATACATGTCAATACTAGGGACCACTTCCCTAGTTAAGTCAATGTCACTCATCATTAGTGACAAAAGGTCTACACCGCAAAATCACATGTCTCTCATCCTCAGCTAGAGTCAGTGCACACTTCCTCATTAATTGAGTAACAAAAAAAATGAAGACGCAAAAGAGATACACACTATATTGAAAACCCGAAAGGGCGGTCTAGGCAAAAAACAGGGTGCGTCATAAAAAAAATGAGAGAGTGAGAGAGAGAGAGAAGGGAAAGAGAAATGGAGATCCCCGGCCTCTAAAGAAGACAACTGCACAAGTACTACATTGAATCTCCTCAGCAAGTCAATTCCCCGCCGAGTCAACTTCAGAATTGCAAAAGGCTCGACAAGATACGGCAAAATCAAAGGTTGTCTTGGGTTATTGGCATAAGAGAGATTGTTCTTGCAATGTGCATTTTTGGGACTCATGTGAAATAAGGCCCGTCCGAGAATGAGCTCATGATTGATATGGCGTACGAGGATGCACGAATAGTCCCCAGTGAGTCAATTGGTTTGGGCAGCAAATGGCAACAACGTGTGACTCAGTTTTCAAACTTCTCCAAGCATATCCAAGCATATGCCCCTACAGTATGTCGAAAGGCTTCCCGAGAAATGGAGTAGCTCTTGCCATGTCCTCTTATGTTTGTTCCCCCACACGAGGACGAGTCTCTTGCTCGATAAATGATGACGCCCTAGGGGATATGTGACTCAAGAATGAGAGCTTCTTCTGCTTCATTTGACAGTTAATGAGACCTAGGGTCTATGCTCAAGAAGGATGTGTAAGACTATCCTCAAAGTCTCTCAAAAGGATTGTCGAGAAGCCTCCTTATCATTTGTGCCTGTTCCCCGATCAAGGATAGGCCTTTCTTGCTCCACTTATAATCAATGGTGGCACTCTAGGTGCTACACTCAAGTTTGAAAGTCTCCCTTGGAAAGAAGCAATTCACTTCACCTCCCGACAAGGGCCCTAGCAAACTCATATGCAACATTGGAAGCTTCCTCAATTAGTTTGGCACCGAAGGTCTCAAGGGGCTTCGCAACCTCCAATATTTTGGGCTACGGAATTACCATAATCCGAGCAAAGGGCAATATTGGGGCTTCTCAATTGGCAAGCTTTTTGGGGGATGATACCCGAGCAATACAATTTGGGGAGTAGTCTTACGGCTCCATGAAAGCGATCAAGCTTCAAGGGTCTCATGGTACTTCACATCAAAGGTCTTCTGGTTTGAAAGGAGGGCTCCGATGATATGAATGAATTTGATGATTATTATGTTGTGACTTACGACAAGGTTATGAAGAAAGTCTTAGAGAAATAGAAAAAGATTCAATATGCTAAACTCTATCAAAACAAGGTTGTAGCGGGAAATTCCATGGCCAATTCTGCAATTCAGCACCCCCTTCTCTGAGATCAAAAGCACAAGTTGCATCCGAACAAGTTGCATCCGCACGAGTTGCTTCCGAAGATCCGTTATTAGTTCAACAAAAGAAGACTCAAGCAAGCATACCCATTTGTGACCTTATCACACCAAGACCTTATCATCCGCAACCTCGACAAGACATTACTGCATCTTTTGACATAAGCTTTCTGCCATTTGGGTACCGACTACAATGAGGCCATTCATCTCCCCATTAAGAGTAAGAAGGAGACTCTATCATCCGCTCTCAATGTAATGCCGAGCCGATTCCAAGATAATTTGGGGCAAAGGTCTTCACAATCCACCATCTCCAAGCTCGCAAACAACAAGTACATAACATTTGGGGCTTAGCAATCTCTCAAATCTTGGTATCAATAATCTTCTCTTGGGGCTTACTCACGCCAAAAACAAAAGGCGATTTACTCGAATAGGCCAAGAGCTGATTTATCTTAGGGCTATGCTAGTCACTCAAAGTTTGGCATCAAAGACATCCTAGGGGCTTTACAATCAGCAACCCCTTGGTATCTCGGCATCGAAAGTCTTTGAAGCCCCACAACCGACAAATATCTTGGGCTAGACATCAATCTTCGTTGGGCACAACGGCGACAACGACAAAATTCAATAAGGCTATCCAGACTTCGATCGAACATGACTTGATCTTGGGTTGGCTTAACAAACACACAATGCTTAAAATGGTTCACCCACGAACTAAAAAAAAATAAAAAAAAATAAAAAACGATAAAAAGATTTTTCTTTTTTCTTTTCTTGCTTGTGTAAAAAGTATGTGCTTTATTTTGCTCTTAGCTTCTTCCCCATCGTTCTCCATTATCCTTGAACTACGCTGGTATGATTCTCTTTAAGGGATACGTAGGCAGCCTTTTGGCACGATCAACCCGTCATCCAGAATGTCATCTCACCGACACTCCACTAAAGTACAAGCAACTCATCTTCATCAAAAGTGTCGACATCCTTCATCAAAGCCACGGCATCAGAAATCCATCCCAAATCAAGCGGCCATGGTAAGTGAAGGTATGAACATCATTCATCAAAGCTCCTTTCAAATCACATCACACACAAAAGCAATTTCTCCATCTCTGCAAATCTCTCTCTCAAGCAATCTCTGCTTTTCAAATCACATTTCACACTACAAGCACAATTTCACACTTCACACATCTCACACAAGCACATATATCTGTAAAGCATACACATAACATGTATAGGAAGAATTTCGATTCCCTGCAAATCAGCAGGCAGAATTTCGATTCCCTCCAAATCAGCAGGCAGAATTTCGATTCCCTCTAAACCAGCAGGGAGACTCTAGAGTCCCTCTATTCCCCTATACAGACTTTAAATATTGGCCATGGTGGGCCGATTTCATGCCACCGCACCCCTTTTAACAGCAAAAGTTGCTCAAACAAGGAGCGCATTTCTATCCCTTGCAATTTCAATAATTCCTGCTTTTTATCGAGTCTTTATTTTCTTTTGTCGATGTCCTCGGCGGTTGTTTTACTTTCGTCGACGCGTTCGCCTTGGACATCTCACCCCGATTGCATACATAGTATTTTTATTTAACTTATTTTTGTTAATTTATGTTACTTCGGTTAAGTTCCTAACTGATTCCGTTTGTTTTGGACTAAACTGCATAACAGAATTAACTTTAGAGTCATTTCTGTCATTCTGTCTTTTCTACCCGCGGGCGCCTCCGGCACTGCTTGTGGGCTACGTGCGCGTCTCGCCCCTAAAGAGGGACTCGCGCGCCTCCCATTATGGCAGTAACGGATTACACCATTTTTTCCTCCATTTGCTTATTTACAACATCTCTTCTTGATCACAAAAGATCTCTTTTTTTACATCCAAGTTCATCCCCCCTTTAGTCCATAACTCCCAATTCCATTATTCTAGCCTTTTCTTTAAAACTAAATATTCCTTTTTATTATTTTTTGATTTTATCTTTATTATTGGATTTTCTTTATTTTCCTATTGGTTGAAAAGCCATATTTCCCTCCTTTCTTCACCTATTTAAACCTTTTATTTTTACCTTAGAAAGGGACTAACTTCATCTTCTCTACAAAAACTATAGACATGTTCTTGGACTTGAATTTTCTTCACAACTACATTATACACATTTCTCTCAAGAATTCTCCCAACAACAATTCAATCATCAAAACTCTACTCTTTTCAAGTCAAAGTTTAAAGTCCTCTTCTTAAGGTACAACTTTACTTTTTCTTCTTCTCCTTTTATTCATGTCTAGTCAATGCATGCAATCCCCATAAAAGGGAACATGACTTAAAAGGCCACTTCACTATTGAAGTTTGGTCAAGGTTATCTTCCAACATTCCAACTCTACTTTAATTTCCCCATTTCATATTAATGTAATTGTTAGAATAGTTTGACATGTAATATTTAGCATTAACATAATAAAACAATTTATCTTTTATTTCCCTTTTCTTTCCCTTACAATTGTTAGCACATTTCTTATATTATTAGAAGGACAATTAGCATTAGAACACCAATATTAGCAAGACCCGCGTAAGCGGGGCGAAGTGGGTGTTTAAGTACTTCTCACTCCGTCACCTAACCCCCGAACCCTTCTCTTCCCGAATCTCTAGTTTCGTAATATTAAAATAGGCTATTTCTTTAGGTTTTTCTTATGTTTCCTCAATAACATAGATGGCAACTCTACAATTAAAACAAGTTAGACATCCTAGGATCCTTCCACCGCTCTAGCCAAGTGGTGCGCTCTCCCGGGGTATCTACACCGCCCAAATCGCCATGTGCGGTCGGCCAACCCTTCTGAACTGCCTATCTTCTTCTTCCGTTGCAAGACCAATCCAACGAGTCCAAATTGAGAGTCACGCTCAACAATTCTCCACCTTGACGATCAATTCCTGAAAAGCTAATACATCAACAGAACATCTCTTTCTCCGCCGCCACGCCCCTAAGGGCCTCAATGACAACTAACGCCAACTAAGTCCAAGAACTTCTTGAACTTAGTAATCAACTTTTTCAACATCACAACCTTCGTTATAGCCATATTTTCAATCTCGGTAGTAGACAACTCCGTGACATCCAACAATCCAGATTTCCAAATAACCACGGAACCAACAAGACAAAATACATACTCCAATGTAGATTTTATGTCAACAAGATTACCGCCCCAATCTGAATCACCATTCCCAACAGAACCATCACTTCTCTTTCCATACACAATTCACATACAAGCATTTGAATACGGAACACGTGACACATCATCTTTAGACTTGGGACTATCTAAAGAAGATAACCATTTCACCTGTTAAGCAGCATTGATATCTATTGCAGCCACAAGAATGCCATCGACATAAACAAAATAACTCAATGTGCCATCATTACAAACCATCAAGTAAACACAACAATCATATCCACTCCTAGCATAACCATGGGTAACAATAAAAGTGTCGAACCTCTTATAACACTGTCAAGTTGACTGCTCCAAATCATACAAGGACCTATCTAACAGGCAAACATGATCCTTACCCTCGACAACAAACCCTTCAGGCCGGCGCATGTAGATCTCCACCTCAAGCACTAGATCTCTCATCGCCACAATGTTCAACAAGTTGTGAATAGATAAGTGTCTAACAACTGGTGAAATAAAATCATTGTAGTCTACCCCAAACCTTGGAGTACCATCTTTGAACTTGTAGATCCACTTGTGACTGAATAACACTTTCTTTGGTGGAGATGTAACAAATTCCCATGTCTGACTTTCAATAAGAGATACCGTCTCTTCTTTCACAACGACCGACCACATAGCAGATTTATCACATGATATATCTTTATTGAAAGAAATTAATTTATGCATACTTACTGTTTCCACAGCGGATAAAGCATAAGCCACCATCTCCTCCAAACAATATCAAACTCTACAAAAAACAATGGTAGTCTCCACCTGCTTGTTGGTCTCCTCCTCTTGAATTGGAGCATCAATTGGAGTCGCTTCATCAGACACATCATTAACATCTAAGTCAAGTTCCAAAAATTCTTTATCATCTCCGAATAACTCCACCTGTTTGTATATCCGTCCTGCAGGACTACCTTTTTCACGGAGAAGTAGAGCAACATCTCTACATGTCAGGAACTTAGATTCCACCGGATCCCATGACCGGAATCCTTTCACTCCAGTAGTATCGCCCACAAAGGAACATCCTTTGACCCTTGGCTCCAATTTGTTGCTCACACACGCATACATGGGACACCCACAAATATACAATCTTGAGTATTCTCCTAGAGAGCCTGACCACATCTCCAACAGAGCCTTCATCCAATGCCAGAATTTAGAGTACGATTAGCCAAGTGAGCAGTCATCCTAATCGCCTCCACACAAAATTATGTACCTAACAATGCTTGTGACAACAAATACCAAGCCTTTTCTGTCATTCCATTCAAGCCAATGTGACCCAATGTCATGTCCCATGATTGAGTAACCTCCGCCTTAACCATTGACCCCATTGCAATAGACACATCACCAACAACCGTAGACCCAAGAAGCATGTACAATGTCCCCACCTTCTTTCCCTTCAATACCACCAAGTCACATTTAATAGCCGATAGCTCGCCATTCGCAATGGATAAACTATACCCAAGGCTATCCAAAGTGCCTAGAGAAATCAGGCTCTTCTTCAATTCAGGAACATACCTGATATTCTGCAATTTCCGCACTACTCCATCAAACATCTTAACCTTAATAGCCCCAATACCAACAACCTTGCATGCTACAGTATTCCCCAACAAGACTACTCCACCGGCAGACTTATATGAATAAAACCATGCCCGGTTGGGACTAATATGATAAGAACAACCCGAATCCAAAATCCAACTATCACAAATTTCGATACCCGAATCACAAGCAGTAAGTGCATCACAATCACTGTCATCACTAGTGTTTTCAAACACTACTCCAACTTCACCCTTTGTCTTCGTGGTTGTATCCTGTTGGTTTGGAAAAAACCTTCTAATGTGTCCCTTCTCCTTGCAACCATGACATATCACATTCTTATGCCATTCACTTGAACCGGATTGACCCTTCCTCGACTTTCTGCCGCTTTTAGCTACTAACCCATCACCTTGAGATTCAGCACTTGTTGAGGTCAAGTGCGTCTCAATAACTTCCCGTTATAGTAGAGAGTTCTAGATCTCTTCCATAGAGATCTCATCCTTGCCATACAACATTGTCTCTCTAAAGTGCATGTATTCTGGAGGTAGAGAACAAAGCAATTTTACTGCCAATTGCTCATCATCAATCACGACATCGACATTTTTCAAGTCCATAAACAAACCATCAATCTCATCAAGATGATTTTTCAAGGACTCACCTGTTTTGAGTTTGCACTCCTCGAGTTTCTTCATTAGTAGCAACCTGTTACTAATGCTCTTGGTCATGTACAATTTGTCAAGCCTAAGCCAAAGCTCTACCGCAGTCTTCTCACTCACAACCTCCCTCAATACCTCATCTTTGAGATCAAGTGTAAGAGAGATAAAGCTTTCTCGTCCATATCATCAAATTGTTCATCCGTCAAGCTTGCCGGTTTCCTTGCCTTCCCAAGCAAAGCCTTGACACAATTTTTACCCACCAAGATTGCTCGCATCTTCACTTGCCACAAACCGAAATTGACCTTGCGATCGAATTTCTCAATTTCGTACTTCCGTGCCATCGTTACCAATAAGCAATACAAGATCCACAAACCAGAGCTCTGATACCAATTGTTAGGATTTAGGTCCCAAACACAATTGCTTGATTGATAAAGATAAAAGCACAAAACAACAAAATAGCAAGAACGGAACAAAATTGAAAAATAGATGACACAAGAGATTTTACGTGGTTCACCAACTTGGCTACGTCCACGGGAGAATCAATTCACTATAATCAAGAAGAGTACAAGGAGAATCAAGGTGAAAACCTTTCACACAATCTCACAATCTCTCACAATAGTGAATAACCTAGATTTTCTATCAATCTTTCTCAAGGATCTATGCAAAGTCACTAGAATAGGTCTGAAGGCTTGTTTATATTTATACACAAGATATAAACCCAACCCTAGAAGAATAGGAGTCTAAAACCCATCCAAAATATGTTTCCAAATTAGATTCGGAAACTCAATCCCGACATCCATGTGTGGCCGCCCAAACTGAGTTGCGCGGTCGCCCAAACAGTCAGTTCTGATTCCGGCCTTGAAGAGTCTTACCTGTGCGGCTGCCCAAATCGCCATGTACGGTCGCCCAACCCTTCTGAACTGCCTATCTTCTTCTTCTGTTGCAAGACCAATCCAACGAGTCCAAATTGAGAGTCACACTCAACAATAGCAATTATAATGTTGGATCAATATTTTTTTAATTCCTTAAAAATAAGCTAAACAGGTTATAAAATTAAGGTTTAAATTTAATTGGATTGATCATAATTAAAAGTGAGATTATTTTTTTGGAAGTTGAATTCTGGGAAAAAAACATGTTTTTCCCTATAAGGAAAAAAAAAAGGGAAAACGTGTTTTTATAAAGAGGCGGTGTCATTTTTGTAAAAAAATTGGCATCTGTTTTAAAAAAGTCGGTGACATTTTTGTAAATAACTGAAACTTGTTTTAAAAGCGCGCAGTGATATTTTTGTACGGGACTGATAACACACGACTGAAAATCTTGAACACTAACACTGACACTTCTTAACACAAGCACTGTCACTACTTAACACAATCACGGGCACTTAGTAAAATCATCCAACTTCAATATTTATAAATGATAGTGTAAATGAGCACCCCTTTCATTTATCAAAAGAGACAATGTCAATGCTTAAAAATACTAGTAAAGATATTTGACACTTTGTAACATTAGCAATGGAAGTTACTAAATGTAGGGGTGGCAAATGGCACAAATCTAAATCAACCAATCATCAACCGTACCAAGTGTATTTGGTATATAATAAATTGGTACATGGTACTAATATCGAATTTTTGTTAGTATACCGTACCAAATTTGAAATATTGGTTGGTATATGGCATGCCTTTTTTTACCTTGGTTGGTATACCACGTACCTTCAGTATTTAAAAAATAAATGTTTTAAATTATTATTTTTTTTAAAGTAATTAATGTTAAATTTTTAATTATATACCAAGATGGCCAATTTTTTGACATTCATATTTGATTGATAAACTAAGGACAATAATTTTCCCATTACATGCATATCATCCTGAAGTTTTCTCACAACTCAGTAGTAAAATTCTTTACAAAATTGATTTTCTATATAATTAAATTGTAATGTATGTTTATTTGTACCTTTTATAAATGAAAAATAGAAATTTTGTTCTTGTTATTTATTTGTTTTTATATTTGATGGAAAATGCATAAGATTGTTTAAAAGCATTTGATCTCTTTTTCTTATCTTGACCTCACTTTACATTTGGTAGAGTATCATGTACCAACTATACCAACCGTACTAATTAAATTGGTATACCGACTTTGGTGGTTGGTAATGGTATGCATTTTTGTCTACCAAGCTAAATTTGGTTGGTACACAATACAACTAAAATACACCTGCTACACCAACCAAACCACCCCTAATTAAAAGTACCGGTTTTTATATTTGTAAACGCCAGTAAGAATCCCTGGATCTTTGTGACGTTGGCATTGGCATTTAAAATACGGATGAACGATTGTTAGTTATTTACAAAAACAAGAAAAACTTCCTTTAGAATTGATATCCAAAAAACTTCAATATTTCATACATCCTTCTTTCTCCTTTATTTTAAGGATGTCACGTGGTGTCTGCAGATTTTAATTTCAAATCTACTAAATGCTAATTCAGTTTGGAATAGAGAAAATAATGATGCAATTACATTGGTCTTCTACAATATCTATATACATACAACCATCCTATTTTAGGTCTGTAATACACCACAATTTTATGAAATTACTCTTATCCCAATTTTATTAATATACTTAACTTTAATGACTCCATGAAAGTATTCTTATCCTAATTTTATTAATATACTTAACTTAAATGACTCCATAAAATTATTCTTATCCTAGTTTTATTAATATACTTAACAGTTATATTTTTTTGATAAATTTATTGTTAAATTTGAACCTTTCATAATGTGACTATAAAAAAAAAAACTTAACAATAGCCATTCACTTCAAAGTCTATTTGGACTAAACATATCTTTCATCTTCTTCTTTTTTCTTCCAAAAAACATCAAATTTAACACAAGTTCTTGACAGCGAAAGAGATGGCCAAAGTGAATGTTGCATTTCCAATTCTCCTTATGCTCCTCATGCTTTGCGCGGGTTTGTTTTTATTCTTTTGAAAGCACTTAAATGATTTTGATTCTCATTTACTTTTGAAAAATGATATATGAAATTCGTATGAATATACCGTACATCACCTTAAATAACATCTTGCATTAATTCTTTACAAAACTTCAATTAATATATCATTACTTGAATTACATATTGAATATCACATCTTCTCAAGTATTTTAAGATGTTTGTTTTACAATTCTTTCACGTATTTGTTTAATTTCCATGGAATAATTTTTTTATTTTGATTTTATAATAGATCAATCGTTTTATGTGAAATGGACATCAATGTTATTTTTCTTTTAAATCGCCAAAATTATATTCCCAATATTAACAAAAAAAATTTGTTTATATATCATTGTTTGGATTAAAATATTAATTGTTGTGTCTTTTAAAGTAATCTAAGACATGTTTTATTGTTCTTCACAAGTTTATTTTATTTTTCTCCTAAACTAATGTTTATTTTTCTTTAATGTCCATTATAGATTGGCAGGTTTCTACGAAAACGGAAGTGAAATGTTGTTATGACAATGACATCGGGCGTTGTAAGCCAGGAACTTACGATGATATATTATGTAATCAATATTGTATTGATTCATGTGGGGTGGGTGGCTATTGCAAACATGGTTTTGATCTCAAATATTGTTACTGCATTTGTCCATTTGAGAAAATTCAAGTTTGAGATATAATCATCAAATTTTTGTATTTTAGGATATTAATTAGTTGTTGATTGAATGAAAGAATTTGTTTATGCTTCAACTGAATGAATTTTATTGTTCATTTATGGTTTGTGCCTGTGTCAGTGAGATCCTTTTATATTCGTTAAGTTCAAAATACTTAGTTTTAAAACAATGAAATTGGCACATAAAACTTGGTAAAAAATTAATATTTATCTTTTTGTCTTAAATGTCATTTTATTACAATCCCATGCTTACATTAAAACTCATTCATTTCACAATTTTACTTTTTATATGAAGTAATTTACAACAGAGATAACTAATAAGAGTAAATGTGAATATAATTTTGTAATAATTCAAATTGTATGTCCATTAGAGACGTTGTAGTGATTATAAGAGAAATAATAAAAAAATAAAATAAAATTTGTACAATCATCATAACCACAAAAAAACTTCAAACAAAACAAGATTATTTTTAGAAAAAAATCCAAAAAACAAACAAACAAAAAAAATGAACGAATGAATGAAAGGGAAAAATGGTTAATTTCACTACTAAAAAAGTCTTACTATCCTCTTGAGGTTTGATTTCATCTTGGTTTCCTTTTTTGTCAAAATTATTTAATGAAATAACAAATTTATCCCTAAACACTTTCCATATATTTAAATTAGTTACTTCAAAGATTTAGGCTTATCTAATCATTTCGTTTAAATAAAATTTAAAAAAAAAGTAAGTGGGACAAAATCATGAGATAGGAGTGAAACTTGTTCATACCTCAAGAGTTTTTTATGTGACAGATTTTACACATTTACTTCCTAGATTTTTATGAGATTAAATAATGATTTTTATGTATCTAGATTAGTTTTTTTTTAGGTATTTTGGGGCAAAAATATATTTTTGGGGTTTCATTGTAATTCGGGGTATTTTAGTATTTTTATATTTTTACCTGAATGTAATTTATTTATGAGTTAAAAGAGATCCCAAAATATGCAAAAGAAAGTCAATTGGGATGGAGGAGTATTGGATCAATTGTTGATGATTGAAGAATTCAGCAAAAAGTCAAGTATTAAGATTTCTTTGTGAAACAGCCCATTAATGGAGGACATAGCCCAAGTGAGGTGATCCACCAATAAAGAATCACAAGTCCAAGCACCACTATGACCAAGAACCAAACAAGCCCAACAACAGCAAAGGAGAATGGAAAGGAACGGGCCTATGTAGAGAAGGCGGCCCAAGCGAATAACAATGGTATAGTCTGGATCAGAAAGAAGGAACACACAGGATAAAGGAGGAATAACGTGATTGAATCAGTACGTGTGGTCTACAACACGGACTCCCACGCACGAGGCGTGCTGTGGAGAACGTCTCGTTCCATGTTGCGGATTCGAGGCGTGTGACGCAACTCCCAGGCGGATCTTGGAGATTTTTATTCCCTTTTATTTTCTTTTTCTTTATTATTATTTTTCCTTTTCAATTGGGACTTACCTAGACTATTTAAACTAGGTTTTTATCTTTATTTTGAGACACGGCTAGACTTTGACACAATAATTTAGATCTAGGGGGTTTTATTTTTTTTTCCATGGAGATTCAAAAGCTTTGGATGAGAAACTAAAATCAAAGCTTTGGGTTTGATTTCTTGAACCTTTTTTGATCAATTTGATGTATTTTTCTTTTTAATCTTTGGTAAAACTGCAAATATAGTACCTGAACTATTGGGGTTATTTTGGATTTGGTACCTGGACTCTCATTTTTTGCACCCGTCATACCCAATCTCTATTTTTTACTGTATCCCTCATACCTACCACTAACGACATCCATTTTTTTTCCGTTAAGTTAGTCATGTGCCATACATGTGACTAAATTTTAAGGGTAAATATGTCAATTCTAAAATATTCTCCCCCCTTTTTCCCCAAAACCCTCTCCCCCAATCTCTCTCTCTCTCTCTCTCTAAACCAATCTCTTTCCCTCTCTCTAAAATCCATCCGCTATAGCTTCATCTTCTTCACTAACCCTCTCCCAAGCCACCCTTTCTCGCTCAGTCACCCGCCATGGCTCATCTCCACAACAACCCACCACAAATGTCTCCCTACCCGCCTTCTCCTCCCGTCTCAAATCCACTTCCTCCGCCACCGTCGCCACTCCCGGCCGCCGTGTCGTAGCTGCCACCCGCAAGGTCAGGGCTTCGGCCGCCGTGGAGACACTCGACAAGACGGATACTTCTTTGGTTGACTTATCGGTCAACACGATTAGGTTCTTGGCCATTGATGCAGTCGAGAAGGCGAATTCGGGTCACCCGGATCTTCCGATGGGATGTACGCCAATGGGAGTTCGGGAGGCGGCGGTGGTTGTGAACGAGCTCGGGTGTGGCGTGGGGAGGGGAGGGAGAGAGAGAGGGAGAGAGAGAGTTTCAAATCATCATTTTCATCTTAATCCTGCAAATCTGGGTTTGATTTTGGATTTCAAACTCTCTGGGTTTGATGTGGAGAGAGGGAGAAGATGAAGTTGGGGAGGGGTATAGGGTTAATTTGTAAATTAATGTTTTACTTTGTTGCAATTAGAACCTTAGTATATTTAACTGTGTTGATTTCCTATTTTACCCTTTAAAATTAGGTCACATGCACGCCACATGATGACTTAACTGAGAAAAATGGATGTCGTTAGTGTTAGGTATGACAGATGCAACAAAATATGAGTTTAGGTATGACGGATGCAAAAAATGACAGTCTAGGTACTTAATCCAAAATAACCCCAATAGTTCAGGTACTATATTTGCAGTTTTGCCTTAATCTTTTATACCTATTTATAATTTTACTTGTGGTTAATTTAAATTGATTTCTAGGGTTTATAGACTTGATCAACCTATTTTCTCCAAATAATTAATTTATGCTAGAATTTTCTACTGACTGTGTCAGTGTAGAAATTCATAAGTAGCATCTTTACGATTTATGCGTGTGCCATAGTAAATTGTTAAGTGAGTAAAATTAGATGATTATCTGTGTGAAATAATCATACAAAGCATTCTTGATCTTAGCTTCTTAAATCGTTCATCAATTAATATTGAGATCTAGACTGTGCCAGTTAGATTTAATTGTTGATTAGGGTTTCTAGTGCGTGTGCCACTGCTAAGAATTACTCTGAAAGAAGAAACAGAGATTGAAATACATCTCGTGATCAAGTGAATAGGGTGAAAGTGAAAAGATGTTTCGATGATAATTGAATAATTTGGTGGGGGACAGAATCAAATCTTAAGTGTTTTTTTATTGTTGTTTTTGCTCATAATTAGTTCAATTTCTGTTTTTAGGATTTAATAAATATAATTTATTCCTCCAATCTTGTCAAGTGATAATTACGTAAACAAATAAGTACTGTTCTTCATGGATCAATCCTGGACTTCTCCTAGCTACATATTTTTAGAACCTAATCCAAGTTTAAATTGTAGGTGTGCGATTTAACTTATCAGTTTTACAGTGAAATTAAACTTTAAAAAAAAAAAAAAAAAAAAAAAAACTATAAGATAGTGACTATTTCAAATGTATGGATGAAATGTGTAATATTGGTCCATTTCATCTTTAGCCCAAATAAAATTTTCCATTATTGGGCCTTATAAGATTTTCGGCCTCATAAGTCTCCAACAAATGAAGGCTAACCATGTACTAAGCCTCTGTTTTTTCTTTACTTTAAAGCCAAGTCATCATTGGATTTAGAACCTAAAAGGCGATTATGGATCTTGATAGAAGTAGCACACTTTGGGAAGGTGTTCCAAGCATCGACTCGATAGAAGTAGCACACTTTGTAGTGAGAGTGAGAGGCGAAGATGATGGCCCCTAGTGTGGATTTGCTTTGACAAGTTCGTACGATATGAGCACGAATTGGCCGGTGAAGGATCAAAAGCCCCTATCCTTGTTGGATTTCCAAAATAAGTATGTAAGAGTGGAGAAGAGAAAGCCCCTAGACTCAACAAAGAATGTTTCTTGGCTCAAAATCTAGGAAAGTCATTCTACCTTTAATAGACCCTAGTATTTATGTTTGATGTCTTGAATGTTTGTCCGATTTATTTTGCAAGTGAATCATTTAAAAATGTCTTGACAAGTTTTGAGAGAAAGGCCGATCATTAGTACGTCGTATGTGAATATGAATTTCAGGATGTGTACAGATGGAGGAGATGGTGTTCACGCTAAAAGTCTCCTTTGCACTGTTGTTGAGTTTATTTTAGAGGGGGTGGTGTTGAGGAATCCCCCTTTTCTTCATTTGAATTTGTTGTCAAAGGAGACACATTTGAGAAATCCTCATTGCCTTTGTTGTAAAACGTTAAAGTTCCTTCTTTGTTGTGGGGCGATGAAAGCTTAAAAGTGTTTTTTTTACTCTCAAAGCTTGTGTAGAGTAGCCCCACTCTTCTTGAGAAATGTTTGACACCAACGACTTTGACTTTCTTCAATTGTGATCCTTCGGTTTTCATCTTAAGCGTGAAGGTGATGCTCTGTAGCCCTTAGGCCTTCTAACTTGTTTAGACATAACTATTATCAGTTGCAAGGTTTATTTAATGACAATTTTTTGGTGGGTCTATTATTCTTTAATGATCTCATCATTATCTTCGTATATGTTTATCACGTTTGCTTGAGCTAACTCATCAATAGAATTAGATACAACAACTTGGAGTTGTGTATAAGAAAAAAGAACACTTTTTATTGATAAGGTATTTCATGAACATACTTTATAATGGCACAAACTAGAGAGGAGGAAGATGGACTAGAATGACAAAACAACTTTTCGAGTACGTACTAGGAAAGTTATAATCATTTTCGTGCACTCGCTCAAATGACTCCATACACTTCAACGCCTTCTATCCGCATCAATTAGTAATTTTCACTATATTTTGATCAAAATTCTTTTTTTCTCTAAATAAAAAAAATTAAAAGTATCATATGAAAATGGCCAAAATATGTTTAGCCCCCTTAAGTTTACACCAAATCCACTTTGCCACCTCGAACGAAATTTGTCCCAGATTGGCACCCAATGTTAAAATTATCCCACTTTGCCCCCCAGATCGTTAAGACTGTTAGAAATTTAACAGAATATGTAACGAATGGACTAGTTTGTAATGATTATTAGTTTTTAAGGGTTAAAATGCAAAGTTTTAAATATAAAGTACTAAAAATTTATTTCTTTTTTCCAAATAATTAACATTATTTTAAATTTGCTATAATTAATATCTCTTGAAAATAATACTAATTTTTAACCAAAATTATTTTTTAAAAAAATAATATATTTTTTTAAAATAAAAATTTAGTACGTTTTTTTTTATTTTCTTCAATAAAATTATTTAAAAAATAAATATTTTTTTTCTAAAAAACATAGTTATGTTTTATTTATATTTTCCAAAAATATAAAATAAAACTTTTAAATCGTCATTTAGGGACAGATGGATTATAATGTTTTATTTTTTAAAACATAAAATTCTTACAAATATTACGATTTAAAAGTTTTATTTTATATTTTTGAAAAATATAAATAAAACATAACTATGTTTTTTAGAAAAAAAATCTTTATTTTTTAAATAATTTTATTTAAGAAAAAAAAAACGTACTAAATTTTTATTTAAAAAATATATATTATTTTTTAAAAAATAATTTTGTTTAAAAATTAGTATTATTTTCAAGAAATATTAATTATAGCAAATTTAAAATAATATTAATTATTTGGAAAAAAGAAATAAATTTTAAGTACTTTATATTTAAAACTTTGCATTTTGGCCTTTAAAAACTATTAATCACTACAAACTAGTCCATTCGTTACATACTCTGTTAAATTTCTAACAGTCTTAACAATCTGGGGGGCAAAGTGGGATAATTTTAACATTGGGTATCAATCTGGGACAAATTTCGTTTGAGGTGGCAAAGTGGGATTTGGTGTAAACTTAAGGGGACTAAACATATTTTGGCCTATGAAAATCAATGTACATGCAAAGTTGACTACTTGTGCCAAATTAAAGATAATGACATATTTAACATTATTTACCCAACTTTTCTATTTTGGAGTTGCATTTGTGTCTCATTCTAAAAATGGTAAGACTTTTTTGTTTTAATATTACAATAGATGTCATCGTTTTTTTTTTTAAGAAACAAGTATTAGCTTATTTGCAATCATAGTTATAAAATCCGTTCCGTTCCGACCGGAAAGCACCGTTCCGGTCAACAATCGGTGCGAAACGAGCTAAATTCCGTTGACCTGTACCGGTCTGTTCCGCCTGTACCGGTCCGGACCGGCCAAGACCTGTGTGTTCTGACCGAGATGGAAAATTGACAGTGTAAACCTATTTTAAATGAAGATTGTGAACTAAAAAGATAAGTTGATGGCTAATTTGAGGAAACTAATTTTAATTTAAAATATTTTTTGCTTTAAAGTAAACATAATCAAAACGCATTTATAACTATGAAAAAATATGATATTTTCGTCCATTTTAAACTATTTTAAAGAAGTTAATTTTTAATTAGGTTGATGTATATCTTTAAAAACAAAGTTATATCGTTGTTTATTGGAAAAATAGCAAGTTGTAATAAGGTTTTGTCGATATATTTTTGAGATACATCTATTATATTTCTATTATAAAATATACTAAAAAAGTGCGGTAAATTCAGAACGGTGCGCCGGTGCGTTTTGGTACCGGTACGTCCCGTTCCAATAGCAAAACCGGTGCGTTCACTGAAACGGTATTTATAACTATGTTTGCAATAATTCAACCGCCTCTGCTAAATACACGATTTTTCTAAGTGTTAGGAAAAAACATGTTTTTCATAAGATCAACTTTTTTGAAATGTAGATAGTTTTTTTGAAATGTAGATAGTATTGTGGACTAATTTTTTCATATCTTCTAATTTTTATATAAAAGCTAATACATAATACAAAAAATAAAAACACTATTGCTAATATTAATTATCCTTCAGTTTTACCTTTTTTGATTTTCATTTTTTTAAAGATAGAGTGCTCCTTCCTTTTTAATTACCTAAAGTTGTAAATCTTGAATAATAATTAACACAAATTCAGCGCATGAAATAGGAAATTAGTAGACTTACAAGAATGTTGAGTACAAAGCAGGTTTGAGTACATGGAAATAGAAGACAATACTAGGGAGTGGGATAGGTCGTTGATGATTGAACCTCATTTTTGTTGATGAAACTAACATTTTGGTTATCCCATTTCACAATCTCTTTCTCTAATAAACCCTTGCTTTCTTTCTCCTCTTCTCCTTCTCCTTCTCCTTCCTTCCGCCCATTTTTCCTGATCTTGATGAGTTTTAAAGGCAAATTAAAACACATTGTTTCTTGTTTAAAACCCTTCTTCGATCCCTTTTGTTTGCCAATCAATCATATTTTGGGACTCTTGCTTGTATGTATAAAAGCTATTGCAAATTGTTTAATCTTGTATCCTTAAGTAAATATATAAAGTGACGATAATTACAAAGAATTTTGGAACATCTTCTTGTTGCTATGTGTTTTGGCAAACTTTTTAGATAAAACCAAAATAAAAATGCATCTTGATTAATGAAAAGACACGGTCAAATAAATTGAATATAACTTGATCAAGCCAAAATTGTCTTGGGATGGAATCTTCATTTAGCTGGTCGATATAAGTCTAGCATTTCTTATCTGTTCAACGAATGGATGTAAAATTAGTCGAGATGGTTTTTAGATAAGACCTTTCGGCATGATAACCAGTACTGTAAGTTTGTTAAGGAATTAATACTCCCTCCCTTCTAAAATACATAGAGTTTTAGAAGAAATTTTTTGTCCCAAAATATTTGTAGTTTTACGGTTTTTCATAAAATTTTAACACACTTTATCTAAACTATCTTTATTTATAATTAGGCGGTTGTTATTGTATATATGGGAGCCCGGCCACTTAAGTTGGGTCCTATCCAGGCAATCGGGTTTCCTGCCCTGTTTACCTAGTTCATAATGTCTTGGATTGGGTAAATTTTTGTAATTGCCATTTCTCATGATATTTTGTTCGTATGAAGATTTTGATTCAATCATTTTATGGGCGGTAGGGGTAGCAAAATGGGTGTTTCGGTTATCCAATGATGCCTAGTTTGGTATACGGGTATCTTGAGGGGTAGGAATGAGTATTCGATTCCAGTGACACACTTATCTTTGTTTGGCATTCTCCTTGAATGGATAAGGTTATGAATATTAGATTCCTAAAGGTATCAAATACCTATTATAGAGTGCAATCTGAATCCCACGATCAAGTGTGGGTTTCTAATACCCATTCCCAAATTAATCGAGCGAGCTAAAAATATTGCGTCAAAATATAATGACGCATTATATTGAAAAAATTCTCAATCGCCCTGGAGGCCATAAAATCTCAAGCGCTGAAAGTCACTCTGAAATTGTTGATTAACAAGAAAAAGTTCAGGTAGGAACATACGAAGGATAGCTGGTTCATATTGGGAAAATGTGTAAATGTGTGAAGGGAATTGCACGCGTTTCCATAGAAAAATCGTTTGTCGATTTTATGATTTGATGTGAATTCATTAATTCCCACATGTTAGTAATAAATTGGTGTGACCAATTTATTAAGTGGAAGGTAGGAGTTGGAATGCTCAAAATATAATGGGTAAGTATCCCACATGGAAAGGGAAGGCAAAAATTCCCTAGGGTCCTTCTTTTTAAATGGGCATCCCAAATGGGATAAAGAGGGAAATAATTGAAAGACCATTGGTGGTAGGGCTGTGCAAAAAATATTGGAACCGGACCGGACCAACAAAACCGGACCAATAAAAACCAGACCGAACCAATGGTATTGGTTTGGTTCTGGTTCCAAATTTCTTTAGAACCGGTAAATTGGTCCGGTTCCGGTTTTGAAAAATATATACACGGTTCTGGACCGGACCGGACCAATCATATTTACATGTATATATATTACTAATATGCTATTATATATTATATATATTTATGATTTTACACCAAAATATAAAAACAAAATTCTGGCTATCCTAATTGTAGACATCTTCGAATCAATACAGAATCAATACAAGAGGTTATATTTTATGTTTCGGTTATAAAAACAAGATCTTTATTCCCTATCAGCAATGATAAATGCACCAATCTCTACAGGCCTATGGGTTGGTACATTAATGCTTCATGAAATGTTAATATTACAACCCTGATTACATAAACTTGTATTAAATGCCAAAAAAAAATGTATGATATGTAATATGTAGAACCGGACCGGAACCGGACCAATAGAACCGGACCAATGAATCCGGTTTTGAAATATATTGGTTTGGTTCTGGTTCTAATTTTATACAGAACCGAACAATTGGTCCGGTCTTGGTTTTGTGAAATTTTGACAAAAACCGGACCGGACCGGACCGGACCGGACCGTGAACACCCCTAATTGGTGGGTAAAGTCTTGAGAACTTATCCCACATTGGTTTAGAATAAAAAGGTGATCTAGTTTAAATACAAATAATCATTTGTATGGGTTAAGATTGTGTGGACTAGGGGCTCTCTCGCGACCGGGTGCGCAGGGGGGTGCAAATTAAAATTTAACAATTTGTGCCTCGGACCACCGGACTCATGTGTGCACATCCTACGGACATGAATGTGGCTCTGAAATAGCCTAGCTCGACAAGCCACCTTTTTGTGTATTATTTTTTCCGTCCCAAACAGAAAATTCAATTCTATTTGATTTTGTAACAATCAGGTTTAATGGCTTGATTTGTAACAGCCCATTCATTACTGAATTAATTTCTACTTTAATGAGGTGATTAAATGGGATATTCTGGAGCAATTTAAAATGGCCATTCCACAACCATTTTCGACACACAACTTACGGCAGTCTCACACCCTCTTGTTGTTAGCGTTTTCATTGGCCCTCTTTATTCTTTCCGTGGTGACTCAGTCCAAGCACGTCGAAGTTTACCGGAGAGTGCAGTTTCTGTCCGGTCCGTCCGTTGTATCCTGGGAGACAGTCGTCCAACGCATCCTCAAGCACAACATCGGTGAGGGGGCGAATTTGTCTTAAGGACAGTGTGGTTTCACACGACTCGGACAAACCCATCAAGATCATTTCCATCGCTTTAGTTTTAATTCTGTTGTAACTTTTATTCTGTTTTCTTCATATTGTTGTAATAGATGATAACAGTTCATATGGAGGATAGCAATTGATTTCGTCTTTGTTTTACAATATTTTAACCTACACCATAATTGATTGTAACAAAGGTAAAAATAGTTTGTTCTCTCTTGTCTATGGCTTTTAACAAAATTCATGTGCTTCAATGTTTTATGAGCTTGGTTTCTAGATCGATTAATTGACACTTAAAGTTAACACCCCGAAATTTCAGGGTATTATAACACCTTTAAATAATATAAATCCGTCCCCAAAATAAAGGAATAACGGTCATAACTACAATTCAAATCTCCACGGCTAGTATATCTAACCACAATCCAAAATAAATAACGGAAGCGTAACAATTGTCTTTCACTACTAACGGCTAGTAGCCATAAAAACTAGTTCATGGCATTTATTACAATCTCAATAAAAGTCTACTTAAAATATAAGATCACTACTTTCATTATTCGGGTCCGCCTCAAAGATGTCTCCACTGAAAGTCTTGCTTTCCTACTTAAAACCTGAAGAAATAGAATTAGAGAAAGGGTGAGCGAACAATGCTCAGTAAGGTCCTACGCCGCCCCTTCGATTTCTAAGAAGGGGTGACCTCAAAGAATGTATCAATAAACAATTTTCGATGAAACGGACAAATTAATAAATCCAAACAATAATCTTCTTCTTAATACAAAGAAAGGAAATCATGGCACAATTCCATATTCGATAATGCGTAAAATCAATTATGATCACTTAATATTCGTCAAGTCGATATTCAAATAGTAACCCCAAAGGGGTGCAATTGTCGATGTATCAATGTTTCGGTATATCCGGATAACCTATATAACCACAATTTTCAGTGGTGTCGATGTCGATGGTTAATGCCACATAGGCATGTAATGAACTAACCCTCATGACCGGGTATCAATAGTATATCAATATTAACCCACAAATAATGGGTGTCATTAAGTGATCATTCTTTTATCAATGAAGTTCTTTAATTGACCAATAATCCAATGTCAATTTAAAGTCAGATTTAATTTAACTGACGGAAACGCTTTAGAGTGAATTCCAATTAAAAATTACCGGCCATAACGGTAAAACAACAATTACTCTAGGAACGGAGGGTCAATAAATAACGATATACAACAGAACTAAGAGACGTAAATCCCTTACCTGATTTCGTGTTAGCTAGCAGTCCGTACTAAAACGCACCCTTAACCGTATCCCACAAATCTACAACAAAGGTACGATAACTATAATTAATACTAACAAAATACATTTGCTATTATAAACTGACATAAATAAATAAATATGAAATTGCCTTAATTTTATGGTTGATTACATATCTCCAGATCATGCTTGACCTCTAATGTATTTAAGTAGCTCCGATTGGTTTAACTTACATTCCCACAACTTATATGACCAAACTGTAATTTATAAGTATATCAAGGGCTAGTTGTAACTTGTTCCACCTTCTCCAATTCTCCCAGCAACAATTTCGTGCAACCATGTAGAGCACCAAACGAACACCGAGCACCGACCTTTCTGTTTGAATAACTTGATTGCGTTCTTTTCTCTTTTTTTTTGTTCTTTTTGTTTATACCGAGCTAATAACATAATATTATCTATTTACACAAAACCATTAATCTTTTAACAAATCAACAAAACCTCAATTCACTATTACTTGGTTGAATTCATATCCAAAATTTAAACACCCTGAATTTCTTGCAGATTAGAACCACGAAACTGAAAGCTAGGATTTAAGGATTGACTTACCTCCAGAAAAGACTTCGACACCGATTCAAATCACAACAACAATTTCCTCTCGCCTCCGTTGAAGCCCCAAAAGCCCCAAAGATCCCTTAGGCGCTGCCCTCTCTCAATCTGCGCTCTCTTCCAAATTCGTGTACACCCCCAACACAGGTTCTTCCCCTTTTATACTACTCCAAATCAGACCCTTCTGTAACGACCCAAAACTAGGGCTCATCTCTGTGGGTCCCACACCATATGTCGTTACATTTTCCAATACAAAATCCTCGAACAAAAACCTGATTTATAACAATAATAACTGTCTCACATTTATTTATACCTAACCCTAACATACTAGGGTTACAACTTGAACTTCATAAACATTATCTGAGTACATAATAGCAAAAACAAATTTTATTAAAACTAAATACTCCGAATTACCAACTTAGTTGCTCCCTTACGGCTTACCTGGAAGAAGGCAAACAATAAAGGGTGAGCGAACAAATGCCCAGTAAGTTCATATACGGACCTCTTTGGTTTCTAAGAAGAGGTGACCGCCAAAAACAGTGAAATATTTCAAAGTTCAATTTTAATGAATATGAATACAATTTTAGAAACACTCGGGCCTTTCTGGAATTAAGGTACTTAACAGGGACTGCCTAAAATAACAATACTCCTCCTTCTCCAAATATATGCAGCAACCAGCAACAACAACCTAAACATTATCTGGGTATTCTAAGTTTCCCCAAATCCCATAAACCCAATCTGATTAACGATGTTTTACATGATTCTGAAATTTTGCCATTAACATCCACACACACCCCCACCAATTTATATCTTATTAATCTAAGACCATTAAAACTTAATGCACTTTCCATCAACAATCTAGAGTATATAGAAGAAAATCAACAGAGCAATTAACTTGACTTCTCTTTTAACCAAATTGCCAATTTGTTGTCTTAGTTATGCTAATACCCCAAGATTACAAAACATTAGAACTGGAGTGGCTTACTCAATCAGTGAAGCAGTCACAGTACAGCCACTTCTTACCCCCCGCCAAGCAGCTCCGTGCCGCCCCGAACCAACCAAGATTTCACTCCTTCCTCCCCTCTTTCTGTTAAAGAACTGCACACCAAGAGCAACAACTATTGCCCCCTTTTATACTTCTCTTGGAGGAGACCTTTCCCGTCCGAAATTAACGACGGTAAGACAATTCGTTCCTCCTTCCATTCGTTGCCACTGTTCGAGTACTCTCATAACTACCGTCTTAAATTTTTTTATTTTTTTTTTTTACTTTCAACACAATGACCACCTATTAAAACCTCAAGAGATATTATCCCTCTCAACCTACTCATTAACCGAAGCCCATTACCAATTCTATGTATACCTTAGACACCTTAAGCCTCAAACGGCCCAACAAGTCCAACTAGACGAAATTGAATGTAGAAACGCTTCTAATCCAATCTATATTTCATTATTTACTTATTTATTTATTATTAGTAGTAATATTATTTTAAGATTATTACATAAACACGAGTGCGTTACACTTTTCGAGACAAAAATATCATTAGACAACCTTGAAATTATCATATATTAAATATTCCAAAATTACAACCTCAAACCCTAACTGTCTAGGGTTACATCTCAACCGCCATAATGATCAGTTTCTAGAATATTCTAAAACATGGGACTAAGTAATAAGTTTAACTAAACCACTCAATACAAAAATAGTCAAATCCCATCTAATCTTTATTTTTTTGCTTACCTGGAAGAAAGAGAAAATAAGAAAGGGTGAGCGAACAATGCTTAGTAAGTTCATATACGAACCCCTTCGGTTTCTAAGAAGAGGCGACCGTCAAAAATAGTGAAATATTTAAGAATACAATTTTAAATGAATATGAATACAAATACGTAAGCGAATACGAATACGATCAAAATTGAGCAATTGATCACAAATGAATTTCCGAATAACATGATTTCAAATCCTTTCAAAACGAATAGCAGATACTTTTCTAACGAAGCCATGATCAAATAAGCGGTCCAATGACCTTCACAAACACAAAAGCTCGCAAGGAGCACGAATGCTAAACAGTGCTTCCGGAACACCCCACTACTAATCCTCAGTAGTGTAATTGCCTCAAAAGGCCAAATATCAAATGTACCTCGTCAATACGAGTTGTTTAACTTAATGATCATGGACGAAAAACAAAACGATACTCATATCAAATAATCAAATAGTACATAAATACGAACAATTACGATTTCAAATATTTACACGTATCGATGAACAAAAATACGTGAGTATACGAAACAATAACCACGATTTGTCAAATAACGCTAAACGAGGGAGTCAAAACAAATACTAACACAAGGTCAGTCTCAATGTATCAAAGAACATGAATTGTCAATAAAATGTGCGAAAGCCTACTTGTTAGTACCTCACTATGTTTAACTCACAAATAATCATAGTAAAAATGTTTTGATAAATAAATAATCAATCCATTGATTATATGATGATACAAAAAACCTAAGCACAGGCAGCCCATCACAAAGCTCAAACAACTAAGCTATCCTGTTAGCTGTTCAAGCCAACAGTCAAAACACTTCATGATCTACCTACCATTTACACATTCAACAAACTGAAGAACTACCTATTACAAACTCCCTCAACCTCAAATGAATTATCAAGATGCTAAATTCAATCAAGCTTCAACAGCTAAGGCCCTACAAACCCAACAGCTAAGCTCCTCTGTCTCAACTGCTGAGACTGTTCTTCTTCAACAGCAATCTCCACGTCATCAGACTCTTGAAGAATGATTATTCTAAATATTAACAAACATTAGAATAACTCTATTGAAGCTTGATCAAGTGTGAATACACCTTCCCCTTAACTTGACAACCTGCATTCAAGAGGAACAACATATTAGTCAACCCGGTCAAAGACAAGCCATTACTCCTCTGTACCTTTGGTCCCCCAACGGATACCCTTGTACCCTTGTCCCCCAACGGATATATGGCCTCCCCTATATAAAGGTTTATACTGGCATGTTGTCAAGTGACCCTTTTTAACCCTTCAACCCATTTTTACAACATCACTCCCTTTTTGAGCCTTTCTGCATTCTCAATCTGCAGATCTAAATATTTGCATAATCCCCTGCAAATATTGTGCCCCTTGTGCACCCAGTTACAACCCACACCTAGCCTAAGCTATCAGCCAAGCTTAACCTTTTATTTAAATCTTTTGTAATTTTTCTTTTCTTTTTATAGCCTTAGTCAAAAGGCTTCCTTAACTGTAGTGACAATTAAGAAGAGGGGGTTCGAGGAACTTGCCTTTATCATTCATTGTAAGCTTATTAAGTAAGTGGATATTATAGTGGATTGATCTCACTGTTGACTACAGTGGGGGTGGATGTAAGAGAAGTGTTTGCCTCTGAACCACTTTAAAAACTCCTTGTGTATTTTCTTCCCTTATCTCTACACTTATACACAAACTACACCTTGTCTATTTCATTTATTCTTTTAAATATTCTCCGCTGCATAATTACTCTATCTCTCAACAGCTAACCACCCAAACTGTTAGTTGTTCATCTTTAACATTTCTATTCTTTTAGTAAAACAGGACCTTTCAATTGGCACCAGAGCTTGGATTCACCATAAAGAGTCTAACAACTTGTGAAAGATCTTCTCAACCCATCATGCCTCAACCCAGAAGAAACAATGAGAAAGACATTCCACACATTGATGATTGTGGATCTTTTGAGATTTATGCCTCAAAAATCAAAACCTATCTAGATGCTAATAGCATATGGAACTGGTATTTCTTAGAGAATGAAGTTGAACCTCCCACCCAAGCTGAAGTCAATGGAGGGGGTAGCAAACTCAAATCTCCTAAAAATTGGACCGATGCACAAAGACAACTTATGACTGCAAACTTAAAAGTAAAAAATATTCTGAAAAAAAGTGTGAATGACTCCCTAGCTCAAGAAATAGCTAAAGTACCAAGTGCTAAAGCAGCATGGGAATTAATTAACACAAAGTTCACTAAACACACCAGTGTTAGAACCCAGAATCTATACAACTTATTAAGACAGTTAGACAACTTCAAATTCTATCCTGGAAAAAAAGTGAGTGTTGCAAGACCAAGATTTAAAGATCTTGTTAGAGCCATTTCAGACCATGGAAAAATTTTTGAACAATATGATCTATGCCTAAACATCTACTCTAATCTTCCTCAAGAATATGAGAAAGTAGCCCTTCCCATTAGAGAAGGAGCTGAATGGAGTAGTATGACCATTGAACAATACTTTGGTAAACTTGAAGCATATGAACTAGAAGGAATGATCAAAATTCAACCAGCATCCACCATATCTCAAACCATTGCCCTTGTTGCACAAGAGCAAACCTAGAAACAACTCTCTCAACAGGACATTGACTCTCTTGTTATCAATGCTCTACAAAAATTGAACATAACTCCTAAACAAGAATCAAAGCCAATCTCTCAAGAAGACATCCCAAGTCTCATCTCCATGGCTGTCAAAAATGCCATGAAGCATCAAAACAAAGCCTTTGACAGAAGATACACTCCCTCATCTTCTAATCCTACACAAGAAATTGCAAAAAGGAATGTAGAATGCTTTAACTGTGGAAAGCCAGACCATTTTGCCCCTGAATGCACTGAACCCCAGAAACCAAGAAACAACTCAAAAAGGATGACATATTCCAAAGAAATTATTCATAGTTCTAGATGCAATTGCTACAATTGTGTCAAACCCAAGAATAACAAAAATAAGGAACAAGTCATGCTTGCTGACTCATCTAGGTTTAGTGATGAAGAATTCTACTCATCTGATTCTGACAATGATGAAGAAGAAGCTCTTTTATGTTTGGTTGCTCAAGAAGATGAAAAATCAGACACTGAAGAAGATCTAGAAGCATTAGATGCTGTTGAACAGCTAAAGGAGGTACATAACTTTAACTCCCTTAATATTGATGGTTTTAAAAACTTGGTTTGCACCCTTTTAATCCAAAAGATGAAACAATACTCTAGCTTTGCTGACCTTATTACTGAAAATCTTGAACAATCCAAAACCATTGATAAACTTAGTTCCTCAAACCTCATCCTTGAAACCACCAAAAAGGATCTAGAAGAAAAATGTCAGAAACTTGAAAATAACATTCAAAGCTTAACAGCTAAGACTGACTGTTCAAAATACCAAAAGGATACTGAACAAGCATTGAGTATCTTGAAAGAAGAAAATGATGTCTTAAAAGCAAAATTGCTTCTTGGAACAAATCAATCAAGGCTCTATCCATGTGTCAGTTTAAACAAAGGAATCCTAAGGATAAGTCTGGCCTTGGATATGAAAATCCCACTTTCAAAACATATACTCCTCCAACTGGTAATATGGATATTGAGACTATGGTCTTAGCTAGCCTCAACACTATCTCAACAAAGAAACCATCATATCCTGTTCAAACAAAGGATGATGTGTACAAAATGAGAAGTAAAAGTACCAAAAAGAATGAGTCAAGTTTGGAGACTCCAACATGTTCCAAATCTCCAGCCTCTACTAGTTCTGACAACAACAAAAGCCAGAAAATGAGGCAGGAACAAAAGTCTAAAAAGCCAAGAAGGCCTCAACAGTCCAGGAAAGCTGAACAGCCAAGGCAAACTGGACAGCCAAGATATGCTAGACAGCAGAGGCACTCTAGGCAACCTAGACAAAACTGGCAATATTCCAATGGGAAAAGCCATTAGTCACAGAACTCCTCCCCTAGATCATCTTACCACTCACAAAATCCCAGACAGCACTTTTATCAACCAAACTACAGAAATCAAAGCTCATACAATACTGGACACCTATATAACTCCCCTCAACCCTTCACATTGACACCCTACATGATGCAAATAATGTCCTACTATAACACCCTTAACCAGTTCTTCAAGAAAAGATAAGGTGGCAAGGCTAGGGTACCAAAGAATGTCTAATCCTTTGGACCCAAAAGAATAAAGGGTACCATAATTTTTATTTTTTAGGTATCTTGTACAAACATTTGACACTTGGAGAATGGATATAACAGGCTCATGTCTTACTAAATCATATCTCATTCAATATAAGATGGAATTAGTACTTTAAAGGAAGATAGCTGTTTAAACTACTTTTCAACAGCTATCTGTCTATCTCAACATTAAACCAATTCTATGATGATACATCCTTCATTGTCAGGACCAATGTATTGTTTAAAAAGTTGAAAATGTGATTTCAAAGGAATTTGAGAGACCCCTTGAAAGTTGTCCCATCCTCCTTCCAGTACTGTCATACTGATTGACAAGAAATCCCTTATCACTGGAGTATACGAAGGATTCTTCTCAAGCAGCTTTCACTTCCTTAGCCTGAGCAGCTAAGTGATTCTCCTGAAGCATTAGCTCTCTCAATGTGAATTGTCTAACATTTTGAGAATCTCCTTTCTCCCTTCTTGCCTTATCAGCTTCATGAATCTTGAAGCCCTCCTTTTTCATAAGAACTCTCTCCCTTTCAGCTTCAAGCACTACAGCTTTTTCATTCTCCCATTTCTTCTTCCTTCTCTCTCTCTCCTTGATCTCCTTCTCCTTTAAAGGATGATCAATAGAAAGCTGTTCAACCTCTTCTAAGACAATATGGTCACTTTGCACTCTGTATGACCAAAACTCCCGTTCAAATCTTTCCCTCTCTGTCTCTTCTCCTACAGGGATTGAAAAGATTAGCTTCTTGGCTAATTGAGCCATTCTTTTAGGATTATACTTAGCTGCAAGTCTCCCCATGTTTCGTAAATTTAACTGGGTTTGCCTAAACACCTAAGCCAAAAGAAAGAGAATATGATGTGTTTTCATCAGCTGAGTTCTTATTCCTTTTATATACAAGGAATTTATGAAAGCCCACAATAGGGTATAGTGCTAGACTTAGCTGTTAAAATTAAATTTTTGTCCAAAATATCAACTGATTTGACCACAAAATATGTACTATTGGTACAAAAACTTGGCAAAACTGAGATGTGATAGGTCAAAATTTAAGTCGAAGTGTGTTATATCATACTTAGCACCTTACCTTCCTTAAATAGCCGCCCGCTATTTCTGGGAATAAATGATATATCATTTAATTCCATTTTATTTACTGTTCATATAAACAGTAAAAGAGGATAACTGTCAAGTCGTCTGAACGGCTAGCTTTTAAAACCCTCGTCGCCTCGATCTTAAAATTATAACCGTTGTCCCCACCTTCTAAACCTTGATATTTCATCTTCTCCTCTTTCTATAAAAACCAAAATTATTTTTCTTCGAAAATCATTTAACCTTTCGAAGTCAAAAACTCTGCTTCAAACCCTAACCTCCTCTGTTTTCAAACCCCACCTTTTCTCCTTCTTGTAAAACAATCATGTCTTCTCCTATTATTAGACAACCTCTTGTACCCAAAGATGCTCATGGGTATTACATCGAAGAAGACTTCTTCCAAAGAGAAACATGTCTATTTATAAAAGGTCTTCTTGAAAACAATCGATTACTCTCTTTTCTCACAGAAAAAGCCCCCATCCTTGACCATGCCTGTCTCCATCTCTACAACACTGGAATGAGGAATTCTGACCACTCAATCTCTGCTATGTTTGGAGAAGAAGAAATTGTCATTTCCTATCTAGATGTCAGTATCTACTTAAATCTTGAAATAAGTGAGTATTTCATAACAAATATATGAGATCCTGCCATAGATATGAACTTTGCCCCTCTCTATCGAACCTTCACAGGCCAAGCCAATTACCTAAGCCTAAAAAACCAGCCTGTTCACAAAAGACATCTCTCCAAAAGACATTATGTCCTGTGTGACATTGTCCCCAAAAGGAATATGTGCCAAACGATCTTCATTTGATCAAATGAGTGTCTCAGAGTGGAAACAAGAATTGGCTCTTCTCAGAGGCAGGATCAACTGGGGTCCCATCCTCTTGGAGAAGTTCAATCTGAAAAACTACCCTTCCACCATCAAAGGAATAAAAAAGGCTGGACAACCTAACCTCTTCAGGTTCATGACCCTTGTTCTTCTTCAAAAATTTCGTGAGGTAGTTCCTTACTGGAACTTACAAAATGAATGGTACCTCTGCTGTGATGCAAGCAACACAAAGAAGTTTGATAAGAAGACCTCCAACCTCAAGAAGAAAAAGGGGCTAGCAGCTGAGGGGGAACCAAGTAATCAACAGCCAACAGCTGAGGGGGAACAACATCAAGGACCTCAAATCATTGAGTTGTCCTCTGATTCTACCTCAGACTTTGACTAGAACACTTGTATAGGTGCCTAGGTCATAGCTGCTAGACATATGTTTTCCCCTATTCCCTAGCTTACTTATGTTTGAACAGGTTTCTCTCTAATCCTCTTCCTATTAACTCTTTTACCAAAATTAGTACCTTACTTGAATAGGTCTAAAGTCTATTGGTTTGTTGTCTTTGTTTTGAATAGCTGTTCAGAACATCCCTTTTATTTTTCAATTATGTCTTTCAATACATTGTGTATTAACAGTTTGTTTGCCAAGAAATATTATCAAGAAGATTTTCTTTTCATTGGTTCTTCTATTTCCTTAGCACTTATCCATGCAGGTATATAATCAAAAACCTTATTTATTTACCAAAAAGGGAGAAATTGTTAGTACCTCACTATGTTTAACTCACAATTAATCATAGTAAAAATGTTTTGATAAATAAATAATCAATTCATTGATTATATGATGTATACAAAAAACTTGAGCACAGGCAGCCCATCACAAAGCTCAAACAGCTAAGACATCCTGTTAGCTGTCCAAGCCAACAGTCAAAACACTTCATGATCCACCTACCATTTACACATTCAACAAACTGAAGAACTACCTATTACAAACTCCCTCAACCTCAAATGAATTATCAAGATGCTAAATTCAATCAAGCTTCAACAGCTAAGGCCCTACAAACCCAACAGCTAAGCTCCTCTGTCTCAACTGCTGAGACTGTTTTTCTTCAACAGCTATCTCCACGTCATCAGACTCTTGAAGAATGATTATTCTAAATATTAACAAACATTAGAATAACTCTATTGAAGCTTGATCAAGTGTGAATACACCTTCCCCTTAACTTGACAACCTGCATTCAAGAGGAACAACATATTAGTCAACCCGATCAAAGACAAGCCATTACTCCTCTGTACCTTTGGTCCCCCAACGCCTACCCTTGTACCCTTGTCCCCTAACGGCTATATGGCCTCCCCTATATAAAGGTGTATACTGGCATGTTGTCAAGTGACCCTTTTTAACCCTTCAACCCATTTTTACAACCTCACTCCCTTTTTGAGCCTTTCTGCATTCTCAATCTGCAGATCTAAATATTTGCATAATCCCCTGCAAATATTGTGCCCCTTGTGCACCCATTTACAACCCACACCTAGCCTAAGCTATCAGCCAAGCTTAATCTTTTATTTAAATCTTTTGTAATTTTTCTTTTCTTTTTATAGCCTTAGTCAAAAGGCTTCCTTAACTGTAGTGACAATTAAGAAGAGGGGGTTCGAGGAACTTGCCTTTATCATTCATTGTAAGCTTATTAAGTAAGTGGATATTATAGTGGATTGATCTCACTGTTGACTACAGTGGGGGTGGATGTAAGAGAAGTGTTTGCCTCTGAACCACTTTAAAAACTCCTTGTGTATTTTCTTCCCTTATCTCTACACTTATACACAAACTACACCTTGTCTATTTCATTTATTCTTTTAAATATTCTCCGCTGCATAATTACTCTATCTCTCAACAGCTAACCACCCAAACTGTTAGCTGTTCATCTTTAACATTTCTATTCTTTTAGTAAAACAGGACCTTTCACTACTAACGGAAACGAATTGAGAATCACATACCTAAAATGAGGTATAATCCCTTACCTTAACTGCGAGTCTTGATTAGTTCTTGAAATACGAAGAAACGGATCCTTCACTTGAGCTTCCCAAAATCTAAATAAAAATTACTATTATAAGCGGAACTAAAGGAACAGATTTGAAATTGCCTAAACTATAAAGCTGATTTCCTAATTCCAAAACTTGCTTGGACACTTAATGTATTAAGTATCTCTTGTTGGTTTAATTTACATTCCCACAACTTACATGACCAAACTGTAGTTTAGAAGTATAACATGGAACTACTAGTAACCCAGCAACAATTTTGTTCAACTCAGTATTCCGACCGAGCACCTGTTCAATTAACTTGGTTTCATTAATTTTATTTTATTTTTGTTTATACTAAGTTAAATCTATAAATATAGTATTATCTATTTATACTATACCATTATTTCTTTAACAATTCAATAAACCCTCAATTCCCTGTTGCTAGAAGTCATATCCAAAATTGAAACACCATAGACTTCTTGCAGATTAAACTCACAAAACTAAAATCTAAGATTTAAGGATTGACTTACCCCAAACGAAGATGTAAACACCGATCGAAAACGCAGCAACAATTTCTGTTCGCCTCCATTGAAGCCCCAAAGAAAACTAATTTCTTTTCTTTCTTATCTGTCTAAATACCCAAACAAAAGCAACATATTATTCTTTTTATACTACTCATGGGCTCTTCCTTTACGATCCAACAAATGTTGCAGCTCGTTCTTTTATACTCACTTCCAACGCCTCACCTTTTTCAACTAGCCGACGCTTCCTCTCCGGACATTTCCTCTTCCGTCGATTCGTGCTTTAGCGTTCTAATTTTTTTATCAACTCAGGAAGTATATTATTTTTAATTTTTCTTTTCATTTACTCAATTATATAAAAGGCTCAAATTGCCTAATTTAATAAGCCCAAATCAGCCCAGGTAAATATATACTGTATTACAAGACCCATTTTAAGAAAGTTGAGCCCAAACTATTTAGGTCCCACTAATTAAATATAATTTAAACCCAGATGATCAAGCCCAGCCTAATAAGTTCAATTCAACTTGTTTTTTATTTTATATATAATATCATTATTATTAAAAAAAAATTAGGTTATTACATGCTTACCCCCTTAAAATAAGTTTAGTCCTCTAAACTTTACGTAAAACTGTTATCCTTCAAAAATCAAGTAGCCCACATAAAATTCAATCTCAGTTGATATTACTTCATTCGAATTATATTAATCCATTCGAGTTCCATTAATACAGTTAAGTAGCCCTGAGCACTTTGCGTCAAACCCATCACTCTAATAAAAAATATTGGTTATTACATTCTTCTTCACTTTAATAAATTTTGTCCACCAAATTTAATTAAACTTATAATCTGGTTATTCAAAATCACAGTTCCACTTCCCATGACTCTATATAAAATGTTTATTTTATCAAAATAAATAAATAAATAATATTCTTACTATTTCACCCAATTAAAACAAACTTACAACAATAAGAGCCCAACTAAAAGCTATTTATTTTTCATAAATTATAAAGATCCGTGATTATTAAAATAATCTTAGCAAAGTTTGAAATATTACATTCTTACCTTCATTTTTTTTTTTTATCTTTTTTTTTTTATATCTAAAGTTTAATTACCCTATCAAGCAAATAACCGTACGCACAGAGATATATATTTCTGCTGAAACGCCCTAAGCATATCCTCAAGTGTTTGAATAATCCGCTCTGATTGGCCATCTGTTTGAGGGTGAAACGCAGTACTCATATTCAAATGAGTCCCCAATGCTCTCTGTAAGCTTCCCCAAAATTTTGATGTGAATCTAGCATCTCTATCAGACACAATCGATACTGGCACTCCATGAAGTCTAACTATCTCATCAACGTACATTTTGGCTAACTTTTCCACGGAATCGGTAATTTTGAAGGCTGGAAAGTGAGCCGACTTGGTCAACCTATCAACGATCACCTAAATTGCATTATGACCCTTTAGGGTCCTTGGTAGTCCCACCACAAAATCCATGGCAATGTGTTCCCACTTCCATTCAGGAATCGGTAACGACTGTAATAAACCACCCAGCCTCTGATGTTCGCACTTTATCTGTTGGCACACCAAACACTTAGCCACAAAGTCTGCTATATCTCTCTTCATGTTGATCCACCAATACGTATCCTTCATATTTTGGTACATCTTCGTGCTACCAGGGTGCACTGCAAATCGAGAGCAATGAGCTTCTTCAAGAATTTCTCGTTTAATACCCTCATCATGTGGAACACAGATCCTTGACCGATATCTCAACATAATGTCATTCCCAACTTTAAATTCTGATGACTCGCCACCCTTCAGTCTATCTAGGACCTCTACTAACTCCGGGTCAATTACTTGAGCCGCCTTAATTCTTTCTAACAATGCTGGTTGTGCGCTCAAATGGGCTAAACGACCCCTCTCACTGTCAATCTTGACTTCTAAGCTTACAAGTTTGGCTCCCTCCATCAACTCTCATTCAGTTGCTAGTATGGCTGCTAAGCTTCTTCTATTCTTACGGCTTAAAGCATCAGCCACTTTATTGGCTTTTCCTAAGTGATACAAGATGTCACAATCATAATCCTTCAATAATTCCAACCATCTTCTGTGTCGCATGTTCAGCTCCTTCTGAGTGAATATGTACTTGAGGCTTTTATGGTCTGTATATATTTCACAATGTACCCCATACAAATAATGTCTCCAAATCTTCAAAGCGAAAACTATTGCCGCCAATTCTAAATCATGATTTGGGTAGTTTCTCTCATAGCCCTTCAACTGACGAGATGCATAAGCGATCACCTTCTCATTCTGCATTAGAACACAACCTAACCCCTTCAATGAAGCATCATTATAAATCACAAAACCCTCTGCCTCCGACGGCAGAGTAAGAATCGGTGTATACACTAATCGCTTCCTCAACTCTTGAAAATTGGCCTCGCATTCCTCTGTCCATTCAAACTTAACATCCTTTTGCATCAATTTTGTCAATGGCAATGATATCTTGGAAAAGCCTTCCACGAAACGCCTATAATAACCAGCTAACCCCAAGAAACTCCGAACCTCAGTCACTGTGGTCGGTCTTTCCCACTTCACCACTACTTCAATTTTCGATGGGTCCACCGATATACCTTCCTTGGACACTACATGACCCAGAAAAGCTACTTCTTCAAGCCAAAATTCGCTCTTCTTGAACTTAGCATATAACTTTTGTTCCCTCAAAGTCTGCAGTACTATCCTCAAATGTTCCTCATGTTCTTCCTTCGTTTTAGAGTAAACCAGGATGTCATCGATAAACACAATCACACATCGATCTAAAATTTTTTAGAACACCTTATTCATTAGTTCCATAAACATTGCAGGAGCATTCGTCAACCTAAAAGGCATCACTAAGAACTCATAATGACCATACCGGGTCCTAAATGCTGTCTTAGAGACATCTTCCTTCCTCACCCTCAATTGGTGATAACCAGAACGAAGATCAATCTTGGAAAAATAACACGCTCCCTGTAACTGGTCGAAAAAATCGTCAATCCTTAGCAAAGGATACTTATTCTTCACCGTCACCTTATTCAACTTTCTATAATCGATGCACAGCCTCATAGACCCATCCTTTTTCTTCACGAACAATACGGGAGCACCCCAAGGCGAGAAACTAGGACTTATCAAGTCTTTCTCTAATAACTCTTGTAACTGTTCTTTTAACTCCTTAAGTTCCGCAGGTGCCATTCTGTAGGGTGCCTTAGAGATAGGACCCGTACCAGAGACCAAGTCAATAGAAAACTCAACTTCTCGCTCAGGCGGTATTCCCAGTAAGTCCTCAGGGAAAACATCTACGAACTCATTTACGATTGGGACCATTTCAATCTTAACGCCTTCCTTTCTAGTGTCAATAATAGAAGCTAAAAACCCTTCAGTACCCTTCTTCAACATCTTTCGAGCCTTTAAGAACGATATCAACCTTGACTTCCGCTCAGGCCTTTTCCCCTTAAAATAGAATTCTGGTTCACCAGGAATACAAAATACCACTTCTTTCTTAAAACAATCTATCTTTGCATGATACGCAGCTAACCAATCCATACCTAAAATGACATCGAAATCCCGGAGGTCTAACTCAATGAAGTCGATAGACAAATTCCTCTCATCCACTTTCAATGTACAAGATCTATAGACCGAATTTATTTGAATGGCCTCATTGGTGGGTGTATCAATTACTAGGCTTACCTCTAGGTTTTCAAGTTTCAATTTCAAACGACTGACCAATCGGGAAGAAATCACGGAATGAGTAGCACCTGAATCTATCAAAGCATAAACATTTCGATTACATAATTGAATGGTACCTGTCACCACATCATTAGAAGCCCGAGCATCCCTAGCTGTCATAGTGAACACCCTTCCCTTTCCATTCGACTTGTCTTTGTCTTTGTCCTCATTTCCTTTTGATGCAGTCTTTACTGGTTCTTAGCAGTCTTTTATCTTGTGCCCACATTTACCACAGTTAAAGCAAGAGGCTGTGTTCCAGTAACATTCTTCAGTCTTATGCTTCCTCCCACAAGTACGGCATATTGGAGTAGGCACGTCCTGGTTCTGGCCCTTATTCCAATTTTGATATATTGTGTTTCTTTGGCATCTGTCGCTTTCCAGTTTGATATTATGCAGTATTATCATTAACCGAGTTCGAGAGGGCAAGAAATGTGCTCGGAACAGTTTATTGATAATTTGGGATTATTAGTGAGGCTTTGTACTGTGTTCTAGATCTAGAAATTGTAGTATGGTGATATTTTTGGAATAAGAAATTTTGGATCCTTACATTTTAAGACCAGAGGAAGAATAAATAAATGTTGTATTTATATCCTAATTCGCAATTTGAGGACTATGATATTAGGATCTAGGTTATGATGGATAGCTATTTTGAATTATGTAACTAAATGGATGGACGGGTATGGAGAAGAAGGATGCTATGATATTTGTTAAGGTTTACTGGAGCAAGAGAGCAAGAGAGCTTTGAAACATAAACTAAGAGGGAGTTTCAGCAGAAATATATATCTATGTGCGTAGGGTTATTTGCTTGATAGGGTAATTAAACTTTAGATAAAAAAAAAAGGATAAAAAAAAAATTAAAAAATAATTGAAGGTAAGAATGTAATATTTCAAACTTTGCTAAGATTATTTTAATAATCACGGATCTTTATAATTTATGAAAAATAAATAGCTTTTAGTTGGGCTCTTATTGTTGTAAGTTTGTTTTAATTGGGTGAAATAGTAAGAATATTATTTATTTATTTATTTTGATAAAATAAACATTTTATATAGAGTCATGGGAAGTGGAACTGTGATTTTGAATAACCAGATTATAAGTTTAATTAAATTTGGTGGACAAAATTTATTAAAGTGAAGAAGAATGTAATAACCTATAATTTTGATTAGAGTGATGGGTTTGACGCAAAGTGCTCAGGGCTACTTAACTGTATTAATGGAACTCGAATGGATTAATATAAGAGAAGCTCTCTGGTGCGGCGGTCGCATGGGGTGCGGCGCCGACCATACCTTTTTTTTTTTTTTTTTTTTTTTTGCCCCCACAACCTTTTTCCTCCCACCAAAAGTAACACTTCTTATAATGAAATGTAACACTTTTGTTTTTCAAATGTAACACTTTATTTTCTTTCAAAAATGTACCACAATTTTGATGCAATAGATTAAAGATAACATAAAAATTAACGACTAAATTAATGTAACACTTTTTATAAAGGAATGTAACATTCTTTTTTCAAATGTAACACTTTTTTTTCAAAATGTACCACCCATACTTTTTTTCCTTCCAACAAAAGTAACACTTATTATAACAAAATGTAACACTTTTTTATTCAAAATGTAACACTTTTTTTTAAAAAAATATACCACAATTTTGCTACAATAGATAAAGATAACATAAAGATTGACAACTAAATTAATGTAACACTTGTTATAAGGGAATGTAACACTCATTTTTTCAAATGTAATATTTTTTTTCTCCGAAAATAACATATGATTGACAACTAAACTAATGTTACATTTTATAAAAAATGAATGTAACATTTTTTTTCTCAATTGTAACAGTTTATATTCCTTAATGTAACATTATATATGAAATGTAACAATTTTTTATTGAGAAAGTAACAATTGAAATGCAAACAATTTTTTTTTTGTTGTAAAATTGATGTTACATTTGACAGTAGAAAAAATGTTACTTTTATCAGAACAGAGTGTTACATTTCAGCTGGCAAGCGCCTCAAACTTTTTTATTTGTAAAAAAATGTTTAAAAAAAAAAAATCAAACCATATCATGACCTATGTAGTTTTATTCGTCTCGTCGAGACGAACACAACAGTATTTTTAATTTTTTTTTTTTTTTTTTTTTTTTTAACACACGTGGAAAATGGCGCGTCCGTCTCACGCGCCCGTCGCACGGCGTGAGACGGCCGCAAACGAGAATTTGCCTTAATATAATTCGAATGAAGTAATATCAACTGAGATTGAATTTTATGTGGGCTACTTGATTTTTGAAGGATAACAGTTTTACGTAAAGTTTAGAGGACTAAACTTATTTTAAGGGGGTAAGCATGTAATAACCTAATTTTTTTTAATAATAATGATATTATATACTCCCTCCGTCGCACCGAAAATTGCAAAACTTACCAAAATGGGCGTCCCATAGAAATTGCACATTCCATAAATGGAAAGTTTTTAATATTTTTTAATTAGTGGGTCCCACTTCTCATACTCACATCCACTAACCCACTAACTATTCTCTACCCCACTTTCTCTCTCCCACTCAACTATCAACACTCACAACACATCACCTTTTTCACTTTTCCCTTAATTCTTGTGCCATGATTTTTTTTTGCAATTTTCGGCGGGACGGAGGGAGTATAAAATAAAAAACAAGTTGAATTGAACTTATTAGGCTGGGCTTGATCATCTGGGTTTAAATTATATTTAATTAGTGGGACCTAAATAGTTTGGGCTCAACTTTCTTAAAATGGGTCTTGTAATACAGTATATATTTACCTGGGCTGATTTGGGCTTATTAAATTAGGCAATTTGAGCCTTTTATATAATTGAGTAAATGAAAAGAAAAATTAAAAATAATATACTTCCTGAGCTGATAAAAAAATCAGAACGCTAAAGCACGAATCGACGGAAGAGGAAATGTCCGGAGAGGAAGCGTCGGCTAGTTGAAAAAGGTGAGGCGTTGGAAGTGAGTATAAAAGAACGAGCTGCAACATTTGTTGGATCGTAAAGGAAGAGCCCATGAGTAGTATAAAAAGAATAATATGTTGCTTTTGTTTGGGTATTTAGACAGATAAGAAAGAAAAGAAATTAGTTTTCTTTGGGGCTTCAATGGAGGCGAGAAGAAATTGTTGCTGCGTTTTCGATCGGTGTTTACATCTTCGTTTGGGGTAAGTCAATCCTTAAAGAGAAAATTTTTGGGGAAACTAGTTCCTCCATAAGTTATAAAAAGTCTTGTTTTTATAGGGTTTAAGGTTTAGGATTTGGGGTTTCAGGTTTAGGGTTTCAGGGTAAAAAACAAGACTTTTTATAACTTATGGAGGAACTAGTTTCCCCAAAAACACACTCATCCTTACATCTTAGATTTTAGTTTTGTGAGCTTAATCTGCAAGAAGTCTGGTGTTTCAATTTTGGATATGACTTCTAGCAACAGGGAATTGAGGGTTTATTGAATTGTTAAAGAAAGGCCAAAATACATTTACCCCCCCAAAGTATCCACCGAATCCCACTTTGCCCCCCAGCGCCAAATTTGTCCCACTTTGCCCCCCAAAGCTTCAATTTGTCCCACTTTCCCCCCCAGCTCCAGACTTTGCACCCCAGCACTAACGAATGTTAGAAAATTTAACAGAATAGTAACGATTGGACTATTTTGTAATGCTTATTAGTTTTTAAGGGTCAAAATGCAAAGTTTCAAATATTAAGTACTAAAAATTTATTTATTTTTCCAAATATTTAACATTATCTTAAATCATAAATTATTAATTAGTCTTGAAACTAATACTAATTTTATGCTAATTTTTTTTTTTTTTAAATATGAAATTATTTTTTCTAAATAAATGAAATTTATTTTTTTAATAAAACTAAAAATTAAGTATGTTTTTTTTATTTTTTAAATAAAAATATTTAAAAAAATAAATATTTTTTTTTCTAAAAAAACATTGTAAAGTTTTATTTATATTTTTAAAAAATATAAAATAAAACTTTTAAATTGTAATTTTTGTAAGAATTTTATTTAAAAAAAAATTAAAACATTATAGCCTTTTTTTTATTTTAGAAAAATATTGTATTTTTTTGTTTGTTGAAAAAAGTACAATATTCTTTTAAATATTTTTATTTAAAAAATAAAAAAACAGACTTAATTTTTAGTTTTATTAAAAAAATAAATTTCATTTATTTAGAAAAAATAATTTCATATTTTTTTTTAAAAAAAAAAATTAGCATAAAATTAGTATTAGTTTCAAGACTTATTAATTATTTAAGATTTAAGATAATGTTAAATATTTGGAAAAATAAATAAATTTTTAGTACTTAATATTTGAAACTTTGCATTTTGACCCTTAAAAACTAATAAGCATTACAAAATAGTCCAATCGTTACCTATTTTGTTAAATTTTCTAACATTCGTTAGTGCTGGGGTGCAAATTCTGGAGCTGGGGGGGGGAAGTGGGACAAATTGAAGCTTTGGGGGGCAAAGTGGGACAAATTTGGCGCTGGGGGGCAAAGTGGGATTCGGTGGATACTTTGGGGGGGTAAATGTATTTTGGCCAAGAAAGAAATAATGGTATAGTATAAATAGATAATACTATATTTATAGATTTAACTTAGTATAAACAAAAATAAAATAAAATTAATGAAACCAAGTTAATTGAACAGGTGCTCGGTCGGAATACTGAGTTGAACAAAATTGTTGCTGGGTTACTAGTAGTTCCATGTGATACTTCTAAACTACAGTTTGGTCATGTAAGTTGTGGGAATGTAAATTAAACCAACAAGAGATACTTAATATATTACTCTCTACAATTTTGGGCAATTGAGAAAGCTGCCTTAGTGTTAACCACCTAATTATAGAACATTAGGTTTAGACTAATAAAGAAACCTGTTTAATTATTTCTGGTTCTTTACAAAGGTGTTTCAGAATGAGATTTAGAAAGGTTGATGGATTTTGGTTTGACTTCAAATTTAGAAGCTTGACTTCATCGAATGCGATAAGTAAATGGTCAAAGATGTTTTTTTTTTTTGTGGTAAAAATCTTGGGATACTAATTTTGTGGTAAAAATCTTCAGAATTGGAAAGTGTTTTTTTTTTTTTTTTTTTTTAATGTTGGGCTTATGTAGACGATTTGAATAGTCAAAGATGTTTCTTATTTAAATGAAAGAGAAGTTTTGTGAACTACTAAATATTGAGATAGGTTGCTAAGGATAATTAACTAGCCTTCTTGGTGTACGCAAAGAAGACAATTAGAAAGAAATTGAGATGCAATACGGGATTTCTGCTTCATCTACTTGTTAGCTTATGAGTTAAGCTTAAGGTACCAAACTGTTTTAAGGTGGTGAGAGTAAAATCCCTTAAGAAGAAACTAGGAGATAATATAAGTAACCACTCTCAAAACTATTTATTTTAATCAATTTCATTTTGATGAAAAATCTTTTGAAACTATTGTATGGATCAAGTTGGTGACTCATTTCAGCTGAACACTTTATAGAGTATAACCGTTGGGATTTTGGCTCAAATTCTAATCCAAATTGGATTGTGAAAATCATGCCTAGGAATTTATTTCTTAATTGGACAAGAAGTGTGAAGATTAGTTTAGTCCACTATAAAACATAATATTGGAGTAGGCACGTCCTGGTTCTGGCCCTTATTCCAATTTTGACCTCCCTGATAGTTCCTGTTCTGATAGTGATTATTGGTAGCTGGAGGGCCTCCCCTAAGGCGATTTTCTTCAGTAGTCCGCTTCTTATAGTTCCCGCTATCATTCCCATTCTTACTAGTCTGACCGCTTTCCTTCCCCGTATCGCGTTCAGCTCCCCGCTTCTTATTGTCTCTAGAACTTTGATACTCCTTCGCATCCAGCTAAACTACTCGAGCCTTATTTGCCACTTGAGCTAGAGTTGGGAGCTCTATTGGTACCAATCTGTATTTCAGCTTCGAATTCAACTCAGCCTCAAATTTCCTATAGACTCAGAGTCTTGGACACTACCGCTTCGGCCCCCTCGGCCTCCTCGACCCGCACGGCCTCTACCTCTTCCTCCTTCCATTGCCTATTACCAAAAGTCAATGATCACAAGTTTGTAATTACTAAGCAAGGTAATATAAGTAGTCTACCTTATACTTGTCTCATAATCAATGGTTTCAAGTACATTCGACTTGTTCAATTTCAATTTCAATTTCGATGTCGATATAACTTTCGATTCGGTCTTGATAGTGTTCGATGGGTATCAATCATGTCAATATATTGGGTATGGGACAAAAATACATAACTACACAATTATACATATTCACATAATTGGTAACATAGATAATCAAAATTTTCCTTTTATTAACTTTAAAGGAGGGAGTACATCAATTACTATTCCTTAACTAAATCTATAAGGTAATGGCTTACATCACCAAGTACTTAGGATAACTAGAAAAATTACCTAAACAATATAATTTAATCTAGTAGTCTGCCTCCTCTCTTTTTATTTTTATTTGACCAAACCACCATAATCACATTCACTCCGATTGTACGTCCTCTTCAATGTCTACTTCCTGATTTTTCAACTCTTGGATCCTGTTTTTAGCCACTTCTAGCTGCTGTTGGAGAGATTGAATCTTACTTAACGCTTGTTCCAACCGCTCTTCTGTAGCGTCCAACCTTTCTCCCATAGTTATGCTATCTGCCTTCTCTCTCAAGTACATGTTTTCATATTTTTCAACTTCCTCCCTCTATCTTAGGAACTCGCTACATGGAATCCTTGTGGGTAACAAATATGCTTTTCCACCAGTCGTCTTCCTAGCAGTTTGGTAGGTTCTCACCATGCTTCCTAGCAAAAGATGAAAATTTTAACCATTTTTAGTTTCAACCACAACAATAATGCGATAAGGAAATTTTAGTTTCATAAAAAAAAAATCATCCCTTAAGTCTCCAATATATCTTTTAATGGAAATTTTCCTAAAAACTTTTCCACATGTGATATTCAAATACTTAAACCTATTCAATATCAGAGTTCTTATCCCTTGCAAATTCTAATCCCAATGCTCTGATACCAACTGTAACACCACGAAATTTCAGGGTATTATAACACCTTTAAATAATATAAATCCGTCCCCAAAATAAAGGAATAACGGTCATAACTACAATTCAAATCTCCACGTCTAGTATATCTAACCACAATCCAAAATAAATAACGGAAGCGTAACAATTGTCTTTCACTACTAACAGCTAGTAGCCATAAAAACTAGTTCATGGCATTTATTACAATCTCAATAAAAGTCTACTTAAAATATAAGATCACTACTTTCATTATTCGGGTCCGCCTCAAAGATGTCTCCACTGAAAGTCTTGCTTTCCTACTTAAAACCTGAAGAAATAGAATTAGAGAAAGGGCGAGCGAACAATGCTCAGTAAGGTCCTACGCTGCCCCTTCGGTTTCTAAGAAAGGGTGACCTCAAAGAATGTATCAATAAACAATTTTCGATGAAACGGACAAATTAATAAATCCAAACAATAATCTTCTTCTTAATACAAAGAAAGGAAATCATTGCACAATTCCATATTCGATAATGCGTAAAATCAGTTATGATCACTTAATATTCGTCAAGTCGATATTCAAATAGTAACCCCAAAGGGGTGCATTTGTCGATGTATCAATGTTTCCGTATATCCGGATAACCTATATAACCACAATTTTCAGTGGTGTCGATGTCGATGGTTAATGCCACATAGGCATGTCATGAACTAACCCTCATGACCGGGTATAAATAGTATATCAATATTAACCCACAAATAATGGGTGTCATTAAGTGATCATTCTTTTATCAATGAAGTTCTTTAATTGACCAATAATACAATGTCAATTTAAAGTCAGATTTAATTTAACTGACGAAAACGCTTTAGAGTGAATTCCAATAAAAAATTAACGGCCATAACGGTAAAACAACAATTACTCTAGGAACGGAGGGTCAATAAATAACGATATACAATAGGACTAAGAGACGTAAATCCCTTACCTGATTTCGTGTTAGCTAGCAGTCCGTACTAAAACGCACCCTTAACCGTATCCCACAAATCTACAACGAAGGTACGATAACTATAATTAACACTAACAAAATACATTTGCTATTATAAACTGACATAAATAAATAAATATGAAATTGCCTTCATTTTATGGTTGATTACATATCTCCAGATCATGCTTGACCTCTAATGTATTTAAGTAGCTCCGATTGATTTAACTTACATTCCCACAACTTATATGACCAAACTGTAATTTATAAGTATATCAAGGGCTAGTTGTAACTTGTTCCACCTTCTCCAATTCTCCCAGCAACAATTTCGTGCAACCATGTAGAGCACCAAACGAACACCGAGCACCGACCTTTCTGTTTGAATAACTTGATTGCATTCTTTTCTTTTTTTTTTTTTTTTGTTCTTTTTGTTTATACCGAGCTAATAACATAATATTATCTATTTACACAAAACCATTAATCTTTTAACAAATCAACAAAACCTGAATTCACTATTACGTGGTTGAATTCATATCTAAAATTTAAACACCCTGAATTTCTTGCAGATTAGAACCACGAAACTGAAAGCTAGGATTTAAGGATTGACTTACCTCAAGAAAAGACTTCGACACCGATTCAAATCACAACAACAATTTCCTCTCGCCTCCGTTGGTGCCCCAAAGATCCCTTAGGCGCTGCCCTCTCTCAATATGCGCTCTCTTCCAAATTCGTGTACACCCCCAACACAGGTTCTTCCCCTTTTATACTACTCCAAATCAGACCCTTCCGTCCGAAATTAACCATGGCGAGACCGCTCTCTTCCTATTTCCTCCGTTGAGCACACAAAGCCTAAACCTATTCCACTTCTTTTGTTACTGCAAAACCTTCCATCTCAACCTATTTCTATTATTATTTTTAATATATATATATATATATATATATTTATATAAAACATAATTACTAATTCTAATAATCAGCCTATTTAAAGCCCAATATCATTTTGTCATTTCTTTTATGACTAAATCTCAATTCAGCCCAATTTTATATTATTCTACTAGGCCCATTTTAAACAAATTGAGCACAAACTAATTAAGCCCAGTCCACTATTAAAATAATGGCCAATTAATTTATTTAAGGGGGTGAGAGTGTAATATACAAAAAAATTTCTATTAAGTATATAAAATAATTAAATAAATTAATTGGCCATTATTTTAATAGTGGACTGTGCTTAATTAGTTTGTGCTCAATTTTTTTTAAATGGGCCTAGTAGAATAATATAAAATTGGGCTGAATTGAGATTTAGTCTTAAAAGAAATGACAAAATGATATTGGGCTTTAAATAGGCTGATTATTAGAATTAGTAATTATGTTTTATATAAATATATATATATATATATATATATTAAAAATAATAATAGAAATAGGTTGAGATGGAAGGTTTTGCAGTAACGGAAGAAGTGGAATAGGTTTAGGCTTTGTGTGCTTAACGGAGGAAATAGGAAGAGAGCGGTCTCGCCATGGTTAATTTCGGACGGAAGGGTCTGATTTGGAGTAGTATAAAAGGGGAAGAACCTGTGTTGGGTGTACACAAATTTGGAAGAGAGCGCAGATTGAGAGAGGGCAGCGCCTAAGGGATCTTTGGGGCTTCAACAGAGGCGAGAGGAAATTGTTGTTGTGATTTGAATTGGTGTCGAAGTCTTTGCTTGAAGTAAGTCAATCCTTAAATCCTAGCTTTCAGTTTCGTGGTTCTAATCTGCAAGAAATTCAGGGTGTTTAAATTTTGGATATGAATTCAACCAAGTAATAGTGAATTCAGGTTTTGTTGATTTGTTAAAAGATTAATGGTTTTGTGTAAATAGATAATATTATGTTATTAGCTCGGTATAAAGAAAAAGAACAAAAAAAAAAAAAAAGAAGAGAAAAGAATGCAATCATGTTAATCAAACAGAAAGGTCGGTGCTCGGTGTTCGTTTGGTGCTCTACATGGTTGCACGAAATTGTTGCTGGGAGAATTGGAGAAGGTGGAACAAGTTACAACTAGCCCTTGATATACTTATAAATTACTGTTTGGTCATATAAGTTGTGGGAATGTAAGTTAAACCAATCGGAGATACTTAAATACATTAGAGGTCAAGCATGATCTGGAGATATGTAATCAACCATAAAATTAAGGCAATTTCATATTTATTTAATTATGTCAGTTTATAATAGCAAATGTATTTTGTTAGTATTAATTATAGTTATCGTACCTTCGTTGTAGATTTGTGGGATACGGTTAAGGGTGCGTTTTAGTACGGACTGCTAGCTAACACGAAATCAGGTAAGGGATTTACGTCTCTTAGTCCTATTGTATATCGTTATTTATTAACCCTCCGTTCCTAGAGTAATTGTTGTTTTACCGTTATGGCCGGTAATTTTTGATTGGAATTCACTCTAAAGCGTTTCCGTCAGTTAAATCAAATCTGACTTTAAATTGACATTGGATTATTGGTCAATTAAAGAACTTCATTGATAAAAGAATGATCACTTAATGACACCCATTATTTGTGGGTTAATATTGATATACCCGGTCATGAGGGTTAGTTCATGACATGTCTATGTGGCATTAACCATCAACATCGACACCACTGAAAATTGTGGTTATATAGGTTATCTGGATATACCGAAACATTGATACATCGACAATTGCACCCCTTTGGGGTTACTATTTGAATATCGACTTGACGAATATTAAGTGATCATAATTGATTTTACGCATTATCGAATATGGAATTGTGCCATGATTTCCTTTCTTTGTATTAAGAAGAAGATTATTGTTTGGATTTATTAATTTGTCCGTTTCATCGAAAATTGTTTATTGATACATTCTTTGAGGTCACCCTTTCTTAGAAACCGAAGGGGCAGCGTAGGACCTTACTGAGCATTGTTCGCTCGCCCTTTCTCTAATTCTATTTCTTCAGGTTTTAAGTAGGAAAGCAAGACTTTCAGTGGAGACATCTTTGAGGCGGACCCGAATAATGAAAGTAGTGATCTTATATTTTAAGTAGACTTTTATTGAGATTGTAATAAATGCCATGAACTAGTTTTTATGGCTACTAGCTGTTAGTAGTGAAAGACAATTGTTACGCTTCCGTTATTTATTTTGGATTGTGGTTAGATATACTAGACGTGGAGATTTGAATTGTAGTTATGACCGTTATTCCTTTATTTTGGGGACGGATTTATATTATTTAAAGGTGTTATAATACCCTGAAATTTCGTGGTGTTACAGTTGGTATCAGAGCATTGGGATTAGAATTTGCAAGGGATAAGAACTCTGATATTGAATAGGTTTAAGTATTTGAATATCACATGTGGAAAAGTTTTTAGGAAAATTTCCATTAAAAGATATATTGGAGACTTAAGGGATGATTTTTTTTTTTATGAAACTAAAATTTCCTTATCGCATTATTGTTGTGGTTGAAACTAAAAATGGTTAAAATTTTCATCTTTTGCTAGGAAGCATGGTGAGAACCTACCAAACTGCTAGGAAGACGACTGGTGGAAAAGCATATTTGTTACCCACAAGGATTCCATGTAGCGAGTTCCTAAGATAGAGGGAGGAAGTTGAAAAATATGAAAACATGTACTTGAGAGAGAAGGCAGATAGCATAACTATGGGAGAAAGGTTGGACGCTACAGAAGAGCGGTTGGAACAAGCGTTAAGTAAGATTCAATGTCTCTAACAGCAGCTAGAAGTGGCTAAAAACAGGATCCAAGAGTTGGAAAATCAGGAAGTAGACATTGAAGAGGACGTACAATCGGAGTGAATGTGATTATGGTGGTTTGGTCAAATAAAAATAAAAAGAGAGGAGGTAGACTACTAAATTAAATTATATTGTTTAGGTAATTTTTCCAGTTATCCTAAGTATTTGGTGATGTAAGACATTACCTTATGGATTTAGTTAAGGAATAGTAATTGATGTACTCCCTCCTTTAAAGTTAATAAAAGGAAAATTTTGATTATCTATGTTACCAATTATGTGAATATGTATAATTGTGTAGTTATGTATTTTTGTCCTATACCCAATATATTGACATGATTGATTGTCGCGCCCCTGACCCGTGGTCCTACTTGGCCCCACGCTCGGGACACGGGTGGAAGACGTTATATAACTCTTTTTGAAAATAATGTTCGAAATGTACTTTTATAAAGTTTAGCAAATACACACTTGAAGTTCAAAGACTTCACTTAACTTTAAACAAACTTTACAACCAACTTTCACAACGAAAGTACTTAGCCCGAAGGCTTACAAACTTTTAAACAAATGTACATACACCAACATGATCCAAAATAGGTGTGAGACAACAGAAAGTACGGGTACCCTAGCCAAAACGTTTCACATTTACATAATGCAACCTTAACAAAACAAGTCCCAACTCTTACCACTCCAACGTCCTCCCGTGCCAAGTGTCCTATCCCCTGGACCCGCCTTATCTAAAACAGTAAACAAATAAAGGGTGAGAATAAATCTCAGTAAGCTACTAAAATGCAACTACGTTACATGCTGATATGATAATCATAAAGAAACAATATCAACAAGTAATCACATAGCATATAGTACATAACATGAGAAATAACATCAACTCATATATCACAATTACCACAAAGCCCACACTTCGGTGGATATCAAGCCAAGGTTTACCGAAGTAACATAACCATAACCGATGAGAATACCATCTGAGAAACCCATCAGAGAAAACCATCTGAGAAAACCATCTGAGCAGCATAAATAGCTGAAGCTGGGATCCCGAAAACCAAACCATAACCAATAGAACCAAAGTAACCAGAGAGGGAAATATGACACAAAGTCATAACCCAAGTGCTCACCAAAGGAAGCAATTCATCCCATCCAAGGCCAATCTAGACTGGGGAAACAAAGAAGGCGCAGTGTAGACCTTATAGTGAACTTGGCTTGTGTGCCACTATAATTCTCCCACCGCCTGACTCAGAAGCTCCCAATGGAAAACCTTATAGTGGACTTACATGTAGCACTATAATTCTTCCATCGGCTGACTCAGAAGATCCAATGGGAAACCTTATAGTGGACTTACATGTACCACTATAATTCTTCCATCGGCTGACTCAGAAGCTCCAATGGAAAGCCTTATAGTGGACTTACCTGTACCACTATAATTCTTCCATCGGCTGACTCTACAACAAGACCAGCTGGACTTTTCACAAGAAGCACAGTAATGAATACTTGCTAAACAAAACCCGGGGCATTTAATCCAAGAAGGAATTAAGCCACTTACATCACAAGATGCACACGAAAGATTTCTCATAAAGAGTCCATAATAAGGATATTTATTCACAACTCAATCTTTTTCATCAACGACATAAAAGTCATACACATTCACATTTGGGTCCTAAACAACCCCAAGGACTACACAAACAATTGTCCTCTTGTATCCAAGTTAAACAAACTATCAACCTGGAAAACAGGGGGGGTGCGCACGCCCCACCCCATAGGGTGCGCGCGCTCCCAATCATCAGATCCTCACAATTTTTGGTCACTTAAGGGTGCGCGCGTCCCACCCAAAAGGGTGCGCTCGCTTCCCTTGATCAGACACTTTTGCCTAAGTTGACAACAATAGGGTGCGTGCGCCTCCTTATATAGGGTGCGCGCGCCCCCTCCCATTTTGGGCCAAATCCCAGATTTCTTTCTTAGTTCATTTTTACTCCTTCCGTCCCACAAATATAACACATAACTACACAACTTTAGCAACTTTTATTAAAGTTACACTTTGGCTTCTAAGCCATTCCCACACCAGATAAAATCAATTCCATATACTCCCTTTGTCCCAAAATTACAAGTATAACAAATATTACCCAAATCACAAAATTAACAAGTAGAAGTATCAAATATAAATATAATTTTTCTAATATACCAATATACTCATTTAGGGACACTTTCATACATTTTCCCGTCCCAAGAATAATAGTATAATTATATAATATACTTATTTAATATTTAATTCAAGTTAATATTTTACCGTCCCACAAATAGGAGTATACTTTCAAACACTTATACTAACATTTTTAGAATATAAACATACTCCATATATATACTTGCATACAAACCAAGTCACTTACCCAGTATAATTATACTCCCTTTGTCCCAAATAAATAAGTATTACAATTAAATTATTTTCACAATAATTTCACCACATACCACCCATATAGCAAATATATGACCATTTTACTATTTAAGGGGAATTAGTAACTTACCTATTTTCGGAGAAAGTATAAATGAAATATTTTCTGATCGGGTAGAAATGACCTATTCAACGTCCTGATCATTTTTATATAATTAGTTTCTAAAACGGAGTAATAAATAAAAAGATATAAATTAAAATAGGAAATATACTTACTCCCTTCGTTTCACAGTGAGAATGAAAAAAGAAAGAAAAGGTTTGCTTCTTCTGCGTACAGAGAGAGAGAAGGAGAAGATAAACTTGTTTTATAAAAATCTTTACCCAATTTACACTTTAGTCCCTCAACTTTCAAGTTGAACAAATAAACCCCTAAACTTATATTTTCACTAAGGACCCTAAGGTTTCAACTTAATCATTTAACTCCTTTAACCATTATTACTACTAACAAAATAAATAACACAATTAAGCAAATAATATAAGCAAATCATAAAATGTGATGCAACACATAAAATGCACACATAAGTTCAAATTAAAATTCTCAAAAATATAAAATAAATAGGAACGGGTTTTGGGCTCGTTACAATCATTCCCCCTTAAAGAAAATTCGTCCCGAATTTTAGGATTCACTTACCTCGACCCTTAAACAATCAAGGATACTTTATTTTTATTCCAATCCCGAAGCTTTCAAGTAGACTCTTTCACATTATGTTTCCTCCACACAACTCTAACAAGAGGACTACTTTTAGTTCTCAATTCTCGAATTCTAGAATCAATCACCTGAACTGGATGCTCATCATAGGACATACTCGGCTCAATATTCTCGGGAACCTCAGATAACACATGAGATGGATCATACACATACTTTCGAAGCATCGAAACATGGAACACATAATGAATCTTGTCAAGAGAAGGAATACAAGCCCGATCTCTAACTCTTCCCCATAACTCAAAAGAGTTGATATATTAAGCAAACTCCACGAGAAGTAAAGGTATATCCCACGAATTCTGAGAATCAACTGAACAAGTTCTCAACATACCCTCGAGAATCTGAATGGTTCTTTCTAACTGCCCATCTGTCTGCCGATGAAAAGCCATGCTAAATCTCAATTCTGAACCTAAGGCCTTCTGAAATGCTTGCCAAAATCAAGATGTAAATAAGAAACTCATATCTAATACCATGCTCGTACACATCCCATGAAATCGAACTATATTCTGAACAAATAAGTAACAACTGGAATTAACATTTATACTCTCAAAATAAATAAGGTGAGAAAACTTGGTAATCAATCCGCTATTAATCAACATTATTAATCTCATCTATTCAGTGTAACTCCTTCAATGAAACTTTTCACAATAGATTCATATCCACTCAGAAATCTCAAAAGGTTTGTGACAAGCCAACTGATCACTGATATTTTACTTCCAGATTATTCACAACTCAAGGACTTAGTTGAATGCTTAGAATTTCTCGTGTCAACAAATAAAATGTAACTCTTCAAGTAACTGCAGTTGAATTCCATTATGCATATTGGTTCCACTAAGTGTTGACTACATGCTCTGTTACAAAAGTTAAAATTCCATTGATAATATTCTATGGTTGAAATCATTCAATAGTGTAGGAACTTAAAGCTTCCACAATCGCAAAATCACACCATGTATCAACTCACAAAAACTCCAATATGTCAAATCCTCTACTACACTTGCCTTTCCCGGATGATATAACATGTATTCTACTTACATTGTCTCATGTATAACTCTTCTTGAGGAAACAAATACGTCAACTCTCATGGTCGGTAAGCACTTCAAATATAGCTCCACAAAAGTCATTCGCTAATGCAATGGATGTATAATCGCAATCAATCTCAAGTTATGGGTAGGATAATTTTGGTTCATAATGAATCAATCTTCTCGAAGCATACATAACTACCATACCATTCTGAATAAATGAATATCTCAATTACTCCTTGAGGCATCTCCAAGAATAATGAATATATTAAATCCACTATAATGGTAAAACTCGACATATTCACTAGAAAATAATAAAACTGATCATATCCTCTAGATAACTGTAATACTAGTCAAATCCACTAAGGGATGTCAATACTGAAGTTGTCATCAACTCTCGTTTCAACAATTAAAACTCGCTCCATTCTTACCAATCCATCGAGAAAGTGTATCTTCCTGTGTCATATAGTTAACAGTGTAGCTACCTTAGAAATCCATCAATGATTCTTTATCCATATACCAATCTCAACAAGTTACATACCCCTGCTACTGAAGTAGGATTTTTCCAATTACTGTTGCCTCCATTGAAGGATCAAAAGCTATGCCTGAATTGAACTCCCTCAAAATAATATATCCTCTAACAAGAAGACATAATGCCTTGATTTCACAACTATTGCCTCTCATGTAGATATATTAAACAAAATGAATCCCTTGTCAAGAAATATCTCAAACTAAAGCTTCTATTCCTGTAACTCAACCGATGTTATAAGCATATTGGACTAGATATCAACACTGCAACACTGCACCATAACAACTCAAGATAACCCAAGCTTCTCATCAAGTAACATATACTACTCAATAGAAAATCTATCTGAGATTTCTCAAAGAAAGGGGTACATTCTCAATTTTAGATGCAAACACTCTGCTGCTAACCCCCTAAACCAAATACCAGGCACAACCTTGTGCTAAAAAATTTAAACTTTAATGCATAAATAGCATGAATATCAAACACATATATCTACCATGCTTAACTAAAGCACACTAGCATATAAGACTCCACCACAACACTATCAAAATCTTTCTATAGCAATATAGTTAAACTAGCAAATAAAACATGCTCATACATTTTCACATCACAAGTGCGCAACACTCTATCAATCACCAAACACTCCCCCTTAGGATAGACACCTCTAACACCTAAGGTAGAGACTCAGAAGACAAATGCAATCGAGAAGCAAAATGCACAGACAAATAAGAATGCGAAGATCCAGGGTCTATAAGTGTATGTGCCCTCAAACTAGACATAGAAATTATACCTCCAATCACATTAGAAGGATCTGAAATCTGTTGTTGATTGATGGCAGAAACACTATCCTGAACCTTAACCTTCCCTGAAGAATCCCTCTTTTGGCCCTGAGAAGACCCAACTGCACTTCCTGATGCCTGTACCCTAAATCTAGGGCAATCCTTCTGAAAATGACCCAACTGACCACATCTCATACATTTGCCTTGTTTCTTCCAACATTTCTCCTCTGAATGCCCTTCCTTCCGACAATAGCTACATACTCGTTTACCTTGAGTTCTTCTATTATGCGACCTTTGAAAAGATTCCCTACTATCACCAAGCTGGGGTTGAGGTTTTAACTGTTCTCCTTGTTTTATCACATCTGAGGCTTCAACCTTGCTTTTATGCTCCACTATATCATCAATTTTTTTCATTACAGTTTCAAACATACATTGGAACATTGTTCGAACTTCTTCTCTAGCATTACCCGACCCTGAAGGCCCCGACTGATCACCCTCTGTTCCAACCATCTTCAATTATTACCTGCATAAGACACTCAACGTTACTCACTCTCTACCCAACTACCCTCCTAGGTCACTTAGTCATTCTAGACCATCTACAACCTAGCTCTGATACCAACTGTCGCGCCCCTGACCCGTGGTCCTACTTGGCCCCACGCTCGGGACACGAGTGGAAGACGTTATAAAACTCTTTTTGAATAAAATGTTCGAAATGTACTTTTATAAAGTTTAGCAAAAACACACTTGAAGTTCAAAGACTTCACTTAACTTTAAACAAACTTTACAACCAACTTTCACAACGAAAGTACTTAGCCCGAAGGCTTACAAACTTTTAAACAAATGTACATACACCAACATGATCCAAAATAGGTGTGAGACAACAGAAAGTACGGGTACTCTAGCCAAAAGGTTTCACATTTACATAATGCAACCTTAACAAAACAAGTCCCAACTCTTACCACTCTAACGTCCTCCCGTGCCAAGTGTCCTATCCCCTGGACCCGCCTTATCTAAAACAGTAAACAAATAAAGGGTGAGAATAAATCTCAGTAAGCTACTAAAATGCAACTACGTTACATGCTGATATGATAATCATAAAGAAACAATATCAACAAGTAATCACATAGCATATAGTACATAACATGAGAAATAACATCAACTCATATATCACAATTACCACAAAGCCCACACTTCGGTGGATACCAAGCCAAGGTTTACCGAAGTAACATAACCATAACCGATGAGAATACCATCTGAGAAACCCATCAGAGAAAACCATCTGAGAAAACCATCTGAGCAGCATAAATAGCTGAAGCCGGGATCCCGAAAACCAAACCATAACCAATAGAACCAAAGTAACCAGAGAGGGAAATATGACACAAAGTCATAACCCAAGTGATCACCAAAGGAAGCAATTCATCCCATCCAAGGCCAATCTGGACTGGGGAAACAAAGAAGGCGCAGTGTAGACCTTATAGTGAACTTGGCGCGTGTGCCACTATAATTCTCCCACCGCCTGACTCAGAAGCTCCCAATGGAAAACCTTATAGGGGACTTACATGTGCCACTATAATTCTCCCACCGCCTGACTCAGAAGCTCCAATGGAGAACCTTATAGTGGACTTATATGTACCACTATAATTCTTCCATCGGCTGACTCAGAAGCTCTAATGAAAAACCTTATAGTGGACTTACCTGTACCACTATAATTCTTTCATCGGTTGACTCAGAAGCTCCAATGGAAAGCCTTATAGTGGACTTACCTGTACCACTATAATTCTTCCATCGGCTGACTCTACACAAGACCAGCTGGACTTTTTACAAGAAGCACAGTAATGAATACTTGCTAAACAAAACCCGGGGCATTTAAACCAAGAAGGAATTAAGCCACTTACATCACAAGATGCACACGAAAGATTTCTCATAAAGAGTCCATAATAAGGACATTTATTCACAACCCAATCTTTTTCATCAACGACATAAAAGTCATACACATTCACATTTGGGTCCTAAACAACCCCAAGGACTACACAAACAATTGTCCTCTTGTACCCAAGTTAAACAAACTATCAACCTGGAAAACAGGGTGGGTGCGCACGCCCCACCCCATAGGGTGCGCGCGCTCCCAATCATCAGATCCTCACAATTTTTGGTCACTTAAGGGTGCGCGCGCCCCACCCAAAAGGGTGCGCTCGCTTCCTTGATCAGACACTTTTGCCTAAGTTGACAACAATAGGGTGCGTGCGCCTCCTTATATAGGGTGCAAGCGCCCCCTCCCATTTTGGGCCAAATCCCAGATTTCTTTCTTAGTTCATTTTTACTCCTTCCGTCCCACAAATATAACACATAACTACACAATTTTAGCAACTTTTATTAAAGTTACACTTTGGCTTCTAAGCCATTCCCACACCAGATAAAATCAATTCCATATACTCCATTTGTCCCAAAATTACAAGTATAACAAATATTACCCAAATCACAAAATTAACAAGTAGAAGTATTAAATATAAATATAATTTCTCTAATATACCAATATACTCATTTAAGGACACTTTCATACATTTTCCCGTCCCAAGAATAATAGTATAATTATATAATATACTTATTTAATATTTAATTCAAGTTAATATTTTACCGTCCCACAAATAGGAGTATACTTTCAAACACTTATACTAACATTTTCAGAATATAAACATACTCCATATACATACTTGCATACAAACCAAGTCACTTACCCAGTATAATTATACTCCCTTTGTCCCAAATAAACAAGTATTACAATTAAATTCTTTTCACAATAATTTCACTACATACCACCCATATAGCAAATATATGACCATTTTACTATTTAAGGGGAATTAGTAACTTACCTATTTCCGGAGAAAGTATAAATGAAATATTTTCTGATTGGGTAGAAATGACCTATTCAACGCCCTGATCATTTTTATATAATTAGTTTCTAAAACGGAGTAATAAATAAAAAGATATAAATTAAAATATGAAATATACTTACTCCCTTCGTTTCACAGAGAGAATGAAAAAAGAAAGAAAAGGTTTGCTTCTTCTGCGTACAGAGAGAGAGAAGGAAAAGATAAACTTGTTTTTATAAAAATCTTTACCCAATTTACACTTTAGTCCCTAAACTTTCAAGTTGAACAAATAAACCCCTAAACTTATATTTTCACTAAGGACCCTAATGTTTCAACTTAATCATTTAACTCCTTTAACCATTATTACTACTAACAAAATAAATAACACAAATAAGCAAATAATATAAGCAAATCATAAAATGTGATGCAACACATAAAATGCACACATAAGTTCAAATTAAAATTCTCAAAAATATAAAATAAATAGGAACGGGTTTTGGGCTCGTTACATTGATACCCATCGAACACTATCAAGACCGAATCGAAAGTTATATCGACATCGAAATCGAAATTGAAATTGAAATTGAACAACTCGAATGTACTCAAAACCATTGATTATGAGACAAGTATAAGGTAGACTACTTATATTACCTTGCTTAGTAATTACAAACTTGTGATCATTGACTTTTGGTAATAGGCAATGGAAGGAGGAAGAGGTAGAGGCCGTGTGGGTCCAGGAGGCCGAGGGGGCTGAAGCGGTAGTGTCCAAGACTCTGAGTCTATAGGAGAGGGAGGCCAGAACCACGGCCAGCAGAATAGTAATGGGAACAACCAGGGTCAGCCGGACCCGATGCTTACTGCCCTGATTCAGACATTAACACAGGCAGTTGTGGGGATAGGTCAGATAAATCAGACTTTAGCTCAGGCAGTGACAACAAGCCTTATTCAAGCCAACGCAGCACCACCACCTCCACCACCTCCACCGGTTAGAGATCCACTGGCGCTATTCCAGAAGCGCAACCCAGAGTATTTCTCTGTCACCAGGCGAGAAGCCTGAAGAATGGATAAAAGACATTGAAAGAATTTTTCGCACTTTGGAGTGTACTAGCGAGCAGAAGGTAACTTTTGCTACATTTGTGTTAAAAAGGGAAGCCATGGTTTGATGGGAGACAGTAATCCAGGCAGGTGTGGCTCGTGGGGTAACCAATTATATGTGGGAGATGTTTCTGGAAGCTTTTAATGACAAATTCTACCCCCCGATTGTGAAGGATATGAAGATATCGGAGTATATGAATCTAACTCTAGAATCCCTGACTGTGGAAGAATATTTGGCAAAGTTTCTGGAGTTATCTCGTTTTGCCCCGAGGTTCTTTGATGATGAAGAACAGAAGGCTAGGAAATTTGAGGCTGGGTTGAATTCGAAGCTGAAATACAGATTGGTACCACTAGAGCTCCCAACTCTAGCTCAAGTGGCAAATAAGGCTCGAGTAGTTGAGCTGGATGCGAAGGAGTATCAAATTCTAGAGACAATAAGAAGCGGGGAGCTGAACGCGATACAGGGAAGGAAAGCGGTCAGACTAGTAAGAATGGGAATGATAGCAGGAACTATAAGAAGCGGACTACTGAAGAAAATCGCCCTAGGGGAGGCCCTCCAGCTACCAATAATCGCTATCAGAACAGGAACTACCAGGGAGTCAAAATTGGAATAAGGGCCAGAACCAGGACGTGCCTACTCCAATATGCCGTACTTGTGGGAGGAAGCATAAGACTGAAGAATGTTACTGGAACACAGCCTCTTGCTTTAACTGTGGTAAACGTGGGCACAAGATAAAAGATTGACCAGAACCAGTAAAGACTGCATCAAAAGGAAATGAGGACAAAGACAAAGACAAGTCGAATGGAAAGGGAAGGGTGTTCACTATGACAGCTAGGGATGCTTGGGCTTCTAATGATGTGGTGACAGGTACCATTCAATTATGTAATCGAAATGTTTATGCTTTGATAGATTCAGGTGCTACTCATTCCGTGATTTTTTCCCGATTGGTTAGTCGTTTGAAATTGAAACCTGAAAACCTAGAGGTAAGCCTAGTAATTGATACACCCACCAATGAGGCCATTCAAATAAATTCGGTCTATAGATCTTGTACATTGAAAGTGGATGAGAGGAATTTGTCTATCGACTTCATTGAGTTAGACCTCCGGGATTTCGATGTCATTTTAGGTATGGATTGGTTAGCTGCGTATCATGCAAAGATAGATTGTTTTAAAAAAGAAGTGGTATTTTGTATTCCTGGTGAACCAGAATTCTATTTTAAGGGGAAAAGGCCTGAGCGGAAGTCAAGGTTGATATCGTTCTTAAAGGCTCGAAAGATGTTAAAGAAGGGTTGTGAAGGGTTTTTAGCTTCTATTATTGACACTAGAAAGGAAGGCGTTTAAGATCGAAATGGTCCCAATCATAAATGAGTTCGTAGATGTTTTCCCTGGGGACTTACCGGGAATACCGCCTGAGCGAGAAGTTGAGTTTTCTATTGACCTGGTCCCTGGTACGGGTCCTATCTCTAAGGCACCCTACATAATGGCACCTGCGGAACTTAAGGAGTTAAAAGAACAGTTACAAGAGTTATTAGAGAAAGGTTTGATAAGACCTAGTGTCTCACCTTGGGGTGCTCCCGTATTGTTTGTGAAGAAAAAGGATGGGTCTATGAGGCTGTGCATCGATTATAGAGAGTTGAATAAGGTGACGGTGAAGAATAAGTATCCTTTGCCAAGGATTGACGATTTGTTCGACCAGTTACAGGGAGCGTGTTATTTTTCCAAGATTGATCTTCGTTCTGGTTATCACCAATTGAGGGTGAGGAAGGAAGATGTCTCTAAGACAGCATTTAGGACCCAGTATGGTCATTATGAGTTCTTAGTGATGCCTTTTGGGTTGACGAATGCTCCTGCAGTGTTTTTGGAACTAATGAATAAGGTGTTCCAAAAATATTTAGATCGAGTAATTTAAAATTACCTACAACCGTCCCATACCGTTTGTAGATAACTAAATTACTCACAGATATTATGGAATTCCAAATGATGACAAATTGAAGCAAGTAGACTCGAATCATTCAATTATCTATAACCATCACATACCAGCTATAAATAATTAAACCACTCACAGATTTCAGAATTTCAAAGGACCGATAACTGAACAAAACTAACTCGAGAGATCTAATTATTTACGACCGTCCCATACCAGCCGTAAATAACGAAACCCCTCACAGATATCATGATCACATAAGTGGTCTAATGACTTTTTCAAACCTAAATTCCCCGAAGGGAAAAATACTCCAAAGAGCACACAAAATTACCCTGCAGGGTCTAAACATTGAATCCGGATCACCCCACCGCTCCTTTTGAGCAGTGAACAAAGTTTCCTTTTCAGGCCAAAATCAAATAAACCCCATCAAGACAGGTTGTCTAACTTAAGTGATCATTGATACGATTTCAAAAACTTATTTTCAAATCAAATACTCATATCATTCAAAATACAAATATTAACGATCCCAACAAATTTACGAACTGACAAAACGAAAGTCACGAAATTAGCAAATGAAACAACAAAGGATTATCAAAGACGGTGACCGAGGGAGTCAATGTAAATACTGACACGATGTCAGTTTAACCATATAAAAGAACGTACATCGCCAAAAATAATGCTGAAGCCTAATAACTGAAACGGTAATGTAACGAAGCAATAACCTAAATGATGTACAATTCCTTACCTCAAAGAAGGCCCGAAAGTATGAATCAACCAATGCACGCTTGCCAAAATCTAACATTCCAAAATAAAATTACGATAAGTAACAATACTAGACTAACTTAAATTTACAGCTTAAAATACTTAATTTCTATCGTACTAATACGGGCCCAATAACATAATGTATACTAACCCAAAAGTCTATGTTTTGACACATTAGAGTCAACACCATGTATACAATTACATCATTAGTAAAGCCTTGTGCAATATTATATATGTACTGTACACCCAAGTATAACATGCATCCTCTTTTCTTTGTCAACCAAATACATCTAAATGTAGCCACATAATCCATTCACTATGTGTCCTGCACACACTAAATCACACACACGCAATACATTACACACATACTCCTGCACACACGCACACACCCTCACACTGTCTCACGCACACACTTGCACATAGTATAAACCCCACATCTAATATTTGATAATCTGTGCTTTTCTCCTCCTTCATCTTTTTCATTAAATTCAATCTTCTTAAATAATACAACACACAAATCAGATAATATATAGACTTAATATATTATTAATTTGAATATGAGTTGAAAATATATTCTTACTTGGAGAAACCCAAAGTCGCGGTTTCGCTCCTTCCTTTTGTTTACCGGTACCGCAGCCTTCTTGCGGTTTAAACATCTTAATCCCCAAATTAGGTTAATAACCCTATTTATATACCAAAGAGAGTCCTACTCCTTAATGGGCCAGCCAAATAATTACTTTTACCCAGTCCAAATCAATATTGTACTTACTAACTCATGATATCATTTCTTAAATTGCCCAACATAAATGTCTCTAGTGGCCCAATTAAAATTCTTTATTTGCCACTAACGAAAATTAAAAGCCCAAGAATTCATTTAACTTCCATAAATAATAATAGTAAAATTTGGATTATTACATTCTTACCCCCTTAAATGAAGTTTAGTCCTCTAAACTTAACATGTGTACCGTCCTCATGACCGGGTATCAATAGTATATCAATATTAACCCAAAAATAATGGGTGTCATTAAGTGATCATTCTTTTATCAATGAAGTTCTTTAATTGACCAATAATCCAATGTCAATTTAAAGTCAGATTTAATTTAACTGACGGAAACGCTTTAGAGTGAATTCCAATAAAAAATTACCGGCCATAACGGTAAAACAACAATTACTCTAGGAACGGAGGGTCAATAAATAACGATATACAATAGGACTAAGACACGTAAATCCCTTACCTGATTTCGTGTTAGCTAGCAGTCCGTACTAAAATGCACCCTTACTAAAATGCACCCTTAACCGTATCCCACAAATCTACAACGAAGGTACGATAACTATAATTAATACTAACAAAATACATTTGCTATTATAAACAGACATAAATAAATAAATATGAAATTGCCTTAATTTTATGGTTGATTACATATCTCCATATCATGCTTGACCTCTAATGTATATTCGGGTCCGCCTGAAAGATGTCTCCACTGAAAGTCTTTCTTTCCTACTTAAAACCTGAAGAAATAGAATTAGAGAAAGGGTGAGCGAACAATGCTCAGTAAGGTCCTACGCCGCCCCTTCGGTTTCTAAGAAGGGGTGACCTCAAAGAATGTATCAATAAACAATTTTCGATGAAACGAACAAATTAATAAATCCAAACAATAATCTTCTTATTAATACAAAGAAAGGAAATCATGGCACAATTCCATATTCGATAATGCGTAAAATCAATTATGATCACTTAATATTCGTCAAGTCGTTATTCAAATAGTAACCCCAAAGGGGTGCAATTGTCGATGTATCAATGTTTCGGTATATCCGGATAACCTATATAACCACAATTTTAAGTGGTGTCGATGTCGATGGTTAATGCCACATAGGCATGTCATGAACTAACCCTCATGACCAGGTATCAATAGTATATCAATATTAACCCACAAATAATGAGTGTCATTAAGTGATCATTCTTTTATCAATGAAGTTCTTTAATTGACCAATGATCCAATGCCAATTTAAAGTCAGATTTAATTTAACTAACGGAAACGCTTTAGAGTGAATTCCAATCAAAAATTACCGGCCATAACGGTAAAACAACAATTACTCTAGGAACGGAGGGTCAATAAATAACGATATACAATAGGACTAAGAGACGTAAATCCCTTACCTGATTTCGTGTTAGCTACCAGTCCGTACTAAAACGCACCCTTAACCGTATCCCACAAATCTACAACGAAGGTACAATAGCTATAATTAATACTAACAAAATATATTTGCTATTATAAACTGACATAAATAAATAAATATGAAATTACCTTAATTTTATGGTTGATTACATATCTCCAGATCATGCTTGACCTCTAATGTATTTAAGTAGCTCCGATTGGTTTAACTTACATTCCCACAACTTATATGACCAAACTGTAATTTATAAGTATATCAAGGGCTAGTTGTAACTTGTTCCACCTTCTCCAATTCTCCCAGCAACAATTTCGTGCAACCATGTAGAGCACCAAACGAACACCGAGCACCGACCTTTCTGTTTGATTAACTTGATTGCATTCATTTCTCTTTTTTTTTGTTCTTTTTGTTTATACCGAGCTAATAACATAATATTATCTATTTACACAAAACCATTAATCTTTTAACAAATTAACAAAACCTCAATTCACTATTACTTGGTTAAATTCATATCCAAAATTTAAACACCCTGAATTTCTTGCAGATTAGAACCACGAAACTGAAAGCTAGGATTTAAGGATTGACTTACCTCAAGCAAAGACTTCGACACCGATTCAAATCACAACAACAATTTTCTCTCGCCTCTGTTGAAGCCCCAAAAGCCCCAAAGATCCCTTAGGCGCTGCCCTCTCTCAATCTGCGCTCTCTTCCAAATTCGTGTACACCCAACACAGGTTCTTCCCCTTTTATACTACTCCAAATCAGACCCTTCCGTCCGAAATTAACCATAGCGAGACCGCTCTCTTCCTATTTCCTCCGTTGAGCACATAAAGCCTAAACCTATTCCACTTCTTCCGTTACTGCAAAACCTTCCATCTCAACCTATTTCTATTATTATTTTTAATATATATATATATATATATATATATATATATTTATATAAAACATAATTACTAATTCTAATAATCAGCCTATTTAAAGCCCAATATCATTTTGTCATTTCTTTTAAGACTAAATCTCAATTCAGCCCAATTTTATATTATTCTACTAGGCCCATTTAAAACAAATTGAGCACAAACTAATTAAGCCCAGTCCACTATTAAAATAATGGCCAATTAATTTATTTAATTATTTTATATACTTAATAGAAAAATTTCCGTATATTACACTCTCACCCCCTTAAAATAAGTTTAGTCCTCTAAACTTGACGTACCTCATTCGATGAACAATTTAGGATATTTCTCCCGCATCTCACTTTCAAGCTCCCATGTAGCTTCCCGAACAGCATGGTTACTCCACTGAACCTTCACGTATGGGATGATGCGCTTTCTTAATACTTGGTCCTTCTTATCCACAATCCGAATCGGTTCTTCATCATAACTCAGATCCGCTCGAAAACGTAACCGTTCAAATTCAATGACATGGCTTGGGTCAGAGACATACTTTCATAACATGGACAAATGAAAAACATTGTGGACTCCCGATAGAGCCGGCGGCAATGCCAGTTGTTGGGTATGCTTATCACTTAACCCTCCTACATTTGTTAGAATTGATTGATACCATCACCTAAGAGTATGTTTATGGACTTTAGGACCTCATGTAAAAAAGTTTATAACTTTAATTTTTAGCCAAGTCCTTTTTACAGTATAGGCTTAGGTGATAGGACTTGAAGCTTTGAAGTATCGAAGATTTCCTAAGCAGGATTCATTTCACTGCGCAGGATGTTCTTTGCGCAGGTCGCCACTGCGCATAAAATATCTTGCACAGCCCTTGACCCTGCTCAGTTTTCAAAGATCTCATTCCCCAAACTCTCAAGAGATCTTTTTGTGACAAAGTATGGTGCGCACTACTCATGCGCTGAATCCATGCGCGCCGGCAATGCGCATGCCTTTGTGCGCGGACACAACCTTGGCCAAAACCCTCATCTCCTGATATCACATTCTAGAAAGCTTGGAAAACGCTTAGAAGATGCACGCTTATTAAAATGCTGAGGTGTGCACAAACGACAAAATAAGCACACACAGCAAAACCATTGGTGGAGACACGCTTAAAAGAAATATCTCAAGTGAAGACAGCTGTCAACCTTCTAGAAGAAGCTTTTGAACTTGGTCTTCATGCTCAGTCTCCAATGGCTCTAAAACACCTGCGCACCAATCATATTGTGCCAGGTCATCATCTTTGATCAGAGCCCCAACGGCTATAAAGGACAGCTGCCCGCCAATCACTTTGTGCCAGCTCATTGTCCTGCTCAGAGCTCCAATGGCTATATTCAAACTCTCAGCTATAAATAGCCTGCTCATCTTCATTTCTAAGCTGCCCTTTTATCGGCCCTTTTATCGGCCCTTTCATTGGCCCTTTCATCAAGCTCCTCTTGTTTTCCACTATGCTTCAGAGCTCGAGTTTCATGCTTCACTGAGAAACCTTGAAGATCTGAAGACTGCTGCTTAGTATTTCCAGATTCTTTAGAACAGCCTTCAAGATCTTCAAACCTTCAAAACTCCTGCTCATATCACAAAGCCTATATCACCAGAATTCTTGGTGCTCTTCATCTTTCATATTCATAGAGCCCAGAATTTCTGTCACACACACACCTCTTGAAGCTTTGATCATTTTGATCTAACTTCTTGAGATACACCGGTTTAGTCTAGGATTTGTTCTTCATAGATAATAGATCTTGAGTTAGTATTGAGCTCAAATGTTGTAATTTGTAATACTCTCTCATATTATAAGATCTCCGTTAGAAATCCAAGACTAACCATCTTGGTAGAGGATGTAGATCTTTCATCGATCGAACCTCTCCAAATAGCGTGTTCATTATATTTACTGCATATTTCCTGCTTAACTATTTATGAAATGCTTTGTTTGATCTTTCAGATTGTTACACTTTGATGTTGTAATTGTTATTGCTCATTTGCCTTAGAATCCTTTTTGCGCCACTCTTTAGCCTCATACTTAGCGCGTGTGTTTTTATCTCTGCGCAGTATACCCTGCGCAGAGCTGCTTTAAATTTCCGCTGTGCATTTCACACTCTTACTGCGTGCTATACTTAGCCAAAATAAGAGTTGTGCGCATCTGCCATTGAATTGCAAAAGGGTTTGAAAAGAATTTTAAAACGCTATTCACCCCCCCTCTAGCGATTTTCACACCCTTGTTGCCCTTTAGGGACCAACAAGTGGTATCAGAGCGAACACCTTCATAAAACTTGCTTCTGTTTTTCAAGCTTAACAGCTTGGGTGCCGATTCAAGATGGCTTCAAAATCTAGGGCAATGGCTAACTTTTACCATATTCCTGCGCCTGCTCAAACCTCAGATCAAATTCAGAAAATTCTCCAAACTTGGTGGATCCTTAAGCAAACCTCCTATTCCCTCTCATAGAGACTCAAAGAAAGATGACTTGGTCTACTGCAGAAAGCCAGGACATTTCGCTTCAAAGCCTACTCCAAAATTTGAGTACAAGGAAAAGCAACCCTGCGCACAAAGCTTCTAAGCAGTACGGAATGGCTGCTGAAAAGAACTGCGCAGAAAAGAAGCTAAGGACTTGGATACACTGAAGACATCGATGCTGACTCTGAGGATGGACTGCTCTGCTTAGTGGCAAATGCTGACGATTCAAAAGTTGTTTCTGAAATGGAACCTGAGCATGTGCCAAGGACAATCAAAGAAAGATCCCTTCACTCTAGTAGAAATGGGACACCTTCACCAAGCAGACAGAATGGCAAGTACCAATCTGCCAGAGCTAACCTGACAGAAGCTACGTCATCACCAACTCCGCAGCCGCGCAAGGAATCTCTTAAAGTGCCTGCTGATCTTAAATGATAACTCTGCTGTAGAGCGCAAGCCAATGTTTCAATAAGCAGAAAAGATCTACTTCACTGCGCCCTCTCAAGCTCAGTTGATATCGACAGTGGATTCTAGACACTACTGGAGATGTCAACACTCTTAAAGGTGCGCACGAAGGAAGAGATCACTCAGTAATTTGGTGACAACAACAAAGGGCACATAATTGGATTTGGACTAATCATAAAAGACAGTCTCAAGCAACCTGCTCTCCATATCACAATTATGAGATAAAGGTCTGGAATGCCATTTCCCCTCAAAGCATTGCTATATCAAGAATGGCGTTTCTGGACTAACTTTACTCACAAGGACTCGTAAGACCAATTTCTAATTTATTGATCTTACCGCTATAATTTCTATTTACTAATCCTTTTTTTTAAGCAATGAACCTAAGTGAATGCAGCTAGCAATGGTATAAGCACCATGCCAGCTTAGTAAGCAGCCTGAGCAGTTTTTCTCCAGCAAGATTGCTCCAATGTTAAAACGCTTACATCCGCTTCACCTCATATGTTTGGACCGCTCACTACCACGAAGCTTTGGACCAACCTGTGGTATCTCTATGATATCCTGGCTGCTCTCCTTCTAAAACTCCAAATATAGAAGATATCAATAGAGTTCGACACTTCAATGGAACAGAATTTATGAACAAAGATGTCGCTCAATATTGTGAGAACCAACAAGAACCAACAAATGGTATTCTTCACAATTTCTCTGCTGCTGGAGTTCCGCAACAAAATGGCGTTGTGGAAAGAATCTCTCGTTGATTGAGGATGGATAGACAATGATAATAGAAGCAGTACTTCTAATGCATTTCTGGAAAGAAGCTGCCAACGGTGCATGTTTTACTCAGAATAAGATCCCTCATCAACAAAGCCTACATCAATACTCCATACGATCTATGGAAAGAGAGAGAGAGAGCGCCCAACATTGCTTTCTTCAAGCTCTTTGGCTGCAAAAGATTATAGAGGTAAATTCGACGCCAAAGCAGATGAAGGTATTGTCGTTGGGTATGCCAATCATTCTATAAGCTTTTCATGATCATAATAAGATAAATCTCTAATTATTTTAGTATCTGTACACGTTACTTTTTGATGAGCATTCTCTCCTTGAGCCCCATCTGGCTCCAAATGATTCTGATGCCTCTGCTGAGCTTTTTAGACAGGTGCGCAATAACTCTATTCCTGCGCAGAATATAGATCAAGCAGATTCAGAATCAGTCCATCTCATGCGCATACTCCAAATGCTGCGCCTGAAGTTACAACTCCTGATGCGCAAACACCTCCTCCTGTGCATGATGTTTCTCCACTTCAACAAATCACTTTTGATGATCGTGATGCTGAAGCAAATGAAATACCCATTGATCTTCGTATTCCTATCATCTCAATGTAGGGGTTCGCACATCAAGAGCATCAAACTTTGCGGTGTAGCATTCGTTTATCTCTCATGTCGGATCAAAGAAGATTGATAAAGTGCTCCATATTTTAAGATGGATCGATGCTATGCAAGAAGTGCAAGAAAAGCTCATCCAATATTTAGCGCTTCAATGGGTGTTCGGAAACAAGATGGATAAGAATGGAAGCATCACATAATCAAAGCAAGAAATCTTTGTATGGACTTAAGCAAGCTCCAAGAGCATGGTACGATACGCTATCAAAATCCCTACTAGAGAAAGGCTTCAAGCGCGGTACAATCGATACAACTCTTTTTATTGTTAAGTATAATGATCACTCTTTACTTGTTCAAATTTATGTCGATGATATTATATTTGGTTCAACTAATGAGTCACTTTGTAAGCGCTTTGAGAAGCTCATGAAAAGCAAGTTTGAAATGAGCATGATGGGAGAACTCACATTCATCCTCGGGCATCAAATCAAGCAATTGAATGATGGTATCTTCATAAATCAAGCCAAGTACACAAGGGACTTAATCAAGAAGTTTGGACTTGAGTGCTAAAGCATACGACACTCCAATGGCCACCAGCAACAAATTTAACAGACTTAAAAGGTAAAGTTGATCAGACTATATCAAGGTATGATTAACTCTCCTTTATCTTCTGCTAGTTGGCCAAGATATTATGTTGACTGGATCTGTGCGCACTATCATGCTAATTCTTCTGAAGCGCACATAACTGCTGTAAAATGTATTAGATATATTTTTGGCTCTGTTAACCTTGGACTTTGGTACACCAAATATTCGAACTTTAAACTTGTAGGTTATTCAGATACGGACTACGCAGCGTGCACAATTGACAGGAAAAGCACAAGTGGAACTTGTCATTTCCTTGGAAATCGACTTGTTGCATGGGCAAGCAAGAAGCAAGCTGCTGTGTCCATCTCCACTACAGAAGCTGAATACATTGCTGCTGAAAGCTGCTGCTGCCAAATCCTATGGATAAAGCAACAATTAGTGGACTATGGGATTCATGAAGAGAATTATCCAATTCTCTGCGATAATATGTCCACCATAGCAGTTTCCAATCCTGCCAAGCACTATTACCAAGCTCATCAACATCTAATATCATCTCCTCAAGAATTAACAAGTAGTCTCTTGAAAGGAGAAATGGGTATGCTTAAATCTTAGCTAACTTGTCCATATTATTTATACTAATGTATTTGCTTGATAAGTGTGCAAAATAGGTTAAGTTTCATGCGCCCTGCGCAACACATGCGCAACAAATATCTGCGCATGTAACAACAGTTCCGAGATTTATAGAATCTCTGCGCTATCAATGCACTGCGCATGACTAACCATGCGCAAATCATCGTGGATCGCAGGTAAGTGTTCTATTCATTAGATTTTGCACATAGGTCCTTGACTGAAAAGTCAACGCTGAGTCACAAGGGTACTTGTGTAATTCAAATTTTCCCGCGCTTTTATTTTTTGAATTTTCTTGGGAAATTACCTTTTTACCCCTGCGCATGTCCCATTGTCATTTAATGCAAACTGCAATTAATGACAGCGCACCTCACGAATGTCTGCTCACCATTTAATGAGGAAGGTGATGCGACAGCCGTCAGCCTCTTTTCGCTGACACACGCGCGCGCAAAGACTGCGCACGCGCGTCCCCCATTCGGCCACGTCACCCTGCTAACGTGCGCCCATCCTTTCACTGACTCACCATTTATGAGGAAGTCGACTTGACAGTGACCGGCTTAGAACTTCACACGCACACGCGCGCATAGGCCTGCGCACACGCGTTCCCTTTTGTGACACGTGGTATCGCTATCCTGCGCCACTGCACATTTTCTCAAAACATTTCTTAGCTATCGTGCGCCTAACATCTCCTTCCTTACTTAAACTGTTTCTCTCTCTACTTCTCTCTTCTCTCTAAATTCTCTCTCTCTCTCTCTCTCTCTAACCTCTGTTCTAAACCTTCATTTCTCATCTCCTGTTCTTTATCTTCAACCTCAACCTTTCTTCTCTCAAAACCATTTCAATGGCGCCTAAGAAAACCAAAACTCAACCCGAAATCATCATCTCCGACTCTTCTTCGCACTCCAATCCTGAGAACTCTCACGAAGAAGAAGTAGAACGACAATCAAGGCATCCAACCGTCAAAGACATGGTATGTTTCACTATAACTCCTTATTTTTCCGCCATTGTTGTTCTTGGAGCTCTCAAGACTCCCTTTTTCGATTTCTCCCTTATTTGTTGATCATTTTTGAAATCGATCGTTGTGTTGTGTTCGTATTTGCCTGATCTATTCTTTCATGTAGTTTATTTCATGATCAATGGTCGTTACATGTGTTTTTCATCAATTTCTGTGCTCCGTAACTTCCTTGGCAGACGAACCGTTTTTCTGAATTTCTGGGTTTGTTTTAATGTCGTTGACTATACTTTTTACATGGTTGATTTCGTCCTGTTTATGCCGTCATTTTGATGTTTTTTTTTGTTAAATTTTGTCAAATTTTATTTTTTTCGGAGTTCTTGGGTGTTCTTCAATATTCTTTTATTTTATTTTATTTGGTCTAATGTTATATCCCCTGTTTCTGTGTTCTGCGCATAGTTTCCTGCGCATGGCTTTCTGCGCATATAGTTGTATCTATTTCTCTGCGCACACTTCTTTACTAGTATTTACTTTCAGTGCGCATGATCCCTCTCTGCGTATGCTTTCTTATTTTATGCGCACCCACTTCCTATTTTCTGCGCATAAACATTTTTTGCTTATCATGGAACTTGTGCCAAGGTATATCTGCATTACTTGCAAATGCGCACAGCTCTATAAGCAATAGGTTGTCTAATTCTATCTATTGTTTGACGCAGGGACACGTTTACTTCATACCGGGTTGGGAACTTATTCAGGCAGATCTTTCTTTAGATGCAATTGGTCGTCGTCTGCTTCACCTTCTCAGCTCCTCCGGCATTCTTCCTTTATTCACTCTTGAGCAATCCTTCATAGTGCCTGCACTGGTAGATGAATTCTTCAAGACAGCAAGAGTTGTTCCGGCACAATTTGAAGGAAAGCCAACGGAAATGATCATGGCCACTGTACAGAGCAGTGATGTAATGGTTCACCCCAACCACATTCGCAGCCTCCTAAACTTCAACGTTGATAGTTCTTCAGTCAACTATGATGAGGTTCATCAAAATGCGCTTGCACAGAAGCTCATTGGCATTCCTTCTCTTAACAAGAAGTGGCCAATGTATAACAGAAAGGAATTTGGTGAGGTGATGTATCACCTGTGCACCCTAATTGGAGATTCCCTCAACTGCAAGAATGGAAATAATGGACATTTCATCTCAAAGCAGTGGGAATACTGCGCAGCCATCTTCAACGAAGATCAACTCGACTGGCCGCAGATTATCTTCAATAAGATTGTGAAGGGAATGACCAGCTATGACAAGAAGCTGAACGCAGGGAAGACCAAATACCGAACTCACTGCAGACTGCTAACCAAACTCTTATTGACTTATGGTGAACTGGCCACCTATGTTGAAGAAAAGTCAATCAAGAAGCAGTCTTGCGACGCAAAGTACTACTCTAGAGTACACCTCCAGAATTTGCGCAGTGAGATAGGTAACGCTGATTACTATGAAATCTGGATGTCTGATTCCGCTCCCAATAAGGAACCCTGGATAGGCCCAATTCCTGTGGCCAAGTCCAAAAAGAGTGCAGGAAGATCTACACCTGATGCTGCGCAAGAGACCGCAGAAGAAGCGTATAATCGCAAGGGGAAGGGCATTGCTCCGCCTAGTGGCAAAAAGCTCAAGGACATTCCTTTGGTTCAATCCACCAAAGGGATTTCATTCAAAGAGGCAGATCCTACCAGCAATCCAGCTCCTGCTCCCTCAAAGCCAACCACAATGAAGCGCAAGGCTGATTTTTGTGGTGATTCAGATGATGCTGCAGTTGAGGGGGAGCAAATGCACAAAGCCTCTCAAGAAGCCATCCCCAGTGCTGATATCGCACATATCTCTTCTCGTCTCAAGCAGAAGGTGCGCAGCAGCGCAAAAGGATTGAAGAAGCGTCGCACTAGTTCCGCAGCCACTAACAGCAGTGATCTTTCTCCAGTTCAACCTTCATCTTCAGACCCTGAGACTCCTACTTCCTCTTCAGCTGAGCTGCGCCAGATCGTGCAATCCTTGCACTCTGTTCAAGCGAATCAAGTCGCTACGCAGCTGCAGCTGAATCAACTCCTTACTGCTCAAACTGCTTTATTGTATCGTCTTGATATGCAGCGTTTGGAGATTGATACCATTAAGGGGGAGAAAGCGGCGAAGGAGGAAGCAAAGGAAAGCACGGAGAGTGCTAAGACGGAGGCAAAGGCAAGTTCATCTGAGCCTGCGTAAGAAAAAGTTCCTATCACTTTGGATCATCTTATCCTGGACTCCCTGAGAACCATCAGTGCCCAGCTCGAAAATGTCAGCGCACAACTCAAAAATGTGTGCACCCTTGTAGCGCTTGATGGTGGACTCAGGGACATACTGAAAAAGCTCAAGAAAACCCTCGCAGATGGGTTACTTAGAGGATTTGATGATCTTCAAGCTCAGATGGAGGCTCAGATGGGGAAGATTGAACAAGGAGGCTCTGCGCATAATATTGAAGAAATGCGTAGATGCATTGCTAAGTCAATGACAGATTTTTCTTCTGCGTTCAATGACAAGTTGGACTACGCAATGCTAGATATTCAAGCCAGCGTCAACACTCAGCGCCTCCATACCGACACAAGACTAGAAGATACGCAGACTGCCATCCTGACGGACAGCAGAGCAAAGTTCAGAGAGCTAGTGGATGACAATGCTGATATGCGCAGAGGCATGAACACTTATATTGGCAAAGCTATTGAGTTCCAGGATAAATTTCAAAATTTAAAGGTGGAACTCATGAACAAGTTCAACAGTCTTCAGAATGAGATGCGCGAAGCCCTGCAACGGATCAACATAGATTAGATTTCCTTTGTAAGTATTTTGCTAGTTTTTTTTTTCTTTCTTTTAAGACTTTTTGATTCTCGTTGCGCAGTATGTTTTATGCGCTTTTATTTCGTGCGCTTTTTTTTTTATGCGCACCTCTTTTTGTTTTTCCTTTTTAAAAGCTTGTACTCTGTAACAGTCAATCCTTCAAGTTTTAATGAGAAGAATGCATCATTAAGCTTTCACAAAACCTTGTTCAATTCAAACCATTCGTTTGTGGAACATTGAATGCATTATTACTTAAACTCATGCGCATAATCTTTACTGCTCATGTCTTCTACGCATGATGTTTAAACATTCAGTTTAAACACATACTTAAAACTTCATCTCACATTATTTGTATGCTCTGAATGATATTTCTATCTTTCTTATCATGTAAATTTTTAATCTTTTGGATAGATTAGAAATCTGTAGCACTGGCTAGTGTGTGCATTGACTTGAGGCATGATTTACCATTCACATTTTTTATGGACATGTTATTATCAAGTACAATGAATTGCCTTTGCTATAGTTGGTAATGGCATCAATCATTTAGGGGGAGATTATTGGGTATGCTTATTACTTAACCCTCCTACATTTGTTAGAATTGATTGATACCATCACCTAAGAGTATGTTTATGGACTTTAGGACCTCATGTAAAGAAGTTTATAACTTCAATTTTTAGCCAAGTTCTTTTTACAGTATAGGCTTAGGTGATAGGACTTGAAGCTTTGAAGTATCGAAGATTTCCTAAGCAGGATTTATTTCACTGCGCAGGATGTTCTCTGCGCAGGTCGCCACTGCGCATAAAATATCTTGCGCAGCCCTTGACCCTGCTCAGTTTTCAAAGATCTCATTCCCCAAACTCTCAAGAGATCTTTTTGTGACCAAGCATGGTGCGCATACTACTCATGCGCTGAATCCATGCGCGCCGGCAATGCGCATGCCTTTGTGAACGGACACAACCTTGGCCAAAACCCTCATCTCCTGATCTCACATTATAGAAAGCTTGGAAAACGCTTAGAAGATGCACGCTTATTAAAATGCTGAGGTGTGCAAAAACGACAAAATAAGCACACTCAGTAAAACCATTGGTGGAGACACGCTTAAAAGAAATATCTCAAGTGAAGACAGCTGTCAACCTTCTAGAAGAAGCTTTTGAACTTGGTCTTCATGCTCAGTCTCCAATGGCTCTAAAACACCTACGCACCAATCATATTGTGCCAGGTCATCATCTTTGATCAGAGCCCCAACGGCTATAAAGGACAGCTGCGCGCCAATCACTTTGTGCCAGCTCATTGTCCTGCTCAGAGCTCCAACGGCTATATTCAAACTCTCAGCTATAAATAGCCTGCTCATCTTCATTTCCAAGCTGCCCTTTTATCGTCCCTTTCATTGGCCCTTTCATCAAGCTCCTCTTGTTGGCCACTATGCTTCAGAGCTCGAGTTTCATGCTTCACTGAGAAACCTTGAAGATCTGAAGACTGCTGCTTAGTATTTCCAGATTCTTTAGAACAGCCTTCAAGATCTTCAAACCTTCAAAACTCCTGCTCATATCACAAAGCCTATATCACCAGAATTCTTGGTGCTCTTCATCTTTCATATTCATAGAGCCCAGAATTTCTGTCACACACACACCTCTTGAAGCTTTGATCATTTTGATCTAACTTCTTGAGATATACCGGTTTAGTCTAGGATTTGTTCTTCATAGATAATAGATCTTGAGTTAGTATTGAGCTCAAATGTTGTAATTTGTAATACTCTCTCATATTATAAGATCTCCATTAGAAATCCAAGACTAACCATCTTGGTAGAGGATGTAGATCTTTCATCGATCGAACCTCTCCAAATAGCGTGTTCATTATATTTACTGCATATTTCCTGCTTAACTATTTATGAACTGCTTTGTTTGATCTTTCAAATTGTTACACTTTGATGTTGTAATTGTTATTGCTCATTTGCCTTAGAATCCTTTTTGCGCCACTCTTTAGCCTCATACTTAGCGCGTGCGTTTTTATCTCTGCGCAGTATACCCTGCGCAGAGCTGCTTTAAATTTCCGCTGTGCATTTCACACTCTTACTGCGCGCTATACTTAGCCAAAATAAGAGTTGTGCGCATCTGCCATTGAATTGCAAAAGGGTTTGAAAAGAATTTTAAAACGCTATTCACCCCCCTCTAGCGATTTTCACACCCTTGTTGCCCTTTAGGGATCAACACCAGTCTATAAGCCACCTCTCCCACTCGATCAAGAATCTCAAAGGGTCCGACATACCTCGGACTAAGCTTTCCTCTGATTCCGAATCTCATAACACCCTTCATAGGGGATATCTTTAAGAATACATGATCTCCCACATCAAACTTAAGTTCACGACGATGTTTTTCTGCATATGATTTCTGTCTACTTTGTGCTGTCAATAATCTCTTCTTTATCAATTGGATCTTTTCAGTAGTTACTTGAACCAATTCGGGTCCCAATAACTCTTCGTCCCAACAAGTCGGCGAACGACATTTTCTACCATACAAGGCTTCATACGGTGCCATGCCAATACTAGAGTGAAAACTGTTACTATACGCGAATTCCACTAAGGTTAGATGTTCGTCCCAAGAGCCTCGCCAATCCAATGAGCACGCCCTAAGCATATCCTCAAGTGTTTGAATAGTCCGCTCTGACTGGCCATCTGTTTGAGGGTGAAACGCAGTACTCATGTTCAAATGAGTCCCCAATGCTCTTTGTAAGCTTCCCCAAAATTTTGATGTGAATCTAGCATCTCTATCAGACACAATCGATACTGGCACTCCATGAAGTCTAACTATCTCATCAACGTACATTTTGGCTAACTTTTCCATGGAATTAGTAATTTTGAAGGCTAGAAAGTGAGCCGACTTGGTCAACCTATCAACGATCACCCAAATTGCATTATGACCCTTTAGGATCCTTGGTAGTCCCACCACAAAATCCATGGCAATGTGTTCCCACTTCCATTCAGGAATCGGTAACGACTGTAATAAACCACCCGGCCTCTGATGTTCGCACTCTATCTGTTGGCACACCAAACACTTAGCCACAAAGTCTGCTATATCTCTCTTAATGTTGATCCACCAATACGTATCCTTCACATTTTGGTACATCTTCGTGCTACCAGGGTGCACTGCGAATCGAGAGCACGAGCTTCTACAAGAATTTCTCGTTTAATACCCTCATCATCTGGAACACAGATCCTTGACCGATATCTCAACATATTGTCATTCCCAACTTTAAATTTTGATGACTCGCCACCCTTCAGTTTATCTAGGATCTCTACTAACTCTGGGTCAATTACTTGAGCCGCCTTAATTCTTTCTAACAATGCTGGTTGTGCGCTCAAATGGCCTAAACGACCCCTTTCACTGTCAATCTTGACTTCTAAGCTTACAAGTTCGGCTCCCTCCATCAACTCTCCTTCAGTTGCTAGTATGGCTGCTAAGCTTCCTCTATTCTTACGGCTTAAAGCATCAGCCACTTTATTGGCTTTTCCTGGGTGATACAAGATGTCACAATCATAATCCTTTAATAATTCCAACCATCTTCTCTGTCGCATGTTCAGCTCCTTCTGAGTGAATATGTACTTGAGGCTTTTATGGTCTGTATATATTTCACAATGTACCCTATACAAATAATGTCTCCAAATCTTCAAAGAGAAAACTATTACCGCCAATTCTAAATCATGAGTTGGGTAGTTTCTCTCATAGCTCTTCAACTGACGAGATGCATAAGCGATCACCTTCTCATTCTGCATTAGAACACAACCTAACCCCTTCAATGAAGCATCACTATAAATCACAAAACCCTCTACCTCCGATGGCAGAGTAAGAATCGGCGCAGACACTAATCGCTTCTTCAAATCTTGAAAATTGGCCTCGCATTCCTCTGTCCATTAAAATTTAACATCCTTTTGCATCAATTTTGTCAATGGCAATGATATCTTGGAAAAGCCTTCCACGAAACGACCAGCTAACCCCAAGAAACTCCGAACCTCAGTCACTGTGGTCGGTCTTTCCCACTTCACCACTGCTTCAATTTTCGATGGGTCCACCGATATACCTTCCTTGGACACTACATGACCCAGAAAAGCTACTTCTTCAAGCCAAAATTCGCACTTCTTGAACTTAGCATATAACTTTTGTTCCCTCAAAATCTACAGTACTATCCTTAAATGTTCCTCATGTTCTTCCTTCGTTTTAGAGTAAACCAGGATGTCATCAATAAACACAATCACACATCGATCTAAAAATTTTTGGAACACCTTATTCATTAGTTCCATAAACACTGCAGGAGCATTCGTCAACCTAAAAGGCATCACTAAGAACTCATAATGGCCATACCGGGTCCTAAATGCTGTCTTAGAGACATCTTCCTTCCTCACCCTCAATTGGTGATAACCAGAACGAAGATCAATCTTGGAAAAATAACACGCTCCCTGTAACTGGTCGAACAAATCGTCAATCCTTGGCAAAGGATACTTATTCTTCACCGTTACCTTATTCAACTCTTTATAATCGATGCACAGCCTCATAGACTGTTGGGTATGCCCACATAAATCTCAGTTTTAATGTAATAGGATTTATTAGATTTGATTGATCCATCACCTAAGTTTTATTTCATGGACTTTAGACCCACATATAAGAAGTATTTATACTTCATTTTTTTTACGTTGTCCATTGTTATAGAATAGGCTTAGAAATAGGGCAAGAAGATCAAGATTCAAGAAAATCACATTTTGAGTTGAGCCATGCGCCTATGCGCCATGCGCCTTCTGGCATGCGCATATAAGCATTCTTCTAAGAAATGTTATGCGCCTCACTTTGATCATACGAGCCACGCGCCTCATATGCCTTAGCGCGCGCATTCTCTATGCGCCCTTGGCTCAACGCACCTCAAAGTGTTTATTCAACACTCAGTGATTTATTGAAGATTCAAAGACTTGAAGAGAATTCAAATTACGCCAATGATCCAAAGGTGGTTAAAAGATGCATATGCGCCTAATCTGTTGATACGTGTCCACAACGGTCACATTTATGTTGAGTGTCAAAATGGCTATAATATATGCATGCTCTAATCAACGAGCGACAGCACATCTTATCCACAAGGATCTCCAACGGCTAGTTTTTGGAAGTTCACTATAAATACCCCATAACTTCAACATTTTGAAGTTGCTGAGTTTTGCTAAGAATTTCAAGAATTTCTCTCTCAAAGCATTTGTTGAAGATTTGAAGATTGCCTTTGTTTTTCCAGAATTCCTCAAGAACATCTTCATACCTTCATCCTTAGCCTAGATCTTCAAGCTATAACACTTTAGTTTCATTGTGCTCTAAATCATAAAGATCTAAAGAGCCTTGATACTAAAATCACACACGCACCTCTTTAAGATTGATCACTTAGATCCTTCTTTTAGAGATACACTGGTTATTGTTTTGGATTTGTTCATTCATAGAATATTAGATCTTGAGTTAGTGTAGAAGCTCAAAAGTTGTAACACTCTCTCATTATATAAGATCTCCATTAGAAATCCAAGACTAACCATCTTGGTAGAGGACGTAGATCTTTCATTGATCGAACCTCTCCAAATAGCTTGTGTTATTATCTTGTCATTTACTTTCAAGTTATTATTTTCACTCACTATTTGCTTGTTTACTCATTGTAGATTGGTTGATCTGAATTGTGTTGTGTTGTTAACTCATTTGCCTTAGTTTCTTATTTCACCCACTTTGAGCCAAAATACTTAGAGTGTGTGTGCGCCCCCTTTATCATACTTTGCGCCTATTTATATTACTAAATTCCGCTGTGCATTTCACTCACTCACTTAGGCGCTTATCATAACGCTTATTTGATAAAGTGCACATTTGCAATTGAGTTTATCAAGGGTAAGAAAAGAATTTTAAAACAGCTATTCACCCCCCCTCTAGCTATTTTTCATACCCATGTTGCCCTTTTGGACCAACAAGTGGTATCAGAGCAAACACCTTTATAAAACATTTTCGTTTTTCAAGCTTAACAGCTTGGGTGCCGATTCTAAATGGAAAACTCAAAACCTATGGGAACTGCAAACTACACTCACGTTCCGGTCTTTGATGAAGATCATTTTGACGTGTGGAAATTCAGCATCTTAACTCATCTCAACTCAATCGATGAAAGACTTCATGACACCGTGGTTTATGGACCTTACATTCCTATGAAAGAGAATCCAAATCCGCACACAAATGCTGTTCAACCAACCGTCAAGAAACCAAAAGAAGAATGGACTGAGGAAGAAACAAGAAGAGTTGCAAATGATGGCAAAGCAAGAAACATACTTCTAAGCACTCTAAGCACGGCTATGAAACAACAAGTCATGCATTGTGCTACCGCTAATGAGCTATGGGATGCTATTGAAGAGCATATAGAAGGAGACACCGTCTGCAAGGAAAACAAGAAATATGAAGTGCAAAAGAGATTCAATAATTTCTCCCAACTCCCCGGTGAAACCTTAAGACAAACTTATGAACGCTACTGTGAAATCATCAATCTATGTATTTCACTTGGCATGAAGTTTTCTAACAAAGATTTGAATGTCAATTTTCTCCAAGCCTTTGGATCAAGATATCTACATAAATCCAGCGCTCTTGAAGACGCCGAAACTTTAGACGTATGGACTCTAAGGAACCTTTATGCAAATCTCAAGGTTTATGAGCTCAAACTCCAACGAATCAGCGAAACTGAAGGAAAGTCAAAATCTATGGGTATGATGGCGCACAGAGAAGCTGCGCCTACACCTGCGCTAGCTCCTGCGCCGGTACAGGATGAGAAAAGTTCAGATCCAAAAATTTCTACTTTTGAGCTATTGGACATGGACGATGAAGACTTCGCTTTATTTGTGAAGAGATTCCAGAAGTTTAGAAAATTTACCAAGCCCGGCTCAACCAGCAAATTTCAAGGATCCACCAGCAGAGCTCCTCCAAAGTTCACGAGGAGCAGTGACTCAAAAAGAAAAGAAGACCTTGTTTGTTTTAATTGCAGGAAACCAAGACACTTTGCTTCAAGCTGCCCAACTCCAAAATTTGAATATATGGAGAAGAAGAGCAGCCATACTCCCAAGTTCACTCCCAAATTCACTCGACACAAGGGAATGGTTGCGGAAGAAGAAGCACCAGCAAATGAGCAGAACACTTGGATCGAAACAAACTCAGATGAGAGCGATGAAGATTCCGATGATGGACTCGTTTGTTTGATGGCAAATGATGATGAAGTTGATACTTATGATTCTGATGATGACTTCTCCAAGGATGTTCCCGATATGAATGCCTTGAATAAACCTATCAAGAAATCTGCAGGTTATCAAGAAGTGAAAAGGAAGAAAGGACCAACCATCAGTGAGCTCGTTGAACAAGGATTTCTCACTCCGGCTCAAAGCGATGGTGGATTGTTATTCTCACGATGTGATCTTAGTGCAAGGAACAAGTTGAGAAAAGGAGCATACATTAGACCTCAAGTTGAACCAACTGCTCCAATCTCCAAAATCAATGATGATGAAGTGATTGCTGAACAAGAAAAATTGTTCAAAAAGGCTGAAAAGGTAATCACTAGATTTGATAGTATGAAGGAAGCTTTAGCACTATCATGTGATGAAATTTCCCAGCTTAAGACCGAGAAATCTCTACATAAATCTGAACTCACCCTCCTTAAGGAGCAGATAAAGAGCATGACTCCTCTTACTGTTAAAAACACTTTTCTAACAGAACAGAACTCACTTCTTAAAGTTCAAAACGATGAATTGGTTGCTCAAATTACTGATCTTAAAAAGATTACAAATGAGTGGTCCAATTCTCGTGTCACTATGGAGAATATATTTGAGTCCTAAAAAGTCAGTGGTGATAAAAGTGGCTTGGGATTCTCATCAACTAGTGACAACTTTAAATGTGATGTCTGTGCTGAAAGAGATAGTGAATTTACTAACCAGCAAACTTTTGAAATTCCCAAGGAAAAACATTCTAATTCAATGGGTAAAGGAGAGGAAAAGTCAAGAGACAAACATTCCATTATGTCTACCCAACGAAGCAATTTGGGAAAGCTAATGGGAAAGATATAGCTACAGATGAACCATCTCCTAGCAAAATCATTCTTGAAAATAGGCGCGCTCCTTCTCCGAGTGCTTATTATGCGCCTAAGAGCCACGCGCCTCATCCCCGTTTGCCTCCTAGCCCTATGCGCCCTCCAAGAAAAAGCGCTCCAAAATTTCAAAAGAAAGATTTTGTTAAGGCTAGTTCATCTGACCCAAAGAAGAATACCATCCCCAAGAAAAGTAAAGAGTTTGTGAAAACTCACGTGATTGGTGGCTTTCATCATTGTTCCATTTGTGATTGTTCAGGACACAAGGCCGTGGAATGCCTTTTGCGATTCACTCCCAATGCCAAAGGACGTAAAAATCCTAAGGTCAAGCAAGAGTGGGTTGTCAAAAGTTGCTAACCCTACGACCCAAAAGGAATAAAGGGGACCTGCTTAAATGTCTATATTTCAGGTTCTTTGTTTCATGGCTGGATCTTCAAAAGCTAGAAATTATGAATGGATTCTCGATAGTGGGTGTTCAAGACACATGACTGGAGATGAATCCTTATTAGAAGATGTCCATGAAGAAAGAGGTCCCTCTGTAACATTTGGTGATAATAACAAATGTCAAGTTGTAGCATATGGAAAGCTCAAGAAAGACAAAGTGTGCATTGAAAGAGTCTCACTCGTCGAAGGGCTCAAGCTCAACTTATTATCCATATCTCAATTCTGTGACAAAGGATTAGAATGCCATTTTACTTCAACGCAGTGTCTTATCAAGAATGGAAAAACTGGAGCTATCTTACTCACGGGATATCGTAAGACAAATATTTATATTATTGATTTCCATAGTATGAACTCTAGTACTAATCTTTGTTTTGTAGCAAAAAGTGTGAACGAAAATTGTTGGCTGTGGCACAAGCGCTTAAGTCACTTGAACTTCAAGTATCTATCTAAACTCAGCAGGAATTATCTTGTCAAAGGACTTCCCAAGGTTGCTGATCATCATGACAAAAAGTGCGCAGCGTGTCAACTTGGCAAACAACCGAAGCAGTCATTTTCAAGCAAGTCAAATCCTTCAACCTCTAGATGTTTGCAACTGCTTCACATTGATCTATTTGGACCAGTTACCACCGCAAGTATTAGAAGAAACAAGTATACTCTAGTTGTGGTGGATGATTATTCAAGATATACATGGGTGGAGATGATGATTACAAAAGATGATTGTTATGATATTCTCACTACCTTATTTCGACTGCTCCAAACCCAAAAAGAAGATGACATCGTTAGTGTTCGATCCGACAATGGAACAGAATTCAAGAACAACAGTGTTGCTCGATATTGCGAAGATCATGGGATAGATCACAACTTTTCAACCGCCGGAGTCCCTCAACAAAATGGCGTTGTTGAAAGAAAGAATAGGACGTTGATTGAAGCGGGAAAGACGATGATAGCTGAAGCTAAATTACCTAAGTACTTTTGGGAAGAAGCTATCAACACTACATGTTTTACTCAAAATCGTTCCCTCATCAACAAACTTCACAACAAGACTCCGTATGAACTTTGGCGTGGTAGAACTCCCAACATTGCATTCTTCAAGATCTTTGGTTGCAAATGTTATATCCTCTACAATGGAAACGAACATAGAGGTAAATTCGATGCCAAAGCCGACGAAGGTATTTTTGTTGGGTATGCCAAACACTCTAAAGCTTTTCGTGTTTTTAATAGATCTACATTAGTGATAGTTGAATCTGTACATGTTACATTTGATGAACATTCTCTCCTTGAGCCACATTTGGCTCCAAATGTTGCTGATGATTCTGTTGAGCTAAATGATACAGGTGCTCCTATTAATGTTGCGCCCACTCAAGATCAGAATTTATCAACTCAAGGAAATCCATCTACATCAAATGCGCCTAATTCAATTTATAATGCGCCTTGTGAATCCTCTACTGCGCCTCATTCCAATGATGCGCCTCATGATTCCTCTCACGCGCCTATTTCTACTGCTGCATCTGGTGTAAACCCAAGTTTCAACTCTACACCAATTCAACCCCCAAATTTTGATGATTTAGAATCTGGTGAAGATGTACCAATTGAAGACCTTCAAGTTACTACGACTCAGCCTAACTTACCTCCTGAAATTCGTGAAGTTAGAGGTCACCCAATTGCTAATATCATCGGTGATCTACAAGTTGGTGTTCGTACAAGGAGAGCTACAAACTTTGATGCTTACACTGCATTCATCTCTCAAATTGAACCGAAGAAGGCTGATGAAGCTCTCCAGGATCCTAATTGGGTTGTTGCAATGCAAGAAGAACTCAATCAATTTGAACGATGTAAGGTTTGGACTCTTGTTCCAAGACCAAATGATCATGGAGTGATTGGTACGAAATGGGTGTTCAGAAACAAGATGGATGAGAATGGAACCATCACAAAAAACAAAGCAAGGTTGGTTGCACAAGGCTATAGGAAAAAAGAAGGAATTGACTACGATGAAACTTTTGCGCCCGTAGCAAGACTTGAAGCTATCAGATTATTTCTAGCTTACGCCGCTCACAAGAAATTCAAGTTATATCAAATGGATGTGAAGAGCGCATTTCTAAATGGTGAACTCTAAGAATAAGTCTACGTAGCTCAACCACCTGGATTTGAAGATTCTCAATTTCCAAATCATGTGTACAAACTCCAGAAAGCTTTGCATGGACTCAAGCAAGCACCAAGAGCATGTTATGATACACTATCAAAGTTTCTCATCGAAAAAGGCTTCACTCGCGGTAAAATCGATACAACTCTTTTCATTGCCAAACATAATGGTCATAAATTACTTGTTCAAATTTATGTTAATGATATTATATTTGGTTCTACTAATGAATTGTTGTGCAAGCGCTTTGAGAAACTAATGAAGAGCAAGTTTGAAATGAGCATGATGGGAGAACTCACATTCTTCCTCGGGCTTCAAATCAAGCAAATGAGTGAAGGCATCTTTATCAATCAAGCCAAATACATAAAGGACTTAATCAAGAAGTTTGGACTTGAAAATGGTAAATCATACGATACTCCAATGGCCACCGGCAACAAACTCGACAAAGATTTAAAAGGTAAACGTGTTGATCAAACGCTCTATCGAGGTATGATTGGCTCACTCCTTTATCTTACTGCTAGTAGGCCTGATATTATGTTTAGTGTTTGTGTTTGTGCTCGTTATCAATCTGACCCTAGAGAAGCACACTTAATTGCTGTGAAACGTATTATAAGATATTTCTCCGGCACTGTTAACCTTGGACTTTGGTACACCAAAGATTCAAACTTTAAACTTGTAGGTTATTCAGATGCGGATTACGCAGCGTGCACCATTGATAGGAAAAGCACTAGTGGCACTTGTCATTTCCTCGGATATCGACTTGTGTCATGGGCAAGTAAGAAACAAGCTTCTGTATCTGTCTCAACAACCGAAGCCGAATATATCACTGCGGGAAGTTGTTGTTGTCAAATACTTTGGATGAAGCAGCAATTGGTGGACTATGATTTCATCGAAGAAAATTGTCCCATCTACTGCGACAATACATCAACAATTGTGGTTTCTGAAAATCCTGTCATGCACTCCAAAACCAAACACATCGACATCAAATATCACTTCCTCAAAGACCACGTGGAGAAAGGAAATATACATTTAGAACACGTGGGAACCGACTATCAAATCGCCGACATTCTAACGAAAGCACTCGACGCGAAACGGTTCATGTTTTTGAGAGGTGAAATGGGTATGCTTGAACTCAACTAAATTCAATATAGTTTTGTCAATACTAATGATTTTATGTTTTGTTAAGTTTTGAGTATACAAGGTTCAAATGTTAAATCATTTCAAAGTTTCAAGGAAACTTCATGCGCCATAAGATTCACTATGCGCGCCTCACTATCCTGCGCGCCTAACATCTCATGCGCGCCTAGTATCTAATGCGCGCCAAATGCTTATGCGCGCTCAAACATCTCTGCGCGCCTATTACGTAGTGCTATCTATATCTTTCTGCGCGCCTTGATGAGTAATGTGCCCCTTCATGCGCGTATTTACTTCTGCGGCTCAATCAATGCTACCATACTTATTATTTCAATAATTGGATGTATTAAATTTTCACAAGTACCAGGTACGTAAATTCCCATCATTTATTATAGGAATTTTTTTTGTCTTTTGACATTCAATTAATTGTTCAAGGGTACTTGTGCAATTAATTTTTCCCTCGTTTTGCGTTTTTCAAAATTTTATTTTCTGGGGATATATTTCTTGCACCCCAAACTTACACAAAAATAGATATTTTTGGGGTTTGTACAAAAATTAGTCAAAATTGCTCATACACTTATAGGGAAAGTGGAGCAGTTTTTCTTTTACCCAAGATGTCACATCAATCGTACTTTGTGTCATTCTGCATTTAATGTTCTTCAAATCACAAAAACCCTCATAAATGCGCCGTACCTTCCTGTCATGATGAGCCGAAATCATAAAACCCCTCATAAATGCATATCCTTTCAACTTCCCATCTTTTTAAATTTTAACCCTATTATTTCCATATCTGTGCAAAATTTTAAACCTAACCTATATATTCATCATCACCTACACTCTCTCCTACCAACTCTCTCTCTCTCTCCCGTTTCTCTCTGTTCTCTCTCTCTCGTTTCTCTATCTAGACATTTTCATCTTTTCCTTCTCTATTTTTCTTTATATATCATTTATGGGTCCTAAGAAAGCTTCGAAATCTACACAAGACAAAATTGTATGGATTCTTAAACTCTAAAACTCTTTAAATTTCTGAATTTTTTTTTCTTTTTCGTCATTCTCTGTGTTCTTCGACTTTTTCAAAACCCGGATCACATTTTTCTTGTTTAATCTTGCTTCGGTGATCCGTTTTCAAAATCGTTTGTTAGGTTATGTTCGTTTCATGATTTCGAGTCTTTATAGCTAAACTTTTCAACGATCAAGTCGTTATATTTCGCAAATCTGAAGATTTTCCTTTTTCGACTTTTCGGTTTTTCGGTTCTTTGAATCCATTTACTGGATTCATTGTTGATTTTTACTTGTTTTGTTTTACATTTTTGTTATCCTTGTCTTCGTGCGGTCATTTTGATATATTGTATGCTTGATTTGGTGAATTTTCACGAATTATGTGTTCTTGGTGTTCTTGGTGTTCTTCGAGCACTCAAGGCATGTTCTTCATGTTCTTCATTATTTTTGCTTGACTTGGGTTTCATAATTTTCAAAACTTGTTTTTCAAAATTCTCACGTTTTGATTCTGAAAACTTGCATATGTATGTTTGCATGTGTTTGTGAGTTTTTATACTAAGTTTAAATTTCTACATAAGTAATGCGCCTATATATGAATTCATGCGCCTAGTATGATTATGCGCACATTGATATTATGCGCCTCAAAAAGATTCTTGCGCTTACTTGTGTTTGCGCCTCAATCCTTTATGCACCTAATAACATTATGCGCCTACACTTACAATGCGCCCCAAATTCATACATAGTCAATTTTTATGTTCAAATTTTTCTTAGTATATTTCATAGAACCATAAATATGCGCCTTGTATTTCTATGCGCCTCATAATTTCATGCGCCTACTATAATCATGCGCCTTGACTCACTGTGATCTCTTATGCGCCTATGACTCTCTGCGCCTAATTATTTTATGCGCCTAAAATTTTATATGCGCCTGCCTAGTCCTCACTTTGCTTATTTATGATTCTATGCGCCTGATTCACACTAATTCCTTTCAATGTTTCTCTTTTTCAGGATCTCAATAATTTTAGACCTGGTGAAACCTTTGATTTAAATGAGCTAGCTGCTGATCCCATGGGTGTAGATATTATGGAATATATCAGACTTGCTGGACTCCTTCCCTTATTCACTCTGGAGCAACCTTTTTACTCACCGCTCCTATTTGATGAATTCTTCTCCACAGCTAAATTTGTGGAAATTCCAACTGGTGTAGAAGGGATGGTGCGCTATCGAATACGCGCAGTGGTTCAAGATGTTGAAATCACTATGTCTGCTGGCACTATCAAAAAGATTGTCAACTTCAACACAACTGGCCCTCTAAGTGTTGTTGGCAAAATCAGTTCTTATTCAGACGCTGCTCAAAATATTATGGCGCGCTCTCTTCTTAAGATCCCTACTCTTCAAAACAATATCAAAACTGTGGAAATTAGAGATGGTGGTGATTTACTGGCGCATATTGCGCATCTGGTTGGCACTTCCATTATCTTCAAAACTGGAAATGTCAACAGATTTACTATGGAGCAGTGGGAATATACAGCTGCTATTATGGCAAAGACCATCCTCAACTGGCCTCATATCTTATTCACAAATCTTCAGGACCAGATTGACAAGTACAATAAAAACAAGGCTGAGGGAAAGACGAAGTTTAAGACTCACTGCCGTATTCTAACCAAGATCGTTCTCTCCTATCCTGCTCTTGCAAATTTTCTTGCTCAGAACCCAGCCTACCATACCACTGATGTCCTTATTTTTGGTAAGGACAGTTTAGTGATGAAAAGGCGCAGAAAGCGCATGGCCAAGCGCGCGCCAAGGGTGAAAGACGCTCAGTTGGTTGATGAAGCCAGTGATTCTGATGAAGAAGCAGCTGGCGCAGATGGTGAAGAAGAACCTACAGTTAAAGGCAAAGGCAAAGGGATTGCTGAAGAACCAAGCAGACCTGCTAAGCGCCCCAGAACCGACACTGAAGAAGAAAAAGAGCTGAAACGCGCTAAAGAAGCCAGTAGACTGGAAGCGCAGAAGAAAAGAGATGAAGAATATAGATTGAAACAGGCTGCTGATTTATCTAAATCTGAAAGGCGCAAAGGCGCAGGGTCTAGCGCTGATGCACGCGCGCCTGCTCCTGATGCGCCTCCAACTGTTCATGCGCCTCCACCAACACCATCTTCTGATCGACAACAACTCAAAGATAAAATCTCTGCAGATTTATTTGGTGAAGATAATGAGGATCAACCTCAGGGGGAGCCAGAACCTTTAAGGCGCAAACCATCTTCAGTGCACCCAAAGGCTCCTGCGCCTCAACTTGAAGAAACTTCTTCAAGTGCAGAGTATCTTCCATCTCCTCCCCGCGCTCCTACTCCTCCGATGCGCCCCTCTACTCTTGCGCCTCCTCCTCCCACTCCTGATATGAGTGTGGTTATTTCTCTTTTACAGCAACTCCAGAAAGGCCAATCTCAAATGAACTCACAATTAGAGCTTCATACTTCAATGCTTACTCAGCAGGCTGATGAGATTGCTGCCATTAAGGGGGAGATGAAGCGCATAGATGCCAACATCAAGGACAAACATTTCCTGATCCCTCAACAGTGGAATGATGCTATTGATCAGATGAACGATTTATTCAAAGGTACTCTTGCTTCCCTTCATGAGCGAATTAGCGCTGGCATCCAACTCACCGATGGCCAAGATTTTATTGACGCTATAAAGGAAGTAGAGTTAAACATAGCGGGTGATATAAGGAAACTGTTTGAAATAGTGGCTGGAGATAGCCATAAGTTATTGAGCGTTGTTGATAAGCTCAAAGAAGTCAAGGATGAGCTACAAATCCTGGGACTATCTGTCTATGGCGCAGAACCAAATGATGAACCAAGCGCTGCTCCAATTGCGCCTGATTCACATGCGCCTGGATCTCATGCGCCCTCTTCCAGCTCTGCTCCAGCTCCTAGCGCGCATGTTGACATTAATTCCCTGCTTTCAAAGATTGAAGTTTTGAAGGAATTAGTTGTCACTCACTTCAACGCCGCGCATTCCAGTGCAGACAGGCGCTCAGATAGGATTTCCTCTGACATTGTTTCAGCGCAGGGTGCCATTGAAGCAAACTTTCAGAACGTTGCAGAAAATGTCGCTCAACAGCAAGCCATTACTCAACGCACCATTGATGAATATCAAAATATCAATGTTGGTCATTTGCACTACATCAGAGACGGCGTCACGGACACTCATGGTTTAGTGAACCGTAGTCATCAGCTTGCAAAGCAAATTCAGCGCTCTGTTTCAGAGATCGTTGAAGGATTGAAGGACGATGACGCGCCTCCCAACCCTTAGTTTCTATTTTGATTGTAAGTTTTTAGGACCATTTGTGATAGAAACTACTTTTTGTGTTAGTGATTTAGTGCTTACATGTTTTAGCACATCTTTTGTTTTTGTTCTATTCAAAACTTGTAATCTGTAACTCCTACACCCCAAGTTTTAATGAGAACAATGCATCACTTATTATCAAACCTTGTTCACTCAAACTCCTTGTTTGTAGAACAATGAATATTGTTTAAATTCATATGCATCATATTGAATTGTTTCATACTTTCATGCATTGAGTTTAAACTTGGTTTAAACACATTTCAAAACTAAAATTCATATATCATTATGAATGTGTTGAACTATTATTTCTATCTTTCCATATGTAATGCTTTATCCTTATTGGAATAGATTAGAAATCTATATCTTGGACTAGTGTGTGCATTAACTTGAGATATGATTTATCGAAGTTATTTAATTGAACATGTTTTTATCAAGTATAATGTTTGTCCTTGATATAGTAGGTAATGGCATCAATCAAATAGGGGGAGATTGTTGGGTATGCCCACATATATCTCAGTTTTAATGTAATAGGATTTATTAGATTTGATTGATCCATCACCTAAGTTTTATTTCATGGAATTTAGACCCACATGTAAGAAGTATTTATACTTCATTTTTTTTACGTTGTCCATTGTTATAGAATAGGCTTAGAAATAGGGCAAGAAGATCAAGATTCAAGAAAATCACATTTTGAGTTGAGCCATGCGCCTATGCGCCTATGCGCCTTCTGGCACGCGCATATAAGCATTCTTCTAAGAAATGCTATGCGCCTCACTTTGATCATACGCGCCATGCGCCGCATATGCCTTAGCGCGCGAATTCTCTATGCGCCTCTTGGCTCAATGCGCCTCAAAGTGTTTATTCAACACTCAGTGATTTATTGAAGATTCAAAGACTTAAAGAGAATTCAAATTACGCCAATGATCCAACGGTGGTTAAAAGATGCATATGCGCCTAATCTGTTGACACGTGTCCACAACGGTCACATTTATGTTGAGAGTCAAAATGGCCATAATATATGCATGCTCCAATCAACGAGCGACAGGACATCTTATCCACAAGGATCTCCAACGGCTAGTTTTTGGAAGTTCACTATAAATTCCCCATAACTTCAACATTTTGAAGTTGCTGAGTTTTGCTAAGAATTTCAAGAATTTCTCTCTCAAAGCATTTGTTGAAGATTTGAAGATTGCCTTTGTTTTTCCAGAATTCCTCAAGAACATCTTCATACCTTCATCCTTAGCCTAGATCTTCAAGCTATAACACTTTAGTTTCATTGTGCTCTAAATCATAAAGATCTAAAGAGCCTTGATACTAAAATCACACACGCACCTCTTTAAGATTGATCACTTAGATCCTTCTTTTAGAGATACACCGGTTATTGTTTTGGATTTGTTCATTCATAGAATATTAGATCTTGAGTTAGTGTAGAAGCTCAAAAGTTGTAATTTGTAACACTCTCTCATTATATAAGATCTCCATTAGAAATCCAAGACTAACCATCTTGGTAGAGGACGTAGATCTTTCATTGATCGAACCTCTCCAAATAGCTTGTGTTATTATCTTGTCATTTACTTTCAAGTTATTATCTTCACTCACTATTTGCTTGTTTACTCATTGTAGATTGGTTGATCTGAATTGTGTTGTGTTGTTAACTCATTTGCCTTAGTTTCTTATTTCACCCACTTTGAGCCAAAATACATAGAGTGTGTGTGCGCCCCCTTTATCATACTTTGCGCCTATTTACATTACTAAATTCCGCTGTGCATTTCACTCACTCACTTAGGCGCATATCATAACGCTTATTTGATAAAGTGCGCATTTGCAATTGAGTTTATCAAGGGTACGAAAAGAATTTTAAAACAGCTATTCACCCCCCCTAGCTATTTTTCATACCCTTGTTGCCCTTTGGGACTAACATAGACCCATCCTTTTTCTTCACGAACAATACGGGAGCACCCCAAGGCGAGACACTAGGTCTTATCAAGCCTTTCTCTAATAACTCTTGTAAATGTTCTTTTAACTCCTTAAGTTCCGCAGGTGCCATTCTGTAGGGTGCCTTAGATATAGGACCCGTACCAGGGACCAGGTCAATAGAAAACTCAACTTCTCGCTCAGGCGGTATTCCCGGTAAGTCCTCAGGGAAAACATCTACGAACTCATTTATGATTGGGACCATTTCGATCTTAATGCTTCCTTTCTAGTGTCAATAATAGAAGCTAAAATCCCTTCACAACCCTTCTTCAACATCTTTCGAGCCTTTAAGAACGATATCAACCTTGACTTCCTCTCAGGCCTTTTCCCCTTAAAATAGAATTCTGGTTCACCAGGAATACAAAATACCACTTCTTTTTTAAAACAATCTATATTTGCATGATACGCAGCTAACCAATCCATACCTAAAATGACATCAAAATCCCAGTGGTCTAACTCAATGAAGTCGATAGACAAATTCCTCTCATCCACTTTCAATGTACAAGATCTATAGACCGAATTTATTTGAATGGCCTCATTGGTGGGTGTATCAATTACTAGGCTTACCTCTGGGTTTTCAGGTTTCAATTTCAAACGGCTGACCAATCGGGAAGAAATCACGGAATGAGTAGCACCTGAATCTATCAAAGCATAAACATTTCGATTACATAATTGAATGGTACCTGTCACTACATCATTAGAAGCCCGAGCATCCCTAGCTGTCATAGTGAATACCCTTCCCTTTCCATTCGACTTGTCTTTGTCTTTCTCTTTGTCCTCATTTCCTTTTGATGCAGTCTTTACTGGTTCTGGGCAGTCTTTTATCTTGTGCCCAAGTTTACCACAGTTAAAGTAAGAGGCTGTGTTCCAGTAACATTCTTCAGTCTTATGCTTCCTCCCACAAGTACGGCATATTGGAGTAGGCACGTCCTGGTTCTGGCCCTTATTCCAATTTTGACCTCCCTGGTAGTTCCTGTTCTGATAGCGATTATTGGTAGCTAGAGGGCCTCCCCTAGGGAGATTTTCTTCAGTAGTCCGCTTCTTATAGTTCCCGCTATCATTCCCATTCTTACTAGTCTGACCGCTTTCCTTCCCTGTATCGCATTCAGCTCCCTGCTTCTTATTGTCTCTAGAACTTTGATACTCCTTCGCATCCAGCTCAACTACTCGAGCCTTATTTGCCACTTGAGCTAGAGTTGGGAGCTCTAGTGGTACCAATCTGTATTTCAGCTTCGAATTCAACCCAGCCTCAAATTTCCTAGCCTTCTATTCTTCATCATCAAAGAACCTAGGGGCAAAACGAGATAACTCCAGAAACTTTGCCAAATATTCTTCCACAGTAAGGGATCCTTGAGTTAGATTCATAAACTCCGATATCTTTATATTCTTCACAATCGGGGGGTAGAATTTGTCATTAAAAGCTTCCAGAAACATCTCCCAAGTATAATTGGTTACCCCACGAGCCACACCTGCCTGGATTACTGTCTCCCACCAAACCATGGCTTCCCCTTTTAACAAAAAAGTAGCAAAAGTTACCTTCTGCTCGCTAGTACACTCCAAAGAGCGAAAAATTCTTTAAATGCCTTTTATCCATTCTTCAGGCTTCTCGCCTGGTGCACCATAGGAATACTTTGGGTTGCAATTCTGGAATAGCTCCAGTGGATCTCTAACCGGTGGAGGTGGTGGTGCTGCGTTGGCTTGATTAAGGCTTGCTGTCACTGCCTGAGCTAAAGTCTGATTTGTCTGACCTATCCCCACAACTGCCTGTGTTAATGTCTGAATCAGCCGTGGTTCTGGCCTCCCTCTCCTATAGACTCAGAGTCTTGGACACTACCGCTTCGGCCCCCTCGGCCTCCTCGACCCTCACGGCCTCTACATCTTCCTCCTTCCATTGCCTATTACCAAAAGTCAATGATCACGAGTTTGTAATTACTAAGCAAGGTAATACAAGTAGTCTACCTTATACTTGTCTCATAATAAATGGTTTCAAGTACATTCTACTTGTTCAATTTCAATTTCAATTTCGATTTCGATATCGATATAACTTTCGATTCGGTCTTGATAGTGTTTGATGGGTATCAATCATGTCAATATATTGGGTATGGAACAAAAATACATAACTACACAATTATACATATTCACATAATAGTTTCTATTGGGTCTAGCAATCCGGATCAAGAATAGTTCTTGAGATTCGTTCGCGTGTGGATAAACATACAGGGCGTTGGCATCAACTCCTCCAAGTTCGTGATCCAAGTTTTGCGGTCGTGTTCCTGCGTTCGTGATTCAAAGAAGCGTGAAGAACAAAGATTGAAGATCTTAGAATTTTAAAGCTCCATCACGGTTAGTGTTCTAAATTCATCTCCGTATTAATTTAATCATCTTGAATGGATCTAGACTTTGGGTTTATTCCGCTGCGCATGTTTGCTCAAAACCCAACAGTGGTATCAGAACCCCGTTCATCATGATTATTTTAATAATAACATGTTAATGATATAATTGGATTATATGTGTTGGCATGCTATTTGAATTTAGATTCATGATGTTTATGTGATCTGAGTTTTATGTATGTATATGAGATATATGGAAAGCATAAAATCCCACCGTTTAAATACATTATGTGGGACCTAAGATTGCAATAATAATTTGATTATTATGTTCCTCATGATCATCAAATTAATTGGATTAATTTGTTGATGGTCTTTGATTCATGAATAAATTGTTTATTCAAGGTTTTTGATGAACATAGTGATTTGATCATCATGAACACCAAACCCTAATTGAATCGGGAAAGCAATTTTAGGATTAAAATTGAAAAAGAAAAATCTGTTCTGACGGCGTGCTCGGCTGAGCACCTCATAAGACTCGGCCGAGCAGAAGGAATCAGAAGGTACGTTTTTCTGAACACAAAGGTGCTCGGCCGAGCACCTTAAAGGACTCGGCCGAGTAGAATGATTTTGGACAGAATTTGTTTTTCAGATGGCTGGTTTTTGAAACCGTGTTTTCTGAAATTAAATGTCTTGTTTGAAATCATTTTGGATTGAATTTGTTTGTCAGATGACTGGTTTGAGAAACCGTGTTTCCTGAAAACAAATCTCAAGGTCAAAGTAATAAATTGATATGAAAAGAATTTAGAATCGAGTTACATTATGTAAGGGATTGTGGATGCCTTTTGGCTTAGTTTCGACCTTACATAGTTGTTTCTTCTAGTTTCTAAATTTGGTAAGGGATTGTGGATGCCTTTTGGCTTAGTTTCGACTATACAATCGTGCTCTCAATTATGTGTTAAAGAATTTATCCCCATAAATCAATCACATGAAATCATAGTTTAATTAATTGGATTAATTAAATTGTTAACCGATGCTTTATGTGTTTATATTATGTGACTATAAACATGTTACCATGCTATATGATGTGAACCTTCATTAAAATTTAAGTTCCGTGCCAATCCATGATTAAAACACTTGTGATTACATGGGTAATTTTATGTGGGCACTGCCAAAGCGAGGTGCATTAATTCTATCCATCTATGAGCAAGATGAGGAAAGAGTGATTCCTATACGTTTAAAATGGTTTGACTTAATTAGGCTATCAAAAGACAAAGTTTTGGGCCTAAGGCACAGATGAGATTAAAACAAGTTAGACATATGATGTCTAAAATCTCATAAAATATCTAAGAGTCATATATGATATGATTGACAAGGAGTTGTCTACCTAATTAATTCGATTTTGAGCAGTTGTAAGTACCCCGATCCGGATTACTATTCTCAAATAATTAAATTATAGAGTTTAGGGGTAATTTGGGATTTAATTGGGTCATTATAAAGTTCAAAGGGTATTTTAGGCATTAATTAAATTGTTTTAGAAAGGAAGGGACCTTCTAGTAATTTTTGGAAAGCCAAGACCATGAGTAAATTCCCCATAAAGCCCAAAAGGACTTTGTGGGGATTTCTGGAAATTCGGCCAAGAAAGGAAACGGGCGCACATTCGATGTGCGTTTTCTCAAAACGCATGGAGAGCCAGCCGACAGCCACCGCCACGTGGCCACCCAGGATTCGCCAGACGCAGCCGCCACGCGCCTTGTCCTCCGGTGTGCCGCACGCGCCAGACAAGCCAGCTACTCGCCTCGCCGTGATTGGTCTGTCGCCCATGCTTTGTCCCCTCACCCTCACAGCCTCTCCTTGGCAATTTCTGATTGGGCTTTCACCCCCATTGTGTCACCCACACGCCCTCTTCTAGAAGACTTAATTCCCAGCCAAAATGCCCCATTTTGTGCCCCAAAAATGATCCAATTTCAACCCAATTTGTGACCATTTTATGAGTATAAATGACCCATTTTGTGATCCAATCTTAACCCAGTTTTTTGCTTAGCCCCTAAGCATGTCACAAGACAATAGTTGAGGGATTAAAGTGAAAATATCCCCCTTTTGCTTGGTGCCCAAGCCCATAGTTGAAGGGCTAAAATGAGACATTTTCCCCTATAAATAGAGAGGTCATCCTCTCTCATTGAAGGGAGAAGAGTTCTAGAGCAAAGTTACTCTCCAAAATTCTCCCCTCATCAAAATTGATTAGTTTTCTTTGTGATTAAATTATGGCTCACTTTAGATAATGGTGAAGAACTACCAAGAGTAGTATCCCCCTTATCTTTAAAGTCTCATTTAATCCAAGAAACACAATGATCAAACCATGATTAAGTGAAATCTTATAGTCCAAGATCTCTAAGTAGGAAAAGGAAAAGAAGCAAACTTGGGTCAATCAATTAATGATTTACCCCAAACTTGCTTAAAAGATCAAATCTTTAATTAATTGCAATCTTCTTCTTCATCTCCTTCTATTTTTCTTTTGTTGGATCATAAAAATGTAATTTTTTTATTTTTTTATTTATTTTTTAATTTTTTTTTTCAAATTTAATTCATAGTTGAACTCAATACATAATCATCAGCAGAAGCGCTTAGGAGACAAATCCTAGAGAGAGAAAAACTTCTCTATAACTTCTGGGGGGAGGGGGGGATCGAACCCATGACCTCCAGGTTGGAAGCCATGAGCTCTGGCCACCAGGCTAAAGCCTGATGGTTAAAAAATGTAATCTTTATATATATATGATTGGGATCCAAATACTCTAATGATCCCAATGGCTTCATCTTACATCTTTATGGTGTATTAAAATGATGATGTAAGTGGAGAGGAGTATTTGTTAAATTTATGCAATTTCATTTATGTCCTTTAATTAATGTCTTTTATTCCTTGGAACCAAGCCTTGATCCATGGTGCCCTTCATGATTGTGGGTTGCAAACCAAAGGATAACCTAAGGCTTGTTATGATTTATGTCTTGTATTTAAATTTGGCTTGGTGATCCATTGCACATATGGAGAGAGCCCTTTAATTTATGTCTTTTACATTTACAAGTCTTTATTTATGCAATCTTATGTAACTTGACACCAATTCTCTAAGGATGGGAAAAGATGGATAATGAGTTCAAGACCCATCAAAATATTCTCTTTTACCCTAGGATGGTCAATGTTACCCAAAAGCCCCCTTTTTACCTTGTTATCCCTTTTCCATGGCCAAACTAAAGTCCGTCCCCAAAAAGATATTATTTTACTTGGATGAACATTGTATTTTTCTTCTCTTTAAATATCAAAAAGAAAACAAAGGGCATTAAAATGCCTACATTTCATTTCCAAAATCATTTTCTAAAATGAGTCGGTTTCTCCCATTTTCAAAACACACATACAAACACTTGCACATTTTGGTCAAACAAACACAAGGGAGACTCGGCTTTGTCCGAGGCAGCTTGGGTGACATGGAACTCTTCCTAAGACGTAACCTGACCTCCGAACTAATAGAATCTTTAATCTTTCCATTTGTTGGGTTAAATAATTAACAAATGTGGTGACTCCGTTATGTTTTGCGTGATAACCGTGATCGGCTTCCCAAAACTCATCGCGTTTTCCGCGCGGGGCGGCATCCTTACAGCAGTATCGCCAAAGCGAACTTGAAATTAAATTAAAGTGGGATCTTAGCCCATTTAAATTATATTATACATTGGATGTATACGAAGGTTATATAATTTAGTGGGAGTATTTGTGAAATACTAATATTTGTAATATCTTTAAAACTAAGTTGGTACTTATATTTAATTATATGTTTGCATAATTATAGATAATGGCTCAAAGTACAAACTTATCATTGCGATCTATCCTTGAGAATGAAAAACCTCAAGAAAATGGAGCTAACTACACGGATTGGATCCGTAGCCTTAGAATTGTTCTAAAGCATGAGGACAAGCTCTATATTCTTGATGAGCCCGTTCCTGAAAATGAACTTGCTTCAAATGCACCCAAGGATGAGAGAAACGCCTACAAGAAACACAAAAGTGATTCTCGTGAGGTGGGTTGTCTTATGCTTGCGGCCATGTGTCCAGAGCTTCAGAAGACTCTTGAACACTTGGAGGCATTTGACCTTGCTGCTTCGTTGAAAGATATGTTTCAAGAACAAGCAAGGCAAGAGAGGTTCGACACTATAGCTGCTTTGGTCTCATGCAAGATGAGCGAAGGGCAGGCTGTGGGCCCTCATGTTCTTAAGATGAAGGCTTATTTTGAGCATCTAGAGAGACTTGGCCATCCCATTGATGTTGAGTTGGCCACTGATTTTATACTTAATTTATTGCCCAAAAGCTATAATCAGTTCCTCATGAACTTTAATATACATGGGATGGATAAGTCCCTGTCTGAGTTGCATGGGATGCTTAAGACAGCGGAAAAGAAAATAGGTAAAGAAGTCGCTCCTGTGCTCATAGTGTCAAAGGAAGGAAAAGGCTCTAAAGGCAAAGAAAAAGGGGTTAAGACAAAAGTTGTCAAACCCAAGATTGGCAAGGCAATTGTTGCCAATGCTAATGTGGCTAAACCTACTTCCCAAAAGGATGCAATCTGTTTCCACTGCAATGAGATTGGTCATTGGAAACGCAATTGCAAGGTTTACAAGGAAGAGTTGAAGAAGAAGAAGGGCAGTGGGACTGCGTCTACTTCAGGCACTAAGGAATAGGAGGCTACTTAAAGATGGCAAGGTGGACCTACGCATGGGGAATGGAGCAAGAGTTGCTGCATTAGCCGTAGGAACATATGATTTCAGTTTCTTGTTTGGATAATGAAGGTTATAGTTTTCTTATTAAAAATAAAAAGTTATCTATTTATTTAAATGATATGCTTTATTGTACTGCATGTTCATTTAATGGCCTTTATGTTCTTGATATTGAAAGTAAGAATAATGAGAATATTTATAATGTAAATAAGAAATCCAAACTTCATGATGTAAATCATACTTATTTGTAGCATTGCCGTCTTGGTCATATTAATGAGAAGCGTATCTCAAAACTCCATGGGGACGGACTTTTAGATTCACATGATTTTGAATCATATGAAACTTGTGAGTCTTGCCTACTTGGAAAGATGACAAAGACACCTTTTACTAAGAGTAGTGAAAGGGCTAGTGACTTATTGGGACTCATACATACTGATGTATGTGGACCAATGAGCAGCATTGCTAGGGGAGGATATCAATACTTCATAACTTTTACTGATGATTTTAGCAGATATGGCTATATCTACTTAATGAAACATAAAAGTGAATCTTTTGAGATATTTAGAATATTTCAAAATGAAGTACATAATCAACTTGGCAAAACTATTAAAGCACTTCGATCTGATCGAGGTGGAGAATATTTAAGCCAAGAGTTTGACAATCATCTTAAAGATTGTGGAATTGTTTCACAATTAACTCCACCTAGAACGCCACAATGGAATGGTGTGTCCGAGCGGAGAAATAGGACTTTATTGGATATGGTCCGCTCCATGATGAGTCAAATTGATCTTCCCCTATCCTTTTAGGGACATGCACTAGAAACTGCTGCTCTTACACTAAATAGAGTTCCAACTAAATCTGTTCCAAAGACTCCATATGAGATGTGGACTGGAAGAAAACCTAGTTTGTCTTTCATGAAGATATGGGGTTGTGAGGCTTATGTTAAGAGAATGATCTCTAACAAACTTGCACCAAAATCAGACAAATGTTATTTTGTGGGTTACCCTAAGGAAACTAAGGGTTATTACTTTTACAACCGCATGGACAACAAAGTGTTTATTGCCCGAGATGGTATCTTTATAGAGAAAGAGTTTCTCTCCAAAAGAATTAGTGGGAGTAAAATTAATCTCGAAGAGGTTCGAGAACCCGAAAATAATATGGAACAAAATGTTGGATCTGAACAAGTTTCACAAGGAGTTGTGGAACCTATTCAGAATACTCAAGTTCCTCGCAGAACTGGTAGGGTGCGATCCGAACCTGAGAGATATGGATTTCTCATGACGGATAGCAATGAAGTGGAAGTCATAATTGATGACGAACCTACTTCCTACCAAGAAGCGATGTCCGCTCCTGATTCAGAAAAATGGCTTGGAGCCATGGAATCTGAAATTAAGTCCATGTATGATAATCAAGTTTGGAACTTGATTGATGCGCCCGAAGGTGTAAAAACCATAGGATACAAGTGGTTTTTCAAAAAGAAAACTGACATGGATGGAAAGGTGCATACTTATAAAGCTAGACTTGTAGCGAAAGGCTATAGGCAGATTCATGGAATCGACTATGATGAAACCTTTTCGCCCGTAGCAATGATCAAGTCTATAAGAATTTTACTTGCCATAGCCGCATATTTTGACTATGAGATATGGCAAATGAATGTAAAAACAGCGTTTCTTAACGGGTGTAGACACCCCTCTTTGGACCTCTCACCCCGATTGCATACATAGTATTTTTATTTAACTTGTTTTTGTTAATTTCTGTTATTTTCATTAAGTTCCTAACTGATTCCGTTAGTTTTGTACTAAACTGCATAACAGAGTTAACTTTTAAAGTCATTCTGTCATTCTGTTATTCTCACCCGCGGGCGCCTCCCGTAATAGTCATGGGGCGCGCGCGTGTTTGGTCCAATAGGTCGGACCCGCGCGCTTCCAATTTGGCAGTAACGGATAGCACCATTTTTCCCTCCCTTTTCTTATTTAGAAAATCTCTTCTTGATCACAAACACCTCTTTTTTACATTCACATTCATTCCCCCTTATTTCATAACTCCCAAATCCTTTATTCTAGCCATTCTCCATAAAAACAAAATATCTCATTTTATTATTTGATTTTCTTTTATTTCTTTCATTAATTCTTTAATTTATCGTTTTCTTGATTGGTCAATTCCATTTCACATGGATTGACCAATTTCCCTCCAACCTTTCCCTCCTAATTTTACCTATAAAAACCATCATCTCCTACCTTGGAAAAGGACCTCATTTTTAGACCTTGAACACTTTCTCTTTACACAAACTATACACCAATTCTCCCTACAAGAGTTCTTCGTGACAAGACTCTACACAAATTGTTCTACAACAATTTCCCTACAACAACACCATCTTCAAGTCAAGGTTTAAAGTTCTTCTTCTTAAGGTACAACTTCACTTTTTTCTTCTTCTTATTTTATTCATGTCTAGTCAATGTATGCAATCTCCATAAAAAAAGAATACAACCAAAAGGCCACTTCACTATTGAAGTTTGGTCAAGGTTACATTCCAACATTCCAAACAACTAATTAAATTCCATTTCATTTCTTATGTAATTGTTTAGCATATTCAACATGTAATCTTTTAGCATAAATTAATTAATAAAATCATTCCTTTTATTTCCTCTTTTCTTCTCATCACAATTGTTAGCACATTTCTATTTAATTAATTGAAGGACATGTAAATATTAGAACACCAAAAGTAGCAAGACCCGCGTAAGCGGGGCGGAGTGGGTGTTTAAGTACTTCCCACTCCGTCACCTAACCCCCGAACCCTTCTCTCCCGAATCTGTGGTTTTCGTACAAAAATTGGATTTCTTTAGGTTTTTCTTATGTTCCTCTAAAACACAGGTGGCGACTCTTAAAATCAAGTAGACATCCTAGGTAATTCACGCGCTCTACCCAAGCCGTGGTCCCCCGGGGTATCTACAGTGGCGACTCCGCTGGGGATATAGAGGGTTAAACTTGCGTTTTTCATTTTTGGTGTTCTTTTATTTTATTTTCTGGGCATTCTGGTAAAAAGGGTAGGAAGCGCGCGCCTCCGGCCTTCTTGGCCTAAAGCGCGCGTGTCCGACCCTAATTACCAGAATCGCCCGCCTCCCATCTTGTCCTTCAATTCCATGTTTCTGTGCTAACGTTTACTGCAGGAGAAAAAGTTCTATAATTTAGGGTCAATGCAATCCCTTGAACCCGCTGATTTGCAGGTACTGCCCAGACGCGGGCGCCTCCACTTCTCTCATTCTAACGCGCGCGCCTCCCGAGTAGGCTTTTGAATGCGCGCGCTTCTGGGCATTTCCCAAAAACAAAAACAGTGAACAGAATGGACAGTTTTGACAGTGTGTGGTCACCGGGCCTGCACAGAACAGCTTTTATTTCCTTTTCATTTTTATCGGTCACACGGGTGATTCGAAAGTTGTAAATATGTGCTTATTTGTTTTTTTTTTCTTTCTTTGAAAAAAAAATATATTTTTCACTTGTTAGATCTCACACTATGCGCACAATTCTTATCAACTACTCACTATCGAGTCGCACAAGTCCAACCCCAAACCCGTCGAGGCCCGTCCTAGGAAGTTTCAAGCTCCACTCGACCTTGACTCTTCTGAAGCGGTAAACCTCAGCCCGTGGCGTAGTTCATGACTACATGCCGGGGGTGACCTTTAAGCCTCTCATTAGCCGAGCACGAACCACACAATTCTAGTTAGGGTCTAACACTCCGTGACTCAAGTCGATTTCCATGTGCCGAGATTTCCCTAAACTAATGTCTTCAAATCATACATGCCACTCGTTGTTATGGACGAAATAAAACTCCATCCCCAAGTGGTCATAATGGACGCAAATAAAAAATCCGTCCCCGCATGTATGATTTACTACATTAATTTAGTTTAATCCCGACACATGTAGGATTCACAAGCGTGATGGAATCCGATGAGTATATGGGACCGCGAGATGGTCTATATACTAGTGTGACGATTCCATTATCTTCTTAGAAACCCCAAAAGGGACGCATTCCCTCCGACTTATAAAATAAAAAAAAAGAGTCATTTTTCTTACGTGGTTGAGTCTTTTTCCTTTGTTTGTGGGTGAATTTATTTTACTCAAAAGGTATTTGTGGGGCCAACCTAAGACCAACCGTGTTCTCTCCATAGGTCCAATGGCTTCAAGCAGCAACAACAACAAGAGTGAGAACATCTCCGTGTCCAACGAAAGGCTCTTCAACATAATAAGAGCCATGGGGGAACAAATGGATAGACATGTCAAGGATACCCGCCGCAAGGAGGATTTATGGCAAGCCCGTCTTGATCTCGAGAGGAAAATTCACAAGGAAGAAGTGTCCGAACTTAAGGCTCGTTTGCAAGAGCTCACCGACAGCAAGGCAAAGGTGTTGGGTTTCGATCTAACATGCGCAGCAGAAATTAGCAATTAAAATTTTAATGAAACCCAAAGCCATGGATCCGTTCATATGATTAAATCAAATACAACAAGATGAATAGAGGAATAACTAACCCTTGATGGCTATGAATTTCTAGCTTTTGAACTTGGTGGAGATTTTGAAACTTGATCAAGAACGCGAACCTTGAAGATGATGAGCTTCACCCTCTAGCGGTATCCACACCACGAACGAATATCAAGCAACTTCTTGATCTTGGTTGCTAGACCAAATTGTGAAACACACTTTCACAATTGCAAGAACTATATGGAATTATGAATATTCTTGTTCTTCACCTTTTGGATCTTAGAACAAGAAAAATAACCTCTCAAAACCTTATGGAGGCACTCACAATATTATGTCTAATGGCTGGTGAAAAGATCCTTTTATAGGACCTAGTCATTAACTCTTAATGACCTAGGATTCCTAAATCCCGTCACCTTAATTAAGGCAAGTCCTTATTCTGCCAGAAATTCTGGCACGGTCGTGCCCCTTTATTTGGCACGGTCGTGCCAAATGGGTCGAACCTGCCAGACCTTCCCCGAATATTGGCACGGTCGTGCCCCTATTTTTGGCACGGTCGTGCCAGACGGACCGAGCCTTTGCCTTGGTTTGGATTTATGGCACGGCCGTGCCATTTTAAGGCGCACGACCGTGCCAGAGCCAAAACCTGACATTTTTCCATAATTCCAATTCAGTCCTTTATGATTCGTTCTATTTGTGTGCGACCCTCTAGGATTACACTAAGTTGGCAATGGGCTCAAATATGAACTCATAAGATATGATTAGGTTCTAGCAAACCGTCATACCTACCCAAATAGTGTAACTAGATACAAGTTCGCATTCCTTTAGAATATGTCACAATCCCTTTGTCCACGATATCATTGAACACAAGTCATGGTCAAACAGTTAACTTGTTTTGTTCAATACTTTCTCGATTCCGAATATGTTGATAATTCAAATGCTATTGATCCAATCAATCCATTTGAGTCCGGCCGAACATTTCATCAACATCATTCCTTCGAGGGGCCCAAGCTTGACATCTCTCCGTGGAGGGACAAATCCATTTAGCTTATTATTCTTCCCAACGGGAATCCGATTGTGCCAATCATACCCTTTATAACTACCGTGTTAAGGTAGCGTTTGAATATGTCAAACACAATGTTCATCAAGTGGAAGACTATAATAACTTCATGTCTAAGGATTCAAATGACATAACTAATATGAGATATATGTATGACATAGACCATGACATAAAACTCATGCAGCGGGTCAAGTCCAGTACCTTGTTCCAAACAAGTACCCATAAATCTAACATGATCATCCCATGATCATTTAGCCTTTATACTAGTGCTTAACAAGCACTAGGGACGGGGATTATTATAAGTAAACATGAACAACAATAATAATCAAAGCATCTCTTTATTGATATGAAATAAATGATAACAATTACAACGTTTATTAAATGTGCCTAGGGCACCACTACCAACAAAAGGTCCACGGTAAAGCACGCTCAAGTGGCTCAACCCTCAAAAGTCATAAAGGTGCCACCAACGACCGTGTCTATACCCCTCTCAATGGCATGACCATCACCGAAGCCTACGAAACTCTCAAAACCAAGGGACAAATTTCTCCTCTCCAAGGGTACAAGCTACCACAACCATTGCGTCGCAACCATGCCCACCACAAGTGGTGTGACTATCACCTATGCAGCGGTCACCTCACCGAGGATTGCTTCTCCATCCGCAACATCATCCAAGACTTGATTGACAATGGTGAGTTTACCGTGGTTGAAGAACAACAGTTAGAGAGTGAGAACATGCAGGAACTCATCAAGGAAGCGGCTCAGATTTGAAATGGGGTTTCAACAAGAGATCATGCTACAAGGCCGACAACAACAATCTCCGTTTCTCTTTTTCTACCTAGAAATAGGATTAAAAAAAAAAAAAAAAAGAGTCAAAAGTCCTCTAAAGTGTGCATTAATGTTTTCTCTCGTCCTATGTTTAATGTTCGAGTCCATTGAGTCATCAAATAAAAGTCGTTCTTGTCCTCATACACTCTTCCAAGTTGTTCAATTAATTCTTGTCAAAATGATGAAAAGATGTCTAAACAAGTTTTAGAACGAAGGCCGTCACTTGGACTCCTAGGGGCTAAACATCGACGACGGCATCAACAACGAAGACATCAACAACGACGAAATCAAGACAAAGAAAGGTGGAGCAACGATCATGAAGCAAAGTTTTCAAAAGGGGATTAAAAAAAAAAAGAAAAAAAGCTCGCTAGGTTGAAATCCTCAAATCAACCTAGGCAAAAGTTAGAGTACAAAAAAAAAAAAAAAAAAAAAAAAAATCCCTCTTCATTCAAAGAAGTTCACAACAACAATATTATTCCACCAAACGAAGGACGAAGCAACATCGACAACAATCACGACGAAGCAACAATTCCATCACGGCGAATGGAGAATCCACAAGAACTACGGCGACCTGAGCCTCTACACTGGAGGAACGTAGGCAACCTTCGGGTCCGGTCTCATGCAAGAAAGAAGATATGTTTAGCCCTAGTGCGTTATGGTGATCGGCCTTCATCTCGAACTTGTCAAGACATCTTTGTACGATTCATTTGCCAATGAATTAATCACCTCAAGATTGAACAACTTTCCTAGATTTGGAATCACTTTCGGTTCCTTGTCGAGTCTAGGGCTTCTATTCTTTCTGCATACTCCCAATTTCTTGCAATCAAACTGGGGCTTTCTTTCTCTTCTCTCTTAATGACTTACTTGCCTTCGTGAGTCATTCAAAAAAAATATACATACATGAAGTCAATACTAGGGACACTTCCCTAGTCGAGTCAATGTCACTCATCTTTAGTGACAAGAGGTCTTCACCGCAAAATCACATGTCTTATCTCCTCAGCTAGAGTCAATGCACACTTCCTCATCAATTAAGTCAAAAAAAAAAATGATGAAGACGCAAAAGAGATGCCCGCTAGATTGAAAACCCGAAAGGGCGGTCTAGGCAAAAAACAGGGTGCGTCATAAAAAAAAATGAGAGAGTGAGAGAGAGAAGGGAAAGAGAAATGGAGATCTCCGGCCTCTAAAGAAGACAACTGCACGAGTTCTACATCAAATCTCCCCAGCAAGTCAATTCCCCACCGAGTTAACTTTGGGATTGCAAAAGGATCGACAAGATATGGCACCATCAAAGGTTGTCTTGGGCTATTGGCATCATTCTCCAGCAGTGTGCATTTTTTGTGTTCATGAAAAGAAGGCCCGTGGTAACCAAGACCCATCCGAGATCGAGCCCATCATAAAAAGGCATGAGGTTGCACAACTAATCCCTAGCTAGTCAATTGGCTTGGGCAGCAACTAGCAACAACATGTGTCTAAGTTTTCAAAGCTTCTGCAAGTATGTACTTCTAAAGTACGCCGAAAGGCTCCCGAGAAATGGAGTAGCTCTTGCCATGTCCTCTCATGTTTGTTCCCTCACACGAGGATGAGTCACTCTTTCTTTGCTCAATAAATGGTGACGCCCTAGGGGCTATGTGACTCAAGAACAAGGGCTTCTTTTGCTTCATTTGACAATCAATAAGCCCTAGGGGCTATGCTCGAGAAAGATGTGTGACACTATCCTCAAAGTCTCTGAAAAGGGATGTCAAAAATCCCTCTTGTCATGTGTGCCCGTACTCGTTCCCCCAATCAAGGATGGACCTTTCTCGCTACGGTAAAGTCTTAAAGGCTCCCTCGGCAAGAAGCAATTCACTTCAATGTCCCCAGCAACATTTGAAGCTTCATACCGGAAGGTCTCAAGGGGCTTCGCAATCTACAAATCTTTTGGGCCACGGCTTTACAGTAATTCGAGCAAAGGGCAATATTGGGGCCTCGTAATTAACAAGATTTTGGGCAGTGGTAGCCGAGCAATGCAATTTGGGAGTAGTCTTATGGCTCCATGAAAGGGATCAAACTTCAATGGTCCCTCAACACTTCCAGTCAAAAGGCCTCTTGGTTTTAAATGAAGGCTCCGATGATATAAATGAATTTGATGATTCTTGTTAGAACTCACAGCGAGATTCTGAGGGAAGTCTTAGAGAAAAGGAAAAAGATTCAATATGCTAGACTCACCTGGCTGAGTTATGGCGGGCAATGCCAATATGTTAACTCTAGAGATAGAGTTACGGCCAATCCCAATGTTTCTGCAATACAGCACCCCCTTCTCCAAGATCAAAAGCACAGGCTGCATCTGAAGATCCGCCGTCGGTTCAACTCAAGAAGACTCGAGCAAACATACCGTTTGAGACTTTATCACACCAAGACCTTATCATCTGCAACAACATCACCATCTCCCACGAGATGTCTCCCGAAGACCGTACTACATTTTCAACATGGACCTTCCTCCATCTGGGTATCAACCACAAAAAAGGGCCATCCATCTCCAAGCAAGAGAAAAAAGGAGATCGCCTTCAAGAGTTCTTCCCAATAGCGCCATCCGCTCCCAACATAATGATAAGCCGATTTGAGGCTTCACATCGAAAGGTCTTCACATCCCGCCATCTACAAACTTGATAAGCCCATAACATTTGGGGCTTAGCAATTTCTCAAAGCTTGGTATCAATGATCTTCTCTTGGGGCTTGCCCACGTCGACAACAAAAGACAGTTTATTTGAATGGGCTAAGAGTTGATTCATCTTGGGGCTTCATAAGCCACCCAAAGTTCAGCATTCGAGGGGCTTTACAATCAGCAACCCCTTGGCATCTCGACATCAATAGTCCTTTTGAAGTCCCATAAACGAAAAATCTCTTGAGGCTAGACATCAATTTTCGTTGGACACCGCGGCGACAACATTCAAGCGAGGCAATCCGGACTTCGATTGAACATGACTTGATCTTGGGTTGGCTTTACAAACACACAATGGTTAAAATGGTTCACCCACGAACTAAAAAAAAATTAAAAAAAAAATATCTTTTTCTCACATGTGTGCATATTCCTCCCCTTCTAATCTTAAAAAAAAAAAAAAAAAAAAAAAAAAAGATTTTTCTTTTTCTTTTTTCTCCTCCTGTGTGCAAAAGTATGTGCTTTACTTTGCTTTTCTCCTAGCTTCTTCCCCAGCGTTCTCCACCATCCTTGAACTACGCTGGTCTGATTCTCTTAAAGAGATACGTAGGCAGCCTTTTGGCACGACCAACCCACCATCCAGAATACCATCTCGCCAACACTCCATCAAAGGCAAGAACAATTCATCATCATCAACATCATCATTCTCCATCCAAAGCATGGACATTCTTCATCGAAAGCATCAACATCCTTCAGCAATCCATCTCCAATCAAGCGGCAATGGTAAGTGAAGGTATGAATACATCTGAGGCTTTCCTCAAATCACACCGCACACAAAATCACTTTCTCCATTCTTACAAAAACTCTCTCTCATGCAAAACTGCTTTCAAATCACATTGCACCACGAGCACAATTTCTCTCTTCATTTCACATTTCATGCATCTTCTCGCACAAACACATATACCTGCCAAGCACACACATAACAGGTACCACCACGAAGTCAACAGCGTCCGCTACTCAAGGCACTTCATCCCCAGCAGGAAATGGTCCACAGTCAACCATGCCCGCATCCCCACGATAAAGTCAACAGCAACTGCAGCTCTAGACAGTAATCTGGTCCACAACGGATCCCGCATTCAGCAAACAGATCCCGCCTCAGCAAACGGATCCCTCCTCAGCAAACAGATCCCGCCTTCAGCAAACGGATCCCGCATTAGAAAACGGATCCCGCATCTGCAAACGGATCCCGCATTCAGCAAACAGATCCCGCATCAGCAAACGGATCCGCATTCAGCAAACGGATCCCGCATCAGCAAACGGATCCCGCATTCAGCAAACGGATCCCGCATCAGCAAACGGATCCCGCTTCAGCAAACGGATCCCGCATTCAGCAAACGGATCCCGCTTCAGCAAACGGATCCCGCATCAGCAAACGGATCCCGCTTCAGCAAACGGATCCCGCCTTCAGCAAACGAATCCCGCATCAGCAAACGGATCCCGCATTCAGTAAACGAATCCCGCAATCAGTAAACGGATCCCGCTTCAGCAAACGGATCCCGCTATATCCTTTCTATAGCAATTAATCCGCTCACACAGGGAGCGCACTCCTATCCTTTGTAATTTCAAATTCATGTTTTATCGAGTCTTTGTTTTATCTTGTCGATGTCCTCGGTGGTTGTCTTTCTTTCGTCGACGCGTTTTGCTTCGCAATCCACGTCACCGAGGGGCTCTGTAGACACCCCGCTTTGGACCTCTCACCCCGATTGCATACATAGTATTTTTATTTAACTTGTTTTTGTTAATTTCTGTTACTTTCGTTAAGTTCCTAACTGATTCCGTTAGTTTTGGACTAAACTGCATAACAGAGTTAACTTTTAGAGTCATTCTGTCATTCTGTTATTCTCACCCGCGGGCGCCTCCCGTAATAGTCATGGGGCGCGCGCGCGTTTGGTCCAATAGGCCGGACTCGCGCGCTTCCCACTTTGGCAGTAACGGATAGCACAATTTTTCCCTCCCTTTCTTATTTAGAAAATCTCTTCTTGATCACAAACACCTCCTTTTTACATCCACATTCTTTCCCCCTTATTTCATAACTCCCAAATCCTTTATTCTAGCCATTCTCCATAAAAACAAAATATCTCATTTTATTATTTGATTTTCTTTTATTTCTTTCATTAATTCTTTTATTTATCTTTTTCTTGATTGGTCAATTCCATTTCACATGGATTGACCAATTTCCCTCCGACCTTTCCCTCCTAATTTTACCTATAAAAACCATCATCTCCTACCTTGGAAAAGGACCTCATTTTTAGACCTTGAACACTTTCTCTTTACACAAACTATACACCAATTCTCCCTACAAGAGTTCTTCGTGACAAGACTCTACACAAATTGTTCTACAACAATTTCCCTACAACAACACCATCTTCAAGTCAAGGTTTAAAGTTCTTCTTCTTAAGGTACAACTTCACTTTTTTCGTCTTCTTATTTTATTCATGTCTAGTCAATGTATGCAATCTCCATAAAAAAAGAATACAACCAAAAGGCCACTTCACTATTGAAGTTTGGTCAAGGTTACATTCCAACATTCCAAACAACTAATTAAATTCCATTTCATTTCTTATGTAATTGTTTAGCATATTCAACATGTAATCTTTTAGCATAAATTAATTAATAAAATCATTCCTTTTATTTCTCCTTTTCTTCTCATCTCAATTGTTAGCACATTTTTTATATCAATAAATTGAAGGACATTTAACATTAGAACACCAAAAGTAGCAAGACCCGCGTAAGCGGGGTGGAGTGGGTGTTTAAGTACTTCCCATTCCGTCACCTAACCCCCGAACCCTTCTCTCCCGAATCTCTGGTTTTCGTACAAAAATTGGCTTTCTTTAGGTTTTTCTTATGTTCCTCTAAAACATAGGTGACGACTCTTAAAATCAAGTAGACATCCTAGGTAATTCACGCGCTCTAGCCAAGTCGTGGTCCCCCGGGGTATCTACAACGGGAACTTACTTGAGGATGTTTATATGACACAACCTGAAGGTTTTATAATTCTAGAAAATTCTAATAAAGTATGCAAGTTGCAAAGATCCATTTATGGATTAAAGCAAGCTTCAAGGAGTTGGAATCTTCGATTTGATGAATCGGTCAAAGAGTTTGGCTTCATCAAGAACGAAGATGAACCTTGTGTTTAGAAGAAGATTAGTGGGAGCGTAGTATTATTTCTAGTACTATATGTTGATGACATATTGCTCATTGGAAACGACATTCCTGCACTGCAGTCTGTAAAGACTTGGTTAGGAAAGTGTTTTTCAATGAAAGATATGGGAGAAGCCGCTTATATCCTTGGCATTAGGATCTATCGTGATAGATCTAAGAAATTGATTGGTTTAAGTCAAGATACATATATTGATAAAGTTCTTAAGAGATTCTGCATGGAAAACTCTAAGAGAGGAAATTTTCCAGTAGGCCATGGCATAACTCTAAGCAAGAATCAGTGTCCTAAGACAACTGATGAGCGTGAGAGAATGATTGGGATTCCATATGCTTTTGCAATTGGATCAATCATGTATGCCATGATATGTACTAGACCCGATGTCTCGTATGCTTTGAGCATGACGAGCAGATACCAATCAGATCCTGGTGAGAGTCACTGGATTGTAGTCAAGACGATTCTTAAGTACTCGAGAAGGACTAAAGATTCGTTCTTGGTGTATGGAGGTATGGAAGATGATCTTGTTGTAAGTGGTTACACAGATGCAAGCTTCCAAACCGATAAGGATGATTCAAGATCACAATCTGGATTTGTATTTGTGCTAAATGGAGGTGTTGTTAGCTGGAAGAGTTCTAAGTAAAGTACCGTCGCAGATTCTACAACGGAAGCTGAGTATATTGCTGCATCCGATGCTACAAAAGGGGCTGTTTGGATCAAGAAGTTCATTGGTGAACTAGAGGTGGTTCCTAACATTGCTAACCCAATAGACCTTTATTGTGATAATAATGGTGCTATTGCTCAAGCAAAAGAACCAAGATCACATTAGAAATCCAAACACATACTTAGGCATTTTCATATCATTCTAGAGATTGTTGATAGAGGAGACGTAAATATATACAGAGTACCGACTGATGATAACATTGCCGACCCATTGACAAAGGGTCTTCCACAAGTGAAGCATGATGGTCATGTTAGGTGTATGGGTATTCGATACATTAATTAGGCCTAGTGCAAGTGGGAGATTGTTGGTGTTGTATGCTCTAGGCACGTTATGAGAACGATTAATGCTACTATTGATTATGTTTTAATAAAGATATTGAATGTTTGATTATTATATCCTTTGCATGTTTATTATAATAATCTCCGTCCCTGATAATTACGATTAATTGTTAGTATAAGTTTGATAGATAATCATATGATGATTATAGTGTATGGGATACAATTAAACTTATGGATATTTGTTGGAGAACAAATACTGGACTGACCCGTATGAGATTTATGTCATGGTCACAATGTCATAATTAAGTCTCATATAGTTATATTACTGGAATCTTTAGACTTGAGGTTATTACAGTCATCCACTTGATGAACATTATGTTTGACATATTCAAACGTTACCCTTAACCGGGTAGTTATAAAGAATATGATTGGCATAATCGGAATCATGTAGGGAAGAGTAATAAGCCAAGAAAGGATTTGTTCCTCGTCAAGAGAGATGTCAAGCTTTGGCCACTCGGTGAATGGTATTGATGAAATGCATGGCCGTGCTCAAATAAGATTTGTCTTATCAATACATTCGGGACCGAGAAAGCATTGGACTATGTAAGTTGACTATTGACAATGGCTTACGTTCAATGGACATCGTGAAATAAAGAGATTGTAATATGTTCTATAAAGGATTCGCGAACTTTGACAAGTTATATTAATTGGGTAGTCATGATGGCTTGCTAGATTCCACTCATAATTTATGAGTGCAAATGTGTTTGGGCTCATTGCCAACTTAATATAACCCTATGGGGTCACACACAAAAGAACGAATTGTTTAAAAGGCTAAAAAATGACTTTCTGCTGGTGCTCGGCCGAGCACCTCAAAGGACTTGGCCGAGCAAGAGAAACAGAAGGGTAAAATTTAGAGGTGCTCAAAGGACTCGGCCGAGCAGGTCCTGTTCGGGCCAGAATTCCTGATTACGTATTATGATGGGTTTTAACCTATTTCTCCTAAAGGGTTTAGGTTAAATGAGTTTAAATACCTCTCCTAATAACCTAATCAGATACGATTGATACCTGATCAATTTAGAGAGCCTCCAAGAGAGAAAATATATTCTTCTTCCTCCCAAGAATAAGAATCATAGTTTTCATATAGCCTTCATAATAGAAATAGTTTCTATTGGGTCTAGCAATCCGGATCAAGAATAGTTCTTGAGATTCGTTCGCGTGTGGATAAACATAGAGGGCGTTGGCATCAACTCCTCCAAGTTCGTGATTCAAGTTTTGCGGTCGTATTCCTGCGTTCGTGATTCAAAGAAGCGCGAAGAACAAAGATTGAAGATCTCAGAATTTTAAAGCTCCATCACGGTTTTAATTTAATCATCTTGAATGGATCTAGACTTTGGGTTTATTCCGCTGCGCATGTTTGCTCAAAACCCAACACCCTCTTCCCTATTCCCTTTCTGTCTCACACCCACACTTTACCAGCACCCCTATCTCTGATTTACAAGAACAAGATTAAATGGTTTTCAGATCTAATTTTTCAATTTGATGTTAGTTAGGATTATTTCTTGCTATTAATGTATGGTTTGAGAAAAATAAAGTGGAAATTGTTGAAACCCAGATCTTGGTGTTTGATTTATTTTGTAATGGTGAATTTTCGGTTAAGGCGGCAGAGGTGGTTTGTTGGTGGTAGTTTGGTGGTGGTGGTGGTGAAAGCGGTAGTGGTTTGGCGATGGTGGTGGTTGTCATGGAGGTGGTGGTGAAGAATTAAGAGCTATTCAGATTTCATGGTCAAATGACATTAAAGCCCTTATATTTAGGAATCAAAAAACTAAATACCTTTCATGTTCTATGCACATGAATATTTTCGTTAAATTTCTAACGTCTTTCAGTATCTAGGGTGTAAAGTGGGAGTTTTGAAAGATTGGGTATGACATCGGGACGAATTTCGTGCGAGGGTGCAAAATGGGATTCGGTGTATACTTTGGGGAGTTAAACGTATTTTGGCTAAAAAATTATGATTGTGTCACCGCTCTTTTTAAAATAATCTTTCAATTATTTACGATTAATTTTGTATAAAACCAAGCATTATCATTATTCATTACATATCAAAACAAATTTCAATTTAATATAAAATATATCCAAATGATTTTTCATTTCTTACGATGCTATGTTTAAATCCACTTATTAGAGCTCGTTTTGTAGCCTGGTTTTTATAACAAGGAGATTATTACTCTAGCGATTAATAACAAGAATTCCTAATAATCCAAATATACAAAACTGTGTTTGGTAGGAACAATATATAGCATGAAAATTCTTGTGTAATGACCGAGTCATCCACAATATGTTTATTTCTCCATTAAACATTTGCGAGGATAAACACGCTAACACAGCCCAGTAAACCAAATTGAAAATGAGCCTTCAGTCCTTCACCCATCATCAAACTTTCTGGTGTGTGTTCGAACACCCATCACTAAACTTAGTTTCGGTAAAAAAAAAAAAAAAAAACATAAAATAGTATGTGTGCAAGGTAGAAGGAAGTAGAAATTGAAGTTATTGGCAGAGGAGGCGGCAGCAGAGCAATTGTCAGTTTCTTTTTTCTTTTTTTTTTTTTTTTTTTTTTTTTGTATGCACACAAAATTTAGCTTCTTAAAATTGCAGGGTTCTTAAAAAAAAAAAGTTGCAGGGTATTTTTTCAAAAGGTTAATTGCAATTTAGACCCTGAAGTATGCTACCACCCTTCCAATCGAGCCCTGGCTCTCTTTTTTCATCAATTTCAAAGTTGGGGTAATTCATTTTTGCCAGTTAGGGCCTTTTGGACGGATTTCGTTAGAAAAATTAGTTATGTAGCATGTGCTTGGCACGTGACAGACGGATTGAGTGACTTTGAATTGATATTAGCTATTAAGGGATTAAGTGAAAATTTGAAACTTAACAAGGATGTAAATTAAAAAAATTATTAAAATATTAAATAAAAAAAATTTTAAGTTATTTTTAAAATATTAAATAATAAATAAATTAAATTAAATAATCAAATTGTAAAATAAAATAAACTAATTATCACTATTTACAACAAAAAACTAAAGAATGTTAATAAATATTTTTAACTTACCATTTTTTATTCATTTTTATTTTATTATTACCAATTTTTATGAATAAATGCATCCCTTGTATTTAGACTTTAGAGCCTCCTCTGCACTCTCTCTTTCTAAAAATTCATCTCCCTATCTAATCTCAATTCCTATTTTTATCAAAAACAAATAACATGACCTGTAGTCTATATCCTTCATCTAAACCCAACGGCACCACCACCCACACCGCCACAAACGGAGGATCCGGCACTGGTGCCACCACTAACAACCCACGCTCTTTTCCATCGACCAAGGCCCAACTCTACGACCCAAACCATTACCCTTTTCGTCCCCAACCCATCACCTAACAGAACCCAGCGCCGCCGCCGTTGCCGGGGCCGTCTCTGCAAGATACCCGCGGGAAAATGCAAACGGTTCCCGGAGAATCAAACACGGCATTTTATGTTCGAACAAAAACGGAGTCGCCACGTTAGTTTAACTTTAAACCCAAACTTAACGAAAAAAGGTTAGAGACAAAGGATTTGGAGGTCAGGTTACACTTTGGGAAGAACTTAACCGGTAGTTCACCCAAAGTGCCTCAGAAAAACCGAGTTTCCCTAATTTTATTAACCAAAATTGTGCAAGTGTGTGTGTGTGTGTGTTCTTGAAAATGGGAGAAACTGACTTTTAACAAAATCAGTTAGAAACTTAACAAAAAAAGGGTTGTTTTGTAAACAGTTTAGCAGAAGAGGGGAATGACTGAAAAATCACCCCTCTGACCAAACTAGCCGTACGGCTAGGAAGGTCATCCCTGGGGTTTTTTGCAGATTGTCAAGAAATCAGTCCAGTTTAAGGCAGAAACAGAGCATTCTGCTGAAACTGAAATGTTTTGCATTTTTTCAGTTTATTTACTCACACAAAACTTGAATTGAATCATCCCTATGCTTTTGATCACTAATTAAACACCAAAACAAAAGGTTTTGGGTGTGATCAAGGCAATAATTGGGGGAAAATTAAGAAATGTGATGAACATGGCATTTGAGCCAAAATCATCATTTGAATGGTTAAAGATGGAAACTTTAACATCCAAATCGATGATTCATCTAAGGAAAAGCCTTGGGGAAGTAAGAAATCAACCTTTGGATGGATAAAGATTGAGTCTTTACCATCCAAAGTGACATTTTTGGAGTTCGATCAAAGTTTGAATGATAAAGATTGAAACTTTATCATCCAAACTTGATCATTTAACCATAAAATCAACTTAAAAGTAAAGACATGAAATTTAAACTTTCATAAATGTAAAGACATAAATGTAAAGACATAATATAAATTGCATAAAAGCAGAGACATAATATAAAGTGCATTAATGTAAAGACATAATGTAAAGAGACATTAAATGATAACAAGCCTTGATTATCTTAGGTTTGAACCCTTGATCATGCATAGAATATGAGGGTACCATTGATTCACATCAAGGACTTGGTTCCAATTCATAATATTTGCAAGAATAGTAAAGACATAATGTAAATAACGCAAAATGAAATAGAGTATGAGATGAAGATAAGATGGGGAGAAGGAGGCCACCAATTTTGGTTCTAAGCCTATCTTCTTTCTCTCTTTTCACTCAATAATGTGTTTGTATCCCTAATCTGCTCTCAGTTTGGAAGAGTTTACACACACAAATGATTTTCTCCCCCCTGGAATGATCATCAGGGGTCTTAATTTATAGGGACTGAGGGTACCCATATTAGCCGTACGGCTGGGGCTTTCCCGCGTCCAAACCATCCGTACGGCTCAGCCTGGCGAGCTTCTGGATTTTTCCATTTTTAATTCTAGAATAGTCCTGAAGTTTTAGGTTTATCTTAGTGAGGTCCCAGCCTATCAGTTTATCCCTGAATGGTGCTAAGAATTCCTCTAAAGTTGGTTAATTTCAGCTTGGGGTACTTACAGAGCCCCTCAGCAACGTCGCTTTAGAAAAGCGGGGTTGTCGATATAAATAAGCATCCCAATCTGATGGGAGGACGGCTTGACCGATTTGGTTGTATGGCTGGACCTAGGGGTATAGGAGTCCTATGTATCCTGTTTGTGGGGGATCAAGCCTAACGTAGTTCGGAAAGGGTGAGAAACTTTAAGGCTACTCAAACCTAAGGGCTAAGTGGATATCTGTCATCCTCTCCTAAGGGAACGGGCACGAATCTCGCCGGGTCAGAGGCGGGACTTGGTCAACTTGGCTCTATAGAGAGGGTTGACTAAAAGGAAACGGGCATGACTCTCGGCGGGTCAGACGTGGGACTAGGTCAACTTGGATCTATGGAGAGGGTTGACTTAAAGGAAACGGGCATGACTCTCGGCGGGTCAGAGGCGGGACTAGGTCAACTTGGCTCTATGGAGAGGGTTGACTTAAAAGAAACGGGCATGACTCTCGGCGGGTCAGATGCGGGACTAGGTCAACTTGGCTCTATGGAGAGGGTTGACTTAAAGGAAATGGGCATGACTCTTGGCGGGTCAGAGGCGGGACTAGGTCAACTTGGCTCTATGGAGAGGGTTGACTAACGGGAAACGGGCATGACTCTTGGCGGGTCAGAGGCGGGACTAGGTCAACTTGGCTTTATAGAGAGGGTTGACTAACGGGCATGACTCTCGGCGGGTCAGAGGCGGGACTAGGTCAACTTGGCTCTATGGAGAAGGTCGACTAAAAGGAATGGTCTTACGTCATTTTGGACTGTCGGGACAAAGGTTTTCTTAACCTAAAATGACCACTCTGGGGGACAAAATTTTATTGGGCTTAGTCAGGGACTGCCTAAATGACCACTCTGGGGGACAAAGGCTTTACTGGGCTAAGTCAGGGACGACCTAAAATGACCACTCTGGGGACAAAGGTTTTACTGGGCTTAAGTCAGGGACTGCCTAAAATGACAACTCTGGAGGATAAAATTTTACTGGGCTTAAGTCAGGGACTGCCTAAGTGTATTTTCACACTAGTCAATTTTTCACAAATTTTACTGGGCTTATGTCAAGGACTGCCTAAGTATGTTCGCTAAGGCAACATTTTTCACAATGGGGACCGCCTAAGTATGTTCACTTAGGGACAAAATTTTACTGGGCTTAAGTCAGGGACTGCCTAAGCGTTCTTTCTGGGCAAACAAGACAAATGGGCTTACGTCGTGTGGGGACTGGCTAAGTATATTTGGATTCAAGGCACTAGGGGCCAAAGTGT